>JAGKQL010000046.1:12372592-12395917 GCA_018398635.1 Cyprinodon brontotheroides | reverse complement strand
CAGTGGTTTTTATTTATTTTAAATGCTTAATTTGTCTTGTTCCATTGGCAGGGTACTCACTTTCCTCCTCAATTCAAGAACAAATGCACTTATTTTACAGAAAAAATGACTTGCGATTTCAATTTTTTTCCAGTGAGTATACAGGTAGCCATCAATCTAACTAATACACTGGAAAAATGATCTAGAAACAAGAAAAAAAATTCTTAAATGAAGTGTGTTTACCCTTAATTTAAGATAAAAATAAGATAATTAGATAATATACACTTGAAATAAGACAATGCAGTTGTGTTTTCTTATAAATGTAAATTCGTCTGTTCCATTAGCAAAATGTCTCACTCTTTTCTCCCCTCAATTCAACAAAAAATGCACTTATTTGAAGAAAATGACTATGTGATTTTACATTATTTACGGTGTAAGAGTATGAACGCTTGGATTACATTTACAGGCTGCGTCATCCACGGGGGAAATAAGGAGTCAATTATGATTTCCTATCACTTGTTTTTTTTCATCCTTTAAGAATGGAGTGTTTAAAAAGCATAAGATTTGAATGAGATTTTAATGTTACCATGACAACACAAGGTTCTGATCATTTGAACCGGTTCCCGACAAAGACTATAGAAAGATGTAAACTAGAGCCATTCTGTTCCTCGTCTGTTTTCCTGCAACCTGGACCCAGTTATCGGTTCCACTTTAAAGTTTCTTTTCTTTTTGCAGCTTATTTTTCTATTTTTCTATCATTTATGGTTCTAAACTGGGTCAGCCCTTCAGTTTCACTGGATCAGAGGCACCTGTGTTACATCTGGAACAAAAGTTTATAATGAACCTAAAGCTTATGTGCAACAATAAGGGAGAATGACAGACCCCTTTAGGGCCAACTGAGATCAAATCTAAGAAAAACATTGACAAAGTAATGTCACCGCTTCTGAGGATCTAAAAACATTATTAGTTATCTTTAATCTGGTCTGGTTTCTGTGAGGTTTTCAGAGGCGTCAAAAGTATCCATATTTATTTCTCCAGTATAAATCCTACTGTTTAAAAACACTTTTGTAGAAGATAGTATCAACTTAAGATTTCTAATCAAGTAAATGTCTTAAAAGTATTTTTTTTAAACTAATTAAAATATAAAAGTAATGCAGGAAAAAACTCTTAAAATGCTTTACTGCTCTCCCCTATTAAAGGGACATTTTTCTACCTTTCTGGATGATAACTTCCTTAGACTTCATTTTCTTAGTTTTATAACTAATAGTAACAGTGTCAGATTTAACTTTGCATCATCATGAAAAAACTATTTATTTTTGGTATGTGGTGAGCAACAAGTTGGGGCAGCACCGAGTCCAACACAAAGAAATCAATTGTCTTGATGAAACCAGTTATTTCTTTTTTACTACCAACAGGCCATAATGTAAACTAACTGGTCTATTTTTAAATATAAGGAGCAGAAGTAACAAGTTGTCTAAAAAAATAATTACTCCAGTAAAGTATAGATGGCCGAGTAAACTAAGTAAAGTAATAAAGTATTTACACTTTGTTATTGGACACATCTGGAGGTTTTAGACATACCTGGGATCTTTGATTAAAAGTTTCATGATGAAATCTTTGGCCATAGAGCTGGTCATGCTAAAGTACTGCTTCTCAAAATGATAATTGGTAGCGATGACGTTCCTCAGAGTCTCTTCATCCGTGTCACCTTGGAACGGAGACAAACCACTTAATCTGAGGGGGGAGAGCACAGGATTAGAGGGATTATATGGTGGGAATATCCCCGTTATCCCAGCATGCGCCTCATGCATCTGAATCATTAACTGTTTTTATTGAATTTATCAAAGTAGGTCAGACCTTTACGTTAAAAGCCGGTGAAATATTCTATCATCTGTCATTCTTTGACATTTCTGAACTGTTTTATTGAAATGCACTTATTTTGCTTTTTATTAAAACTTGTTATAAAGTGCTGTGAATGTCGCGCTCACTTAACTCCAGGAGGCTGGAATCTCTGCATGAATGTGAAGCTAGTTTTCTAATAAGACGTTCCAGATCGTCTATCTAATAAACATTACACTTTAAATTATCGTTTGAATCATTACTTAGTATTTCAGAGAATCATTAATCTGTTTGGGTTTTTGCCAAGCTTTTGATTCACAACTAAAAATGTTGAAAAGCTCTTAATGTTTTGCCCATTACTTGGATTTTTGTATTTGAATTATAGAAAGTTATTTATTTTCTTCACTAATGTTGTTCTTTACCCAATTTATTCTCTTGTGTTCAGATCCTTCACTTTTTTGTTTGTGTCGGTTTAAATAAATTGGAAGAAATTAATATTTCTGGACTAAAAAAGTAAAAAAAAAAAAACTTAATCTTATTTGACATGAATTTTACTCCACTATCTTATTTTAGGGGCCCAAATAATAATTCTTTACCAGTTAATTAGCATTATTTTCTCATATGGTGTGGAAAAAACACTTTTATCTACTTATTTTTTGATGTTTTTTTGCACTTAATAATATCTGTTGTTTCCTCCATCGTCTTGTAGAGATGGAGAGGTGCTCTGTAATGATTCGTAGAGGCTAAAGTCTGTTCTCCTGAAGGGATGGTGTCCCATGATGTCATCATGATGTCATCATTTGATCAAAACTAAACTACATTTTAGATTTTCTTCTGCCTTTTAACCAGAGATCGTCACTTTTTTAAGCGTTCAGCTGTTTGCTGCCTGTCCCTTGTGTTTCCATGGCAACGCTCTGAGTTCTACCTGGTTGGTTTTAAAGGTTTTATTTCAGAGACCTTTGAAATTATATTTTACCCATAATGCTTCCATTTTTAAACAAAGCACTGTATAGTTCTTTATTTTAAGTTGGATTGTTTTAGCAATCTCCTTTGGTTTATTCTGAGCTGGTCGATGATGTCATCCTCCAAACCGATTAAAATCACAGACATACGCAGCCACTCTGAAGCTAACGTGGCTGCAGAAAAACGTATTGATGCCTGTTTCCAGGAAGTGTCTTCCTTTGACCTGGAAGTCAGACTCCGCCCTCTCTGTATTAAAAATGGATATCAGAAATGAGATCCTGTCTACCATTAGAGAAGATCACTTATGTCTTTAAAAACAAATAGGACTTTTAAAAAATGTGGGAACCTTTCATTGAGTATCTAAAGAAACTACTGTTACAAGCTTTAGTCCTGCTCTAAACTTTGTGCTATTATTAACAAACACCAAGGCCCAAAGTGTTGAAAGAACGTGGTATGTATGTAAGACAGTTTTATATCTATAATTTACTTTGCTGGTTTGTTTTTTTATTTATTTTTAATTTAAATTGGTTTACTTTTTTCCTCTCTCATTTCTCTTTCAACTTTCTAAATTTGCTGTCAACTCCCTTTTTTGATAACTTGTCTTTTCCATATTATATATTATCACGATTTGTTTAGTTTTTTAAATGGGACTAAGCTGTATTGTTCTTTAAAAACTTAAAACTCAAAATAAAGTAACGTTTAAAAAAAATCTTAAGAAGCATACTCTGACATGATTAAGTACGAGCAGCAGTGCACTGAATGTGCTGAGCTATCTGTATAGTTCTGCTGCTATAGGCTTAGACTGCTGGAGGACATAGGGACCCCTTTTCATCACTCAGCTTCATTCTATCTCTATTCTCCCCTCTCTGCAGAATCTGTTAGTTCAATCTCTAACGTTCTGCTCTCTGCTTTTTCTCATAGTAGCTTCATCTGGTCTGTTCCTGTTTGGCTGTGACTCCATCCTGGAGAGAAATATCAGCTGTGCTGCTGCCATCAACACCTTTGTTTCTAGATGTTGGAGCTTGGCCTGTTTTCCAGTGTAGTCCTGTTTCTCTGACTGTGACTAACTGGATGTGCTCTCTTCATCCTCTGGCATGGGAGCTGGCTCGGGAGCTCGTCTGCCTGGCTGTGTGTTTCCTGGGCGGGGCCGCCTGTGGAGCTGGTTGACAGTTGCCTTTTGTATCTATGCTTCTTTTTCTATGTCTGCTTCTATCTCCTTGAACCCCAGTGGAGTCTCCTCAGCAGATGGCGGATGCTCACACTGAGCCTGGTTCAGCTGGAGGTTTCTTCCTGTTCAAAGAGAGTTTTCCTCTCCACTGTCGCTACAAGCATGCTTAGTGTGAGAGTTGCTGAGAGTCAATGAGTGATGCAATCAGCTGGTTTTCCTTAGATAGAAAACTTTGAATCAATCTGACTGGATGATCTGGTTCAACTGTAAAGTGCCTCGAGATGACATGTGTTGTTAATTGGCGCAATAGAAATAAACTGAATTGAAGTAATTGCAGTAATTATCCAATTAGCTTCATTACTGTTGTTCTGGAAGAGTAGATGATGCTTTATAGAAACTCTCAGCCAGTCATCATTTTCTGTAATAACCATTAGACCCCACCACCGCCCCCCACCTCCATATAAAAAGCCAAACAGATTACATGCAACAGTGTGCAGCATTCAGTGCCTGCAGGCACTTACAAGTCACCCAATACAAAGACTCACAGTATATAGGTAATAACTCCAATGCTCCTGAAGAGACAGAAACACAGGGGATGGTCAACGGTTTGGAGATGCATTTAAACAGGAAACTTCACTGGCTTCACAAGAGGAACAATGATAATAATGATAATAGTAATATGTCTAAACATTTCCACATGTTAGAAAGTTCCAGTTTTCCATAAGGAGATGTTCTGCTCTGAGCATGAAGACGTTTCTCACCACATGTCTGCCGCTGTGCTCAGAGGCTCGTTGTTTATCACCTCGGGTGCTGAAAGAGAAACAGGAATCTTTGTTAAACTGGTGAACACGGAAGTGGGAAGAAGATTGTTTAGGTTTTTTTAATTTTTCATGGGGATTTTTTATCATCCTTTCAGTTTTCAGATTCCTACGCTGCAGAGAAGCTCCTAACATCCAACCTTTCTGTTTAGTTCGACGCCTTAAAAATGTTGGAACAACAAACCTGGATGATGTTAAAAGAGAGAACAAGACACTGCAAAAACTATCTAGAATTAAGTCAAAATGTCTTAAATTAAGTGTATTTACTCTTAATTTGAGTAGGTAAATAAGATGATCTGCCAATAGAGTTATTTTAACTTTTCAAATAAGATAATTCGATCATTTTCACTTGAGATAAGACAATGCAGTTATTCTTTCTTATTTGAAATGTCTTGTTCCATTGGCAAAGTGTCTCACTTACCTCATCGGTTCAATAACAAATGCACTTATTTAAGGAAAAAATTACTTATATAGAGTTCATTTATTGGCAGCGAAGTAAGAAAGCCCAAAATGTGACAGAAGTGTTGCAGATATTTTCATCTTTTTTCTGCAGGCGGTTATAATCTGTAAAGGTGTATGAAGCCCATCTGGATCTGAAACATTTTTAATATTCTCTGTACTTTAAAATAAAATGTTAATAGCAACAAAAATGAAGCACTATATGATTTTATTTGGTCTTTATTTGTAACTTTGGCTTTTTTAGCTGAGGAGCTTATTCCAGCCTGGTGGACGATAAAAATATACATCGCAGTCTATGCACAGGGGTGTATTTAGGAAATTTGGGGCCCTAGGCAAAGACAGGCAGGGGCCCCTCTGAATGGAGAAGACATTAAACAGACCCATTCTACAGATAGAGAAATGTTAATAGAATAGACATCCATTATCTGTTCTAGGTTGTGTCCCTCTCTTCTTGTCCCTTTTCTTCTTGTTTTCCTCTCTCTGTTTTGTACTCAGCTGACTTTTCATGCTGTCTCTAAAGGAATGAAAGATTTTTTCCAAGCACTAAGCTCACTTAGCTGATTGCTCCTTCCTGTGTTTCCAAAAAGGCCAAAGTAAATAACCCAGTCCTTCTTTTCACTGTAGACAAGCCATGATCTGCTTATCTGTTCTCCATTTTTCATTTGGATGAAATAATAGCTGCATGAATCATGACAGCAGACAAGATAGAGGAGAGCAGGAGGCGGGGTTATCAATCTACTCATTCGCTCTGGAGAGCAGAGTTCGCTTTTTTAGATGTTGTCTCCAAAGTCTCCAGTAGCAGAAAAAGTCTCTAGATTTGGCGCTAGGAGCTTTTAGAAATCAAAGTGCTAGAGGGGTCTGAAAAGTGGCTAAATATAGCGACTAAAGCGCTAAGTTAGCAACACTGCTCTTTTTGCATGGTTTGTTTTCAAATGGTTTGCTGCTGTCTGTTTGGACCTTTTCTGAACATGTGCAGCAAATGGACTGATCCATTATGGCGGACACTGAAGGGGATGCTACTGATGGCATTTTAGCCAAAGGATTTTTATCAACAACATAATTAATGTGCATAAATAAGGAATAGTTTTATTAACCATACATGGAAACAGAGATCTATGGGGCCCTCGGCAACTGCCTAGTTTTGCCTAATGGTAAATCCTCCCCTGTCTATACATCATATTCTATATTCTTCTATCTATGTCTTTCAGTCTCAGTCTTCTCCCATGATAGTAATCTGGTTCTCCTGCAGCTGAACAGTACACGGCGTTCCCTTGCAAGTTGCTGCTTGTAGGTTTTACATTTGTTATTAAACGCTCAATGGTGGGCGTTTTCTCCCACTTTTCAGCGTCTTTCTCTAGTAAAACAGCTGCTTGCTGTTACCTGCAGCAAAAATTGAAGAAGAAAAAAAGATTTAACTATTCCTTGAAAGTAAGTAAGGAAGCTGAGGTAATAATGCAAGAGGGGTGGATTTCTCTGGAGTAAAATAAACGGGTCTGACTGTTCTGGGTCGACCTGGAATGTTTTATTTGAATGAATGAAATGAATGGATCTGACTGAATGTAATCAATGCTTTTGCTCTTATTTAGATAAAAATATTATGAAATATAGAACATCAATGCAGGCGGATGTTTTCAATCCCAATGACATAAATGAAAGCAGAAAACCGATGAACTACAAAGCACTAATAAAAAAAACAACTAATAATGTTGCACCGATAGTGATACCATCACAGTGCAACGTACCAACTAATAGAGGCCACGATACCATTCTCTGAAAGCCAAACGTTTATTCAACTATTGTCACCCATTCCAGGTAGGCAATAAAAAGTTCTACTGGATTCACTTTGTTTTAGTCTTTTTTCCTGCTTCATAAAGGTAGGCAGCAGCTTGACATGAAGCCATGATGGTGATTATTTTACATCCAAGCAGTCTGCAGTTCTTTTATAAATACACACACACCAATTTCAAACAGATGGTATCGGTATCGGCTGATACTGCACGGCCAAGTATCCGTTATCGGGGCCAAAAAATGGCATCAGCGCAACACTAGCAACTAACGATTATTTTGAAAATCAATAAATCTTTGAATTATCTTTTCAATAAATCAATCAATAATCGGATAGCCAAACGTTCCTTAAAGAAGATTTTGGAAGATTGACATTTATGTTTTTATCTTAAATGCAAAATGTTTATATATATTTTTTAAATGTTGATATAATTACTGCACTAAGTGGGTCGATCTGTCATGTTTTAAAGTCTTTATACTCCAGTTCATGATTAATTGATTACTAAATTAGGTGATTATTTAAATAATCAATTAATCTGATTAACTGTTTCAGCCCTAAAACAACTTGTGGAAAGATATGTTTCTAAAATAACATGGTTACTGAGGCTTTTCTGAATCAAAATTGATATTGGAAATTTGTCCAATACGGGCTCAAAACATTGGAAAATTGGCTTCCCTTTAAAATCTGTAATAGAAGCACAATGTTAAAATATTCTGATTCAGCATTTAGTCTGTTTCAGAGGGAGAGGGACTCCTAACATGGGCGTCAAAACTACACTACATTGACAGAATACTTAGAAGTCTAAAAATTCCACTCTATGTTTTCTGAGAGGGGAGTCTGGCTGCAAACCTGCACAATGTGGTCTCCTGCACTGTCAGGACTGGTAGTTTATTCTGGAAGTTTTATTTGAATCCTTCTGGAATAGCTGTAACACATATGTGCTGTCTGATTTTATTAGAAGATAAAGACATATTTTTTTGCAAGGTGAATGCTCACTTAAATCTGCCTTTTCTCTACTTTTCACCACTTAAATGTATAGAGGACGAACTTTCATTGGATCACCTAAATAACTGGTCCTCCTAACTGTCAATCATTCTGGTGATATGTTTACGTAAGGCCTTTGGAAATGACCGAAGGTCATAAGAGAAAAAGTGTCTATGAAGTGTATGAGAAGAAAAGAAAGGCCTCAGAAGAGGCAGATATATCCCAGAATGCTTTGCAAGGAGTATGATCTATGAGAACAGCAACCTTTAAACAGAGCGTGCACGAGGAGAAATGGGCTCGTGCACGCTCTCACACGCGTTTAATAGGCGTTCCCTGTCGGGAGCGGGTACAGGGTTTATTATGTGCATATTTTAAATTTGTGAAAATCCTCCAAAATACCTTTAAAGACTTTGACTCTCACTGGCACTTCGCCTAAAGTTAAACGCAGCATCATGCTGTGAAATCTGCTGTTTCAACAATAAAAATTATTCCAATAAAATAAAATAAATAGACATTTGAAAGTGTGGGAAATGTGTGGAAGAACAGAACAAACAATAATAAAAGAATAAAGAATATAATACTGGCAAACACACATAAGAGATGTCTTTATAAAAGAACCGAGTTCATTTTGTTTTTTTGACATTTTCCTGTTTTTTCAACTTCATCCAGTTAAACTGGAAAGAGGTTATATATACATTTTTAAATGCATGAATAGACAAAAATATTTCTTATTATAAGGACCCAGGAAAACTAGCCTTTATTTGATTTAGATTTTTCTTATAAAGGCTTCAAATAAACTTCTGGTTCTGACAACGAAGTGTCGTGATAGTGCAGGTCTGCAGACTCTTGTGTTTTCCTGGTTACCCACAACTTTCTACAAAGACACATCAGTTCCTCTTATATCTCACCATGTCTGGCCTTTGCTATGAACCTTTTTTCATAAATAAGCACATATCTTTTTTCCATGAAGATTTGATTTTTGGGGAAAACCTGGACTTTTGTTTTACCAATCCATTCCTTAGGTTCCATAGCTCAGAATGATTTCATTTCATTTCTTTCTGTTTTTAGATAGTTGCTCATAACTGCTAAACTAGCTGCAAATATTTAGGACCTGATCTTCAGAGATTCCAAATAAAAGGCGCTAAGTTACATTCAACAGTTTTTTTACTATGTGCAATAAATGGGTGTGTTGTGGTGTGTGTTCTACTGGCAGTCTGAAGGTGGCTGTAAAAGAAAGATAAGGTTCTAAGCCATGGAGATGTAGGTTATAATAATAAACAATAATAAGCATGAAAATACTACATATTTATAGTACAGCGGAAATAGGTAGGCTTCTGAAATCAACTGGATCTTACAAGCTTAACATTGTGCTTTTGAACAAGAATGGAAAAAAATAGATAAATAAATAAAATGATGATGATGACTAGTTCTCTTAATAATATCACAAGATTATATAAGCATGATTTTCAAACATGGGTGGACCCGCTAACAACAGGCATTTGGCCCCGTCCCCACTGGCAAAAAAAGATGGTCTAATCCCTCGCTGGCAGCAGTGTGGCCCCGGTCCCTCCATTGGTGGGTCTGTTGACATCATCTCACTGGGTTAGCAGTGATGATGTCATCAGTGCAACAGAGATCAGGAAAGTAAACAATGGAGAGTGAGTGTGTTTTGTTGTTTTTCTGTATTATCTGTCTGAATCACTCTCACCAGAGTTGCTCCATGTTTATCCAATGGATTGTTTCTGCTTGTTAGATAAGAAGTGACTGGCACAGTGTGTTGACATCTGTGCGTTGCGTTCAATGGCATCACATCATTTAGCGGGTCAACCAGGCTCTGGGGTTACCACAGCATGCAGATCGAAGCCGAGGCAATTTTAACGCAGGTCGCTTGCTGAGTCGTTTGACCCGGGTAGATACGCGTCAGTGAGCTGTTCCCACTGCCACTAAAAGCGATGGTTCACGGGTTTAAACAGGTTTTACAGCCAGTGGAAAAGGGGTATATATCAGCTTTAAACAGAGAAGTCAGCATTGGAAGTGGCGCCATGACGGTTAGCCTTGGAGGATGAAGGAAAGGAGAACTATTGACCTCAGTAATATATCTCATGACTGCTTTAGATGACATGGTGGGTGTGTGTTTGTGTGGCCTTGTTTTTTTTCTACATGTTGGGGACAGTTTTTAGTTAAAACGCTACATCATGGGGCCTCGTGGGGGCCAACGCCTCGTCCAACTGGGGGAAATTACAGTTTTACACTTAGGTGTTCAGTTTGGGCTAAGTTGTCAGGAATTAACCCATAATGGTTAGGTTAAGGTAAGGGTTGTGGTTAAGCTGTAGAAACTACCTACAAATGAACTGAAGTCAATGGAAAGTCCCCACAGAAACATAGAAATCTGACTTTGTTTTTTTACCTTGTGGGGATGATTTCCCGGGAATATACTACATTTTGAGGATTTATAGGCATTTGTAGGGACCAACAACCCATAAGGAAAGGCTGTCTTATTGGGGTGAGGGGGTTGAATTAAGCATTACTAAAGTATGACTAAATTTAGGTTAGGGTTAGGCCATAGAAATTAGTGGAAGTCACTGGAAGATCCCCACAGTGAGGTGTTAGGGTGTTTGGTGCGTGTCATTTTCCTTCAACAACCTTCTCTAAAAGCTTCTCTATTTGACCCAGCACGGTTTTCACCAGGTTTATCTGAACTCACCAATATACTGGGGGGTGCCACTTGTGGTTCTGTACTCCTCTCCGGGGCAAAAACGATGAGCAAGGCCGAAGTCGATGAGTTTAACGTTGAGGTGCGGTGAAGCTTTGTCTGACAGCATGATGTTTTCAGGCTGAATTTGGAACAGAAAGCATTTTTTTGCAGTTTGAGGCGTTTCAAATCACATGAGCTCATCAACAGTCAGCTGTTTGTTACCTTAAGGTCAAAATGGGCGATGTTGTTGCTGTGCATGAACTTCAGTCCCTCCAGGATTTGCTTTAGAAACTCGATGGCCTCGCACTCCAGAAGGTTCTCCTTCTCAGCAATGAAGTCAAACAACTCCCCCCCGCTAACACTGCAATGTGAAACGGAGGGACGGGTAACAGATAACAGCTTCAATGTCACCAGAACCATAACGAATACACCCTGAGGAAACTTCTCATATTCAGTTTACTGCTCCTTTAGTAGTATTTCTGCCTGTGTACTGTTATTTCTGCCTTCCACAGTAGTGAAAAGGCAGTTCTTTTTATTGTCTAATATTAATCAGAGCTAACCTTATCTGTGCCGCCTTAGTTAGGATTACCAAAAATATTTTATTTGATAAATACCACAACCAAAAAAGGTCTTAATTTTTTTACTTCAGTAGTTTGAAAACTGCTCCTTATTATATAGTAGAATTCCCTTTAAACGTTAATGCTAATATTAACCATCACCCTAATTAAAGGAACAGCAGTTTTCTTGTTTAAATCCTATTTTTCTGTCAATTTTCATTGTCTTCATGTTAATGAAGTTGCTCTTCAAGTTCAGGTTTTCTTGTGGAATACCACAGGGCTCGGTGCTGGGGCCCTTTTTTTGCTTCCAATTTGTACAATTATTAAACAGCATGAAATAAATCCCTACTATTTCTTTAATTATATGTTTCTATTTATTACTTTAAGGCTGGACTATTGTAATTCTTTACTATCAGGAAGTCCACAAACTGTAGTTAAAAAGCCTTCAGCTGATCCAAAAATGCTGCAACCAGAGTTCATTGATGAAAAGAAAAAGAGAATCACATCTCTCCTATCCTGGCTTCTCTTCATTGGCTTCCTGTTAAACCCAGAATAGAATTTAAAAATCCTCCTTCTCACATATAAAGCTTAAATGGCTAAGCTCCATTCCTTATCAGAGATCTGATTGTTCCTTATGTTTCCTAACAGAGCACTTAAGCCTCAATCTGCAGCTTTTACTAGTGGTTCCTAGAATTTCTAAAAAGTAGAATGGGGAGGCAGATCTTTTAGTTCCATCGGTGCTCCTCTCCTGTGGAACCAACTACCAGTTTTAGTCTGTGAGGCAGACGCCCTGTCTACTTTTTAAGGCTAGGCTTAAAACTTTCCTTTTTGATAAAAGCTTCTAGTTAGAGTGGCTCAGGTTATCCTAAGCTATCTCTATAGTTATGCTGCTATAGGCTTAGACTGCTGGAGGGACATAGGGACCCCTTTTTCTCATTCTGCTACCTTTCCCTACCACACCTGCAAAAACAGGCAATCTGAAGCGATTGGAAGCAGTCTGACCTTCAATTAAGGACGGTTTTTACTGAAGTTTATCAGAAACCTACTCATACAGGCCAATACCTGTATTTAATTTAACAGCACACCCTGGAGGACTCGAAACTGGGCATTTGTTAAGTTGGTACTGCGGTTTCAGACAACTTGCCTCATTTTGATTCTAGTGGGAAAAAAATAACAAAAGAACAGATTCCACCGACCCAGGAGAACGAAGAATGGGTCTTTGATTTTCATCTGATCATGCTTAGGATGGTGGACATCCATGGTGCTTACAAACATCAGCGCTCCACCTACAGATCACTCCAGTTTGAGCCATCAGAACTGACAAAGACTCCTGGACAGGTGTGGAAAGTCAACTTGCCTCTGATTTAAGCCTGTGTTGTGCTTACCATGACCCGGATGACTGAGACTTTGCACAGACAATCAGCATGTTAATCTCTGTTGATGTTTCCATTAAGGGATCCTATCTCACCCTTGAAGACAGAGATTACATCGCAAAATCTCTTTTTTTCAATGTTTGTTGCCTTCCTTTTTTTTTTTTTACTTTATTGCCTTAAACACAGATTAACAGGCAAATAGTATCACAAAGAGGAACAGGGAAAAAAACAGACAAAGAGAAAAATAAATAAATAAATAATAATAATAATAATAATTAGGTCTAATCTGTTAGAAAATGGCATTTTTTAGGCTTTCTTACTACTTTCAAATCTTAGGCTGTAGCCTAAGATTCTACCACAACTTCTTTATCCTGTGTGGTAAATAAACATAATATCTATAAAGACAGAAACAAGGATTAAGTATAGCAGTTGTATAGTAGTAAGAAAGCATAAGCGACAGACAAAAGCTAATAAAACTAAAACATTTGAAGAAGAACGGATACTTACAGCTCCAGAATGAGCACCACCTCTGATCGACTCTCAAAGACGTCTTTAAGGGTCACAATGTTTGGATGGTGTAAAACCTGTAGGATCTCCACCTCTCGTTCCACACTAGTCCTGTCCAGACCCAGACGGCTGCAGGCAGTTTTTCGAATCTTAAGGAACTTTCCCGCCCAATGAGTCTTGGATGTCCTCTCCCGGACCCTCCGAACCTGACCAAAGTGCCCACTAAAGGGGGCAAGAACTTGTTAGACAACGCATTCATACGGCACAGACTGTCTTTACAGTGTCTGGATTGGATCACAGGTTTAACACCTCTAATAATTAACATTGCTAGAAAATAAAACATTAACTTCACACCTTCATTCTTTTATGTTTTTTCAAGAAATTAATTTCAGAGAAAAGTAAAATGTTCCTGAACTCATTGCAGAAAATTTTGAAGCAAACTTAAACAAAATAAAAACTTTTCAACATAAATTTGTTTTCAGGACCAGATGTGTCAAAATCGTCAATGTTTATTACTCAAGTAGAAGTATAAAGTCCTGCTTGTTTGTAAAACAGTTTCATGGCAGAAGTAAGAGGATCAACTTAAGCTATTACTCCAGTAAAAGTGTAAAAGTACCATTTTTAAAACTACTTAAAGTATGAAAGTAGGATGTGCACAGATATTGATTTTTAATGATATCCGATATGCCCGAGATTTAAAACGCAGCCTAGCTGCCATAACCGATATTTCCATGTTAAAGCTGGACAAAAATAAGCAATCATTGAAAATAGCAGTGTTGTTATCCATTTCCTGACACTTTGAAAATAATAATATATTCAAATTATATGCTGATATCAAACTGATTTTTAAAAAACGCATCGAATCTATTTTACTTTCAAAATCTCGGAAATTTCATCGTTCTGTTACAAACTCTCGCGGATATTTTTGCAAATTCTGTGAGATTTTGTTAGTAAAAGAGAGATCATACGGCTAATCACAATATATCAACATATAAAAATATGGCAAAATTTCGTGAATTTTCGGGGATTTCGAGTAGCATAACGATGACATATAGCAATATTTCATTAGTAAAAAGAGATTGATATGGTGTTTTTAAAAATGGCAATATATCAAGCATATGAAGATATTGGGATATTTTAATGTATCAATATTTTTCCCTCTGTAAGTTTTAAGTCTGTGACAAGTCTAAGTTTTTAGCGAGCATTTAAAGTAGTATTTTTTTTTTAGACTTTAGAAACTCAGAAGCTGATCAAATATCGGGTTAAATATCGGTGGGGTGCCCATGTGTCCGGCGATTCCAGTTTTGTAAGGCCGACACCGATGGTACAGCTTCATTATACTGCGTGCATCCCTAGTAACAGTGTCGCGTACATTTAACTTCTTGCATCATCTTGAAAAAACTATCTGTGGTTGAACAACAAGTTGGGGCAGCACTCGAAGTCCAACCATAAAGAAATTAATTGTCTGGATGAAACTAATTATTTTGATGGTTTTTATTTATTTTTAATACCAACAGGCCATAATTAAAATGAGCTTAAATGAAACAAAACTAACGAGTCATTTTTTAAAACATAAGGGGTAGAAGTAAAAAAAAAAGTTGTCTAAAAAATAATTACTCCAGTAAGGTATAGATAGCAACATTTATAATTTACTAAGGTAATGATGTATTTGTACTTTGTCACTTGAACCCTCTAATTTATAATTTTTATTCAGTCCAAATATGTCCAGTTTGTGATAAATTCCTCTGTGTTGTTAGAAACTCCGTGAAAGGGAAGCTTTAACCAGCAGTTAAAATATAATTGTAAACAGCAGCAAATGGGAACAATATTCTCCCGCAAAATCTATGCGGGAGACTTTATATTATATTTAGATAAACATTTTAGAGTTAAAGTCATTCTTAAACAATAAAAACTTTCGAGGATTTTTAAAGCATCAGTAGTTCATCAAGATTTTCCCCAAAATCTTTAGATGACATTTAAATCATTTCTGATTAAAAAGAGCTTCTAGAAAGTTCCTTGGTCTCATTTATAAAATACTGGACAGCATCCCTAGCAACAGCAACCACACGCCGACATCATGGCAACCACAGCCAGCCAAGACAGCAGGAAAAAAAAGCACCAAAGTCAGATAGATGCGTTTGGTAGAAACAGTGATCAAAAGGAAGTATGATTAATGCCAATTTCACAGTCTGATGGACGGATCAGATTAACGAGGACGTCACCCAATTCTTTTGTTCCTAAAAGCGGCTTCAGGCAGAGTGTCAGTTGATGGTCGATTTTTTTTAAAACCAATTTGCGCTGCTAAGAGCAGACAGGAACCACAGAGCGGTTAAGAAAAAAAAAAAGCATAATCTGCTGACGCAGGATACTAATCTATAAAGGTTGGCAAAGAATGGACGTGGTTTAGGCTTAAGATTATGAGTTTGGATCTTTAATAAACTGACTGAATTATGAAGCTTCCTGTCTATTATTGTAAATTATATCTATAATCCTTTAAAGCTATAAAACTATAAATAGCTTTGGAAGTTCATCCGGCATAATTGGGGGCCATGTACCAGAGCTTCATCTGCTTAACTGGTATCTGCTCTCTTGTGCAAATTAATTTTATTCAGTTTATTTCTCCAAGTTTGAAGAGACGCTCCTATTCACAACACATGTCGCCTAAAGACAGAAATAGCACTTTCCAGTTAAACCAGATCATACAGTCAGTTTGATTCAAATTCTAAGGAAAACCAGCTGATTGCATCGACTCATTGACTCTTCTGTAGTTAATCCTCACACTAAGCATGCTTGGGTAAATGTAAAAGCGACAGTGGAGGCGCCGTAGGTGCCGTCAAAAATTTCATGAAAAGGTGAAGAAACCCAGCAGAACCAGGCTCAGCATTGAGCGGCCATCTGCTGAGGTTGACTGGAGTTCAAGGAGACAGAAGCAGACATAGAAAAGAAGCATAGATACAAAAGGGCAACTGTAAAAGGCGAGCCCCGTCCAGTGAAATCTGACCATGACTGGCTGGTCACGGTCAGATTTCCTGGATGGGAAACAGGACTACACTGGAAAACAGGCCAATCTTCAGCAAGTTATGATGAGTCTGACCAGATGAAGCTACTATGAGAAAAAGCAGAGAGAGCAGAACGCTTAGAGATTGAACTAACAGATTCTGCAGAGTGGGAGAATAGAGATAGAATGATGAAAAGGGGTCCCGTATGTAACCTCCTCCAGCAGTCTAAGCCTATAGCAGCATAACTATAGAGATAGCTCAGTTCATCCATATTGACATTAAATATGTCCTCAGAGCTCATCTTGATTTGCAACTCAATTTATTTCATCAGATAATTGGACCACCAATTGCAGCGCCCACTTTTTTTTAGCCCAGTTTTCCCAAAAAAAGTTATAAAACACTTTATTTCCAAGTTTGAAGACGCTTTCTCTTTCCCATTCAGGAAGCTTTTTCAATTCAAAATGTCAGAAATAGCATTGAGTTCTAGGCTTTATACAGCATGACTGAATCTTTACCAGCAATTTTTCTGTTTATTTTTTAAAATAATTTAAAACATCCAATAAATTTGGTTCCACTTCATGATTGTGTCCCTTTTGGACATTGTCAAGTTGTTGATTCTTCACAAAGAATCACTATTCTATATCTTTATGTTTGATGCCTGGAAATGTGGAAAAAGGTTGAAATGTTTACATTTCATTCTTTTGCTGCTATTTAGGATAAACAAAATTCAAACAAAATAAAATATCTGAAATATAGAGTTTCTGCTAATAAGAATATAATATACAAGTTTCACTCTTTAAATGGAATTGCATTTTGCAAAATCAATCTATTTTTTCATGATATTCTAATTTTATATCCAGCACCTGTAGATGTACACTCACGGCCACTTCTATTAGGTACCCTCATGCTAGTATAATGGGTTGGACCCCTCTTTGCCTTCAGAACTTTGCCTCAATTCTTGGTGGCATAGATTCCACAAGGTTCTTTGCTGGAAGCATTCCTCAGGGAGTTTGGTCCATATTGACATGATGGCATCACATTGCAGTTGCACATTGCTCATGATGCGAATGGCCAATCTCATGATGCGAATCTTCCGTTCCACCATATCCCAAAGATGCTCTATTGATTTCGGAGGATTCGGTGCATCAGTGGATGCCATTTTGAGCGCCAGCTGAACTCATTGTCATGTTCAAGAAATCAGTTCGAGATGATCCCAGCTTTATGACATATGGCGCATATATTCCATGCTGAAAGTAGCCATCAGAAGTTGGCTATATTGTGGTCATAAAAAGCATTTTGAGCCACGGTCCGTAACAATCAGCTCCAGGTAGCCGGCGAGGGGTTGCGATGATGCTCAATTGCTACCAAAGGGGCCCAAAAGGCGAGCCAAAGGTGCAATATTCCTGGCCACAAGCACCACCACCACCAGCCTGAACGCTTAGGAGCGCGTAAGGCAGTATTTTGATCCACGTTTCGCTGCTGTTGTAGGCGCGCCAAATTCTGACCCTACCATCCGGAATGCTCTGTGAAAGTCGGAAATCGAATCTCTACCTGGACCGGGGCAGCGCTTTTCCTCAATCTTCCTGACACCTCCACTCTACATGAGCTTTGTAGCAAAATTAAAGCCCTCAGTTTCCTGTTCTTAGCCGGAAGGGAACATGGCACCCCGTGCGTGGCCTCTGCTGCCGTAGCCTACCTTGCCTCAGGTGCGTTCGGCGTGACTTCTGGCGTTCAGTGAGATGCTTCCTTCTGCCCACCTTTGGTTGTAACGTAAGTGTGATTGATTTTGCAGTCCACTGTTGCCCTTCTATCAGCTCCAACCAGTTCTGGCCATTCTCCTCTCGCCGACCTCTGGCATCCAACAAGCGCATTTCCGCCCATGGTGAACTGCCGCTCACTGATAAAGCGCAAAGTTTTTCGTGACCTCATTCTCTGTAAACCCTCAGAGATGGTTGTCGCGCGAAAACCCCAGTAGATCAGCAGCATCCTGATTTTGTCAGACCAGCCCCTTCTGGTAGCAGCTTTTCATGCCACGTGTTCAAAGTCCCTCAAATCACCTTTCTTCCCCGCCGCCTATGCTAAGCTTCGAACCTATAGGACAGTGTCTTGACCATGTCTACATGCTCAAATGTACTGAGTTGCCGCCAAGTGATTGGCTGCTTAGAAATCAAGTGTTAACGAGCAGTTGGACAGGTGTACCTAATAAAGTGGCCGGTGAGTGTATATACCTTTATCTGTCTCCACCTGCTCACAGTCAATAACTGAATAAATTCAGATGTTTTTTTTTTTTCTTAAATAGAAAACTTTTTACCAACCTGACTGGATGATCTGAACTAATTCTTCTGTCAAGAGTCTGACATTACATGTGCTACCAATTGCTGCTATATAAATAAACGGTGTTGAATTCAAGAATATATTTTAATTTCTATATGAACCGCTGATTGTTATTTCTATTCTACACCAGCTCCTTTTCCTGTTCTACATTTCTGACCTCCTCCTGCTTAACCCTTGTGATGATCAGGGCTGGAGGCTCACAGAGCAATGCTCTATGGAGTCTGAATCCCTGAAAATGTGTCCTCTCTTAATTCTTCCATTTCCAAAGCATCCAGCATAGTTAGATATCCATTGCCACCCATACACACAGGTGGTTAAAGGTGTTTTTAATGTTTATAGCAGTTCAAATTCCTCATGTGACAGGAGCTGTCAGCATGGAACCCCCTGCGGTTTGGATCTGATCAAATTGATCTATGAATAAAGTTTCACACAAAGTGTAATGAATGAGAAAAACTCTGATGTAATCTGGCTTCAGGTTGCCTCGGTCACCATCTGTGTTTTTAATTTCCCTTCTCTCCCACATCTGCATACCCGCACAGATGGGTCAGAGTTGGCATAAGGGACCGCCCTTCATGACGCCATGTTTCTTTTTATAAATCACAACCTTTGCATGGAAGTTTGCATGAAGGCCCTTATTTTTGTGTTTCATATTTTTAAAAATGACACCCCTGGTCTTTTTAAATCTATGGTAATGAGCATGCTCCTGACAGATAAGCAACTCATTTCAGACTGACAGAGGATTTATGGTCTAATTCAGAGGTCAACAACCTGTGGCTCTGGAGCCGCAGGGGGCCTTTCGGAAACCTTCTACTGTTGCTCTATTTGGTGTTTTTTTCTTAAATACAAAATTCTGCAGGTTTTTAATACATTTTTTTTATTATTTCGTTAAATACCTACTCTGGATTTCTGCATGAGAATGACCCTAAGGGTACCAGTATAGTGGCTTTAGTAGGGCTGCTCTGATTGCAGTTTTACACCTGTTTTACACACTGGAAAAAAATCTAAATCTAGACGAGAGTCATTTTTTTCTTAAAATAAGTGCATTTGCCCTTGGATTAAGGTAGTAAAAGAGACATCTTGCCAATGGAACAAGGCAATTTACACTTCTGTTAGAATAAAGAAAACAGAATAGCATTGTTTAATTTCAAGTACATATTAACTAATTATCTTATTTATCAGAGTAAAAATACTCATTCCATTGTCAAACTATCTCATTTACCTTCTCAAATTAGGGGAAATACACTTAATTTAAGACATTTTTACTTATTTCTAGATAGTTTTTCCAGTGCACTATCCTTTTTGCTGGCTCTTTAGGTTGTAGAGGTCGCATACTTTCGGTCTAAATGATAAATTAATAAGAATCACCCATTATCTAATCAATAGCATACATTTGCATCCATCCCCCGTTTTAAAAAGATCATAAAACCAGATTTATGTTCCTCTGACCACATTGAAAGTTTCAATATCTCATTGAAAGAGGGAATGCAGCCACAGGCTGATCAGAGCCAGATGGTAGAAAAAGAACCAATAAACCATTTGATCCGCCTCCAGGCAGAACTCACACCATAAGGGGCTGCAAATAAGAAGGAAAACCGCAGAATGGCATGATGGGAAATTACCAAAAGAAATGTTGGCATGTTTTTTTTAACAAATGATACAAAGGTAAAGCTGATTTGCCAATAATATCAGGTTAATGTTTACAGAAGGGCTGTTAAGAATATCTAGGCTACAGCCAAAGTGTTTTGGTGGCCTTAGAATTGCGCAGCTCTGTTATTCGCAGATGATGTGGTTCTATTGGCTTCATCAGGCCGTGATTTACAGCTCTCACTGGAGCGGTTCGCAGTCGAGTGTGAAAACGGCCCGGATGAGGATCAGTGCTCTCCAAATCTGAGACCATGGTCTGGAGCCGAAAAGGGTAGAGTGCCTTCTCCATGATGGAGAGGATGTACTGCCCCTCAGTGGAGAAGTTTTAAGTATCTTGGGGTCTTGTTCATGAATGAGCGGAAGATGGAGCGGGAGATCGATAGGCTGGGATTGAAGTGCGGCCTGCTCTGAAAGCGTGCAATGTATTGGTCTGTGGTGGTGAAGAGAGAGAGCTGAGCAATAAAAAGCAAAGCACCTCTCGATCTATGTTCCTACCCTCATCTATGGTCATGAGCTTTGGGTCATGACCGAAAGAACGCAGAACCCGGATCCAACTGCGAGTTTTCTCCGCAGCTTTGTCTGGGCTCTCCCTTTAGAGATAGGGTGAGGAGCCCAGTCATCCAGGGAGGTAGACTCAGAGAGCCGCTGCTCCTCCACATCGAGAGGAGCTAGTTGAGGTGGCTGGGGGGGTTCCTATATATATTAACTAGGTGTGGAATGGTTCACAAAATCCACGGTTCGGGTTCCACGGTTTCGTGGTCAAGGTTTTCGGTTCGGTTCGGTAGATGTTGATTGTTACAATCAAATCCCATAAAATTTGCCGAAATGAATGAAAAATCAAAAAATTAATATGGATTGTAATTATTTTAAATGATCCGCGGAAACCCTGGATCATTTCCGCATGTTTTGCTGCTTTGAATTTAATCATCTGGCGCATGCTCTCTACGATCTCCAAGGAACTCAGAGGGGAGTTTAACGGGGAGCCACAGTGGAGGCTGTAGGCTTTGCTTTGAGCAGCCGGTCTGGAGCGCAGCGATGGCGGAGCGCCGAATGAGAGTATGAGGGATTTCAGGGTTAGCATGACATGTTGGTCGTGGTTGTTGTTAGCATAAACTAAACGTGTTGCACAATGCTTGCACACTGATGCACTTTTATCCACAACTTTCTTTCCTACGTCCATCGGGGAGGTCACTCCTAAATGCAAAGTGGTCCCATACAGCAGACCTATAAAAAGTGCTGCTGGCGCGTCTTCCAACTCCTGTTCTTTCCCACTCGCCATACCCACACAATTCTCCACAACAACTGATTTATTTCTGCTACACCCGGCTCACGCTGCTTCGCTTCTTCTTCTTCTTGTTTACTACTGGCGGTTGGCTTTGGTGCGCAGTACCGCTTTACCTTCTGCTCTGGAGTGTAAAACCCTTCGCCTATGAGAAAAGGAGCTGCGCGCATGAACCTGAACGCTAACACACGCTGATTTTTGTGAACCGCTCCACCCCTAGTTGACAAGTTCTTGCAACAACCTGTTACGCACCATCCGCATCGATAAATGATGAGAGGAGTATCTGAGGTTTGACCGAGTGTCCATATTGGTTAAGTTAGCAATGAAAATGCGTTGTAGCAACATACAAAGTTCAGTCTTGTTTTGACCCGTTTTGCCGAGTCTAGCATGGAAATTCATCAATCTACACATAGACCAACAGAAGTCTCTGACTTAGCCAAGATTTCAGGCTAATGGGTCCTATAGGATAATAGATCACAGCGAACAGCTAAGAGCTTGAGAAGAAAAACACTGAACTATTCTTAGAGGACCTGCCATTAGCTCATTAAACATTGATGACTGCAGAGAGGAGAGAAGCTGCAGAGTTTTCTCTGTTCATCGACCTGCTGAGTTCTCCTGTTATAGGATGGTTCACTGGAAAAGGTTCTGTCTGGGCAGAGAACTTTAGTTCAACAAAAACAACTAAAACATTGTTAACTGAGTTGTTAATTGTGCTCATCTTTATTTTGACCCAGACCAAGCTGAAGCTATTGGTGAGAAAACAAGTTACCTGAACCTACTATTGTTACCTGTAGAGTACCACAGGGTTCAGTGCTTGGGCGAATTCCACTCACTTTACGTCTGTATTTGCTTCCAAACAGTAAATAATCAGAAACCATGGGATACATTTCCACATTGATACATTGATGCCTCGACTGCAGGCATTTTGTAAAGATATAAAACTGGATGATTTTATTTTCTCCTTTTCAAATTCAGATAAGACAGAGGCTGTTGTCTGTGGAACACAGTCTTTGAAAGAGAAACGGTTTGCTTCTGATAATAATGTCAAAACACTGGTATTATTTTTGGCTGGACTATTGTTATTCCTTAATAATAAGGAAGTCCATAAAATACAGTTAAAAGCCCTCGAATGATCCATCTGCAGCCAGACGTCTGAAGATTGCAAATAAAAGATCATATTTCTCCTAATTTAGCTCTCCTGTCAAATCAAAAACAACGTCAAAGTTCTGCTTTTTACAGTTATATCATCAAATCATATATCGGAAATCTGACATTCCCCTCTTATTATATATTTATTTAACAAATAACTTTCATTCTTAGCTCAGATTCAATGTGACTCTTGAGAAATGTTTCCCATGACCCTTTGAGCTAAAGATGCATCATCCCATCGCATCGACTATCATTATCATTTGTTTTCTCCTTAGTTTCTTACTTAAAATGTAAAACTAACTTTTTTTTATCTGTGGCCCTGTTTTGATTTTTTTAATGTTTTGTTGTTTATGGACTGTTTCTCACTTTATTAGCCTTTATTTTCCCCTTTGTTTGTTTAGGGAGGTAGTCTGGCCTTTGTGTTTTAGGAAGTGCTTCCTCAAACCCTGCAGCTGCTACCCATCATGCAATGCGCCGTGACATAGTTGACCCCACCCTACAGGGAGAAATCAGCTCTCTTAGATAACAGAACAACTAATCCACAATGCAAAGTAGAAGAGAACAGGTTTAAGAGCAGACTCCAAGTATCGTTCTCTTAGCATATCCAGTGTCCTGAACCAGGACCTCTGTGGTGTTCCTGCTACAGGTTGATGAAGGACCTGCTGATCAAAAGTATTAATGTTTATTACTCAAGTAGAAGCATAAATCCTACTGTTCAAAAACACGTTTGTAGATTTTAGAGGATCCTCTCAAACTTTTTACTCCCATTAAAAGTGTAAAGTACAATTT
>JAGKQL010000046.1:12338662-12365608 GCA_018398635.1 Cyprinodon brontotheroides | reverse complement strand
TGTCGCTACAAGCATGCTTAGTGTGAGGGATTGCTGAAGAGTCAATGGGTCGATGCAATCAGCTGGTTTTCCTTAGATAGAAAACTTTGCATCAATCTGACTGGATGATCTGGTTGAATTGTAATCTGCCTTGGGAAGACATATGGTTGTGAATTGACGCTATAGAAATAAACTGAATTTATTTGAAGTCAAAGAAAAATATAAACATTACTGCATTATTTATTTTAAAGTAGGATGCATCGAAGCAAGGTTCACTTAATGTTCCAGCACACTAGGGTCTGGGGTCCGTTTCACAAAGCAGGTTTACCGAAAACTCTAAGATGTCAAAAACCTAAAACCAGGGAAACTCTAACTTTTCCGGTTCACAAAGACAGTTTAATTCAACCTCTGTTTCAGTCACTGTAGTAACTTTCTCCCCAGAGCTAAACTGGTCAGCAGCAGAGTGTTCTCTGTCTCCTCTCTCCTTTCAACCAATCATGTTTTTTTTATTTCCTGAGATTAAGTCAGATTTTTGTCGTAGTTGTTTTATGCATAAAATAAAAAGAATTTCACTACACACATTAAATTTAAAAAACAAACATTACATGTCACGTTTGATGTTTCTACAACTCAGTTGTCAGAGCATGAGATTACTTGCTTTTGGTTTGTTTAATATAGGTGAGATTTGGATCATTTTATTTTTATTTTGTTATATTTACAGTACAGGAAGTACTACTGAAATTATTTTCAGATTAGACAAATAGATTTGTTAATTCCGTGGGTGGAAATAAATAACTTTAGGGTTAGGATTCACTTGATGACACCAACCTAATGAGCCTAATGGCTCAATCTGAAGCCATTCTATGGGCCTGATAACCGCTTATGATGGCCATTTATTGGGATTATTTCACCCGAAGCATGGCTGCATACACCGCCTTAATATATACTGTTTAAAAGAAGACTGAATCAACATGGAGAAGAACCCCATGAGATGATCCACAGGTTCTATACATCAACATTTTTATCTTTTATTTCCACCTACTGCCAGATGATTTCACCTACATACATACATGGATCCACTACATTCAAGAAATAATCCTGTAATATCAAAACCATTTTGATGTATATTATGACATAGGGACCCTTGATGGGAATACAATTGTCATGAGAGGGTATTTGTGTTTTTAAATGTCTTGAAAATTATATTCTATATATTGTTGTATTAGGTAGTATTTTATTTGTAAATTTGATTTATTCTTTTTTGATGCAACCAAATATTTTGATCACGAATTAAGAATTTGTTTCCTTTTTTGAAGACAATAAGTAAAAGATTTACTGATGATTAGAAAGCTTAATTTTTCTGTCCTGTCTTTTTTTTAGGGTGGCTACAGAGATGAGTGCAAATTCAAGGAGAATCTCCTGGCCAACAATTACAATGTCTACGAATCAGCCGCCCATCCTGGAATGTATATCGCTCTCAGCAAGATTGGGAAAACCAAAAGAGGCAACCGCGTGACACCCACAATGACTATGACACATTTCCTTCCAAGGACATAGTTGTTTTTTAACAAACCTCATTGGCAGAGGACATCCCAAAGAACTGTGTGGTTCCTGCTTGAGGTTCTCTACAATCCATAATATACAAAGACATGTAGCACTCTGTGAATAATTAAAGATATTTGCTTTATTTGTCTTTGGCCCACCAGAGTGAGACTCTTGATAATAAGTGGATGAAAAGGGATGACTTTTCAAAGGATTTTGTTATGCGAGCCCCAACAAGGCACTGCTATGCTTTAACACATACTTTTGTGACATGCTTTTAAAGGAACATGACATGAGTGGAATATAAAAGAAAGGTGTAAAAATCTTTGCTTCAGTGGAGTTGGGTTCTAATGATGTTCTGAGTGAAAAAAGCTTTTCTGGTTCTACGTCCAGGGAGTTAAAAGCATAGCGACTTTGAATGGGAGCTACTTCACAATAAAGAATTTAAAAATGAAGAAAAGTGTTGTTTACCAATCAATTCATTTTATTTTTTATAGTGCCGATTCACAACACATGTCATCTCAAAGCACATTACAGTTCACCAGATCATCCAGTCAGATTGATTCAAAGTTTTCTATCTAAGGAAAACCAGTTGATTGCATCGACTCATTGACTCTTCAGCAATCCCTCACACTAAGCATGCTTGTAGCGACAGTGGAGAGGAAAAACTCCCTTTTAACAGAAAGAAACCTCCAGCAGAACCAGGCTCNTATTTTAATCCGTTTTCCTCGTCGATATGCAGTTCAACAGAGCGAGGGGCGCTCCCGCGACTGGGGATGCATATTTCGGCAGGCATGCACTTTTGGGCATAACAGGTGGTCTGACAAAGGAACTTCAACCGCTCGACATCGGTGTGAAGCGGCCGTTCAAAGTAAGGCTGCGAGCGGCGTGGGAGCGATGGATGACAGACGGAGACCACAGTTTCAGGATAAGTGGAAGGCAGCGCCGGGCAAGTTACGCCACCGTTTGCGGATGGATTGTAGATGCTAGGACTAACGTGTCTGCTGGCTCTGTTGTTCAAGCTTTCACAAAAGCCGGCATTATTTCTGAGGAGCCGCGCTGCACGGAAAGTGACTCTGACAGCGAAGAAGGGGAAACTGGCATGTCTGATTTAGTGGAGCTGTTTAATTCAGAAACAGAGGATGATGACTTTGATGGGTTTGATTAATACTTTGTAATAAATACTTGAATAAAGCACAATCATACTCAGTTTTGCTCCCGCTCTATTTTTCTACCTGAAAGCTTAATTCAACAGCAGCCTCTGGGCGCGTCTCCTCCTCTTCAGCGCGGTGGCTGGCAGGTGTTTTTCATCTAAATAATCTTAATCTTGCAGCTATATTTGCTGTGATCAGTGGGAATAAAGTAGTTTTAATATGTTTTTAAGTGAGAAAGTCCACCTGAAAACTTAATAATTGCAGTCAGTTCATCCAGATGATCTATTTCTGTCGGAGGCGCTCAGACCCCCACATACCAGCGGTGCACCGACAGCAGACATCTCTTCATCAGCAGCCTCTAGGCTGGGCAGCCTGCGGGTTTACCGCGGCTGCTGGCAGGTGTTTTCATCTAAATAATTAAAACTGCGGGCACCAGGATACCGGTAATCCTGCGGTGTGTCTGTCTCACGGCCAGCTGCCAGGTTTGATTAATACTTTGTAATAAATACATGAATAAAGCACAGTCATACTCAGTTTTGCCCCCGCTGTATTTTTAAATACGCAGTAGAGGTATTTAAAGGTAGTAGAGGACATGTACCTGTATATAAAAAACGCGCCCTATAGTCCGGTGCGCCTTATGTGTGTGTTAAATACAGAAATGGGACACATAACTGAGAGTGCGCCTTTTAGTCCGGTGCGCCTTATGGTCGTGAAAATACGGTATTAGGTAGTATTTTATATTATAAATTTTGATTTATTCTCTTTTTTGATGCAACCAAATATTTTGATCAGGAATTAAGAATTTGTTTCCTTTTTTGAAGAGCAAATAAAGATTTTCTAGAAGGGTGAAACTTTAGTACGGCTTTCCCGCAATATATAATTTTAGGGTGGCTACTGGGGATGAGTGCAAATTCAGGAGAATCTCCACAACCCCAACAATTACAATGTCTACGAGAATCAGCCGCCCATCCTGGAATGTATATCGCTCTCAGCAAGATTGGGAAAACCAAAAGGAGCAACAGCGTGACACCCCAATGACTATGACACATTTGGCAGAGGACATCCCAAAAAGAACTGTGTGGTTCCTGCTTGAGGTTCTCTACAATCCATAATATACAAAGACATGTAGCACTCTGTGAATAATTAAAGATATTTGGCACTGTTGTGTGGCTACAAGTGAGACTGCTTGATAATAAGTGGATGAAAAGGGATGATGACTTTTCAAGGATTTTTGTTATGCTGAGCCTTTAACAAGGCACTGCTATGCTTTAACACATACTTTTGTGACTGCTTTTAAAGGAACATGACATGAGTGGAATATAAAAGAAAGGTGTGAAATCTTTGCTTCAGTGGAGTTGGGTTCTAATGATGTTCTGAGTGAAAAAAGCTTTTCTGGTTCTACGTCCAGGGAGTTAAAAGCATAGCGACTTTGAATGGGAGCTACTTCACAATAAAGAATTTAAAAATGAAGAAAAGTGTTGTTTACCAATCAATTCATTTTATTTCTATAGTGCCGATTCACAACACATGTCATCTCAAAGCACATTACAGTTCACCAGATCATCCAGTCACATTGATTCAAAGTTTTCTATCTGGGAAAACCAGCTGATTGCATCGACTCATTGACTCTTCAGCAATCCCTCACACTAAGCATGCTTGTAGTGACAGTGGAGAGGAAAAACTCCCTTTTAACGGGAAGAAACCTCCAGCAGAACCAGGCTCAGTGTGAGCGGCCATCTGCTGAGAGCCCGCTGGAACCGGAGACGAAGCAGACATAGAAAAGAAGCATAGGTACAGAGAGCGGCTCCACAGGCGGCCCCCGTCCAGGCACACAGCCAGGCAGGCGAGCTTCGAGGCAGCTCATGTCAGAGGATGAAGAGAGCACGGCCAGTTAGTCCGCGGTCAGAGAAACAGGACTGCACTGGAAAAACAAACCGATCTCCAGCATCTATAATTGGACAGAGGAAGAAAAAGTGTTGTGGGCGGATGAATCAGTTTGGTGTTTGGATCACAAAAAAACGTTTGTGAGACACAGAACAAATGAAAAGATGCTGGAAGAATGCCTGACCTGCCATCATGTGATGGTATTCTATTGGAGGTAATGTGATGGTCTGGGGTTTGCTTTGAATTTGCTGGTGAAGGTCATACATGTGCACAGGGTAAAAGGGATACTGAATAAGGAAGGTTATCACTCCCGTTTTACAGCGCCATGCACCATACCAGTGGACAGCGGCAGTTGAAGCCAATTTCTAAAAACCTACAACGGGGCGAATGACCTAAACACACCTCCCCAAATTGTGCAGGAACTGTTGAGAGCAGAAGCAGGCGGCTGGTATTCTATGGAGGCAATGGGTGGCCAAGCGCAGTCGCCAAGATCTAGTGCATTTGAGGCTGAGGAGCTGCTGTGGGGGCGGCTTGCGACATGTAACGAACATGGTCAATATTAGATCAGCAAAATTAATACTCCATGTCATGTATTTGTTCTGCCCAGCCACTGAAGCGAATTGAGTCAACTCTAGAGTGAACTAACCTGTGCAGATTGGACTCACCTGGTTGAGTACGAGCGGGTGAGTCGCCATGACAAGCTGGAGATGACCTGATACTACATTGACCATATTACTACATAATGCATGAGAGTACTTTACATCCACGTACGTCCAAGCTTGTGGGGCGCAACTGCCGCCCAGGCGTGGGGTGCAATTCCCGCCGAGATTACTTCAATAAGGCCAGAACAGCTAGCATGCCAAGGATGCCGCCCATGCTGGGTTAACACGGAAATGGAGGAGTTATTTTGGCTGGCAAGGAAAGTTTGATGTAAAAAAGATGTTATTTCAAATACAAATCATTATTTCTAACCCTGTCAATGTCTTGACTCTATTTTCTATTCATTTCACAACGTATGGTGGTGAATAAGTTTGACTTTTCAGGAAAACACAAAATTGTTTGGGTGACCCCAAACTTTTGAGCGGTAGTGTATATATATATATATATATATATACATATATATATATATATATATATATAGCACTATATATATATATATACCACTTATATATATCTCTAGTAATAAATACTGGAATTATGTGTCAAAATATGTCTCATATTCACAGTAGCCACCTTTTAGCTTTGATTGCTGGCAAAGCACCACTCTTGGCGTTCTATTACGGTGAGCTTCCAGAGGCCGTCACCTGAAATGGTCTTCCAACAGTGTTGAGTTCCCCAAGGTAGCGCTTGTCTGCCTTTTAGCCTTACGCTCTGCGGTCCAAAAGCTCACCTGGCAAATAAAGTTTGGAGCCAGCTCCTGGTGATTGTGCCAGGCCGGAGCCATCCTGACCTTCTTGGTCAAATAGCCCTTCCACAGCCTGGAGTGTGTTCAGGATATTTTCCTGTTGAAAAAAATAAATGATGGTCCAACTAAAGGCAAACCAGATGGAATAGCATGCCGCTGCAACATGCTGTAGTAGCCATGCTGGTTCATTATGCATTCAATTCTGAATAAATCCCCAACAGTTTCACCAGCAAGGCACCCCCACACCATCATACCTCCTCCTCCATGCTTCACATTGGGAACCAGGCATGTAGAGTCCATCCTTTCACCTTTTCTGCTTCGCACAAAGACACAATGGTTGGAACCAAAGATCTCCAATTTGGACTCATCAGACCAAAGCACAGATTTCCACTGGTCTAATTCCTCGTGTTCTTCAGCCCAAGCAAGCCTCCTCCGCTTCATGCCTGTCCTTAGCAGTGGTTTCCTAGCAGCTGTTTTACCATGAAGGCCTGATTCACACAGTCTCCTCTAACAGTTGTTCTAGAGATGCGTCTGCTGCTAGAACTCTGTGGCATTGACCTGCTCTCTAATCTGAGCTGCTGTTAACCTGCCATTTCTGAGGCTGGGGACTTGGATAAACTTCTCCTCCGCAGCAGAGGTGACACTTGGTCTTCCTTTCCTGGGGCGGCCCTGATGTGAGCCAGTTTCTTTGTAGCACTTGGTGGTTTTTGCGACTGCATTTGGGGACGATTTCAAAGTTTTCCAAATTTTTTGGACTGACTGACCTTCATTTATTAAAGTAATGATGGTTCTTTACTTAGCTGATTTTTCTTGCCATAATCCAAATGCTAACAGACAGTAGGACTATCAGCTGTGTGTCCACCTGACTTCTACACAACACAACTGATGCTCCCAACGTCATTTATAAGGCAAGAAATCCCACTAATTAAACCTGACAGGGGACACCTGTGAAGTGAAAACCATTTCAGGTGACAACGTCTGGAAGCAGTAATCAAAGCAAAAGGTGGCTCTTTTGAATAATCTGCAATATAAGAAATATTTTCAGTTGTTCCACCCTTTTTGTTAGGTAAATTCCACGTGTTAATTCATAGTTTTGATGCCTTCAAGGTGAACCTTCAATTTTCATAACCCTGAAAATAAAGAAAACTCTCTGAACAAGAAGGTGTGTCCAAACTTTTCATCTATAATGTATATCTGTTCTTAACTACAAAATTGTGGACAACATCAAGTTTAGTAGACAATATAAATGTATCTAGGAAACTCCTCATTTTATTAACTAATTTTATTATTCCTTTTCCTATCTCCTTCTGATTTTATATATGTATTTATTGTGGCAGACCTCCTGGCATATGAAGAGGATTAGAGCCATTCGGAAAAAAAAAAAAGTTAACTGATTTTTTAATTTTGATTTCAGTATAGGTATGGGAAGAAAGTCAGAATTATGAGCTTTTTTTCTCAGAATTCTGACTTTTAATCTCAGAATTCTGACTTTTTCTCTCAGAATTTGACTTTAATCTCAGAATTCACTGACTTTTTTTCTCAGGAATTTGACTTTTAATCTCAGAATTCTGAGGGTAAGGTCAAAATTCACGACTTTTTTTCTCAGAATTCTGACTTTTTTACAAAAGTAGAAATTCTGACTTTTTCTCCAGAATTATGACTTTTTCTCAGAATTCTGGGGGTTTAAGACTCCAGAGAATTCTGAGCTTTTTCTCAGAATTCTGACTTTAATAATAAATTCTGACTTTTTCTCAGAATTTTGACTTTAATGTCCTCAGAATTTTGACTTTTTTTTCATCAGAATTTTGACTCTAATCTCCATTGTATGTCTTTTGAGATTGAGATCAAAATTCTGAGGTTAAGGTCAAAATTCTGACTTTTTTTCTCAGAATTCTCTACTTTTTTTAAAGAACTTCTGATTTTTTTTTCTCAGAATTATAGACTTTATTTACTGTGAATTCTGGAGGATTAAGGTCAAGAATAGAGGTTAAGTCCAAAATTCTGACTTTTTCTCTCAGAATTCTCACTTTTTTCCTAAGAAATTCTGACTTTTTCTCTCAGAATTGATGATCTTTTTTCTCAGAATTCTGAGTGGGTTAAGATCAGAATTCTGACTTTTTCTCAGAATTGCTGACTTTGGCTCTCAGAATTCTGATTCTTTTTTCTCAGAATTTGATTTCTAGCTTCAGAATTTGGAGATTGAAGCAAACTGTCTGAGGAATTAAGGCTCAAAAATTTGGACTTTTTTCTATCAGAATTCTCACTTTTTTCTAAGAAATTCTGACTTTTTTCCTTCAGAATTATGATAACTTTTTCTCAGAATTCTGAGGTTAAGATCAGAATTGACTTTTTTCTCAGAATTTAATTTTAATCTCAGAATTCACGACTTTTCTCAGAATTTGACTTTGAACCTCATCAGAATTCTGACTTTTTCCTCAAGAGATTTGACTTTAATCTCAGAAAATTCTGACTTTTTTTCTCTCAGAATTTGACTTTAATCTCAGAATGTTCTGAGATTAAGGTCAAAAATTCTGGACTTTTTTCTCTTTCAGAATTCTGACTTTTTCTCCAGAATTCTGCGACTTTATCTCTGCAGAATTCTGACTTTTTCTCAGAATTTGACTTTAATCTCAGAATTATGACTTTTTTCTTTTCTCAGAATTTGAGCTTTAATCTCAGAATTCTGACTTTTTTCAGAAATTCTGACTTTTTTCTCGAAGAAATTCTGACTTTTTTCTCAAAATTCCTGACTTCTGACTTTTTACCATGTTAAACTAAAATAAAATTTTTAAAATCAGTTTTACTTTTTTTTTTCAGTGGTCCTAATGTCTATATTCCGTACTCCTGGCATATTTGTTATTTGTAAATTGTCGTTGAACTTTGTTTATTCTTTTGCACAAAAAAAAAAAAAAACATCCTCTCCTAAAGCACTATTTCACCACATGAAACTGCAGGTGGCGCTGCAGGCCGCCCTGCTATCTGCCTGCTCTTAGGTCCACGTCATTCAGCAGCTCTTTCATTCAGGTTGTGCCACGACACTCACCGCTTTGCTCCTAGAGAAACACTGAAGGTATCGCTTTCTAACTTGTTTAAAATGTTTTGATAGTTTAAAAATAACTGGTTTGTTCAATTGTTCCTACATTTATCAAGTTCAGTTTAGGTTCTGTAGATAAAGGAGGTTTAAACGTTGATAGTTCTCTCCATTTAGTCCACGTAAGCGTTACACTTTGTTTTAAAGCTGCTAATATATGATTTACAGTTTGATATATGGAGACTAAGATCTGGATCTTTTTCTAAACAGTTTTTCAGCTTTAAATTAATTAACTTTTTTGTATGTAATCTGTATTATTAGGCCTGTAACCTCTGAGGAGGAACTGACTGTGTTTCCCCGGTAGTCTGTAGCTTCCTCCGGTCTGGCCGCCATGCTCCGGGTGTTTGTGCTGCTGGCTGTCCTCGCGCTGGGTGCTGGAGAGGAGGGCGCGCGGCTCCTGGCTTCCAAGTCGCTGCTGAACCGCTACGCAGTGGAGGGCCGAGACCTCACCCTGCAGTACAACATCTACAATGTGGGCTCCAGGTCAGTTCAGGGGCGTAAAGCCGGGCTGGGAAGCAGCTCCATGGGTTCATCACTGAGCAGAGCCGCTGATAAAATCACCACTAAAAATAAAGCTTGATTTAAAGTTTGATAAGGTAGTCTAATATCAAACAGACCCTGCTGGAAGGAACCTGCTCTAAACTGGGATTAAATCAACCCAGTGGATATTTACAGAGATGTTTGATAAAGCTAACCAGGGCTGGATTTGGGAAATTTGGGGCCCTAGGCAAAGACAGGCAGGGGCCCCTCTGAATGGAGAAGACATCAAACAGCCCCATTCTCCAGATAGAGAATTGTTAATAGAATAGACATCCATTATCTGTTCTAGGTTGTGTCCCTCTTCTGCTTGTCCCTTTTCTTCTTGTTTTCCTCTCTATGTCCTTTTGTACTCAGCTGACTTTTCATGCTGTCCCATAAAGGAATGAAAGATTTTTTCCAAGTTACTAAGCTCACTTAGCTGATTGCTCCTTCCTGTCATGTTTTCCCAAAAAGGCCAAAGTAAATAACCCAGTCCTTCTTTTTTCACAGCCTTAGACAAGCCATGATCTGCTTATCTGACTTCTCCATTTTTCATTTTGGATGAAATAATAGCTGCATGAATCATGACAGCAGACAAGATAGAGAGGAGAGCAGGAGGCGGCGAGGTTACCAATCTACTAAGCTCTGAGGAGAGCTTGAGAGTTAAACTGCTTTTAGATGTTGTCTACCAAAGTCTCCAGTAGCAGAAAAAGGTCGCTAGATTTGGCGCTAGGAGCTTTAAAAAAATAAAAGTGCCAGAGGGGTCAATTAAACTAAGAGTCAATTTGAAATTAACTTTAGTTCAGATAAGTTGAGTGATAACTGAGAGGAACTGTGTGACATATCGAGAAAATTAAAATACAAAAATGCATCAGCTGAAACGTTCCTTTTGCCTTTCAGGCTGCTCCATAATTCTGAATCATTTTGATGATAAACTGCAAAAGATCAGAGAATTGTTTTAGCAGATGCATCCTGTTGACGGTTACATTTTTAAATACAGTTTAGTGCGTCTGTCAGTTCGAAACGGCTCCTGTATCCACCACGTGACTTTAAAGGTGCAGTAGGAGATCTTTTCAGATGCATTTTTTTTTTACCATGTGGCTTAAAGATCTCCCCACAGCCGCTTAATAAGCAGTGAAATAGAAGGTCTGGAAGTGAAGCTAAAATAATTGGTCCCCTCTACAGTGGGAAATCAATGAATAACTCCAACCAATCACAAAAAACAGTCCGATGTTCGCTGTTTGTTCCTGACACGTCAATCATGGTCGTCTACTTGTCCCTCCCCCCTGTGAGCGTACCCTGACAAATGTTCGAATGACCCCCAATGCTCATGCAGGACGCCATGACTGGAAGCTAGCCACTGCTATGCTACGTTCACACCTAAAGCAGAAGGAGCAACACAGAGACAGACAGAAAAAACGACCATTCACATCCTTAAGGAGATTTTAGAGAAGCCATTTAACCTAACAGTCATGTTTCTGAACTGTGGGAGGAAGCCGGAGTAACCAGAGAGAACCCATGCATGCTCAGGGAAAACATGCAAACTCCACGAAGTAATACCTCGGGCCAGGAATCGAACCTGGAACCTTCTTGCTGCAAGCTACCCACTGCTCCACTGAGCAGCCCAGGATAATAAAAGCGAACATGTTTAGCCGGCAGGTTTCGGCATTTTTAATGAATTTAGGCGTTAATAAATAGTTAAACGCTCTGTATCATCAGTACCGACTGTCTCCCTGCCAGCTCCAACATCTGCGAAGCGCTGCTCCTCCTGCTCTAGACGCGCAGCAGACAGCATGCGGGTTCATGTGCGGGTGGTCTGAAGGGAGAGGCATGGTTGTGTATGTTCAAAAATATAGCTTGCTGGAACCGTTTTTCCAAGATGTCGCTGCCAGGACAGGCAGGCAGCGACACTTCTGCTCTATTTAAAGTTTCTGTAACCTGTTGGTTAAAGGGGAACAACGTTTTTTTTACATCCGACCCTTGATTTTTACATTATTCCATCATGTTCTACTAAGCCCATATGAGTTTTGTGTCATTTGGAGCCGTTCTGAAGATATTCCGTTAGGTTATATCCAATAACCATAGAAAGAGACACTTGGATATTTTTTATATTTATGTTTTAAAAACAAAGTGGAGTGTGTATGGCGTCATCGGTGCGCCGCGCTGGAGTAGTGACAGGCAGCCTGGGCCTGGCGGACTACGCTCTACCACTTCTATTCATCCGAATCGTTCAATTCCATTTGGAGGCGAGATCATCTGTGGTAGCAGCACTAGACATCTTCCAGGCATGGGAGGAAAACTAGCAGCAGTTCAGCGGGGCGGTAACCCGACGCGTGTGGATGGCGTCATACACTCGGCTTTGTTTTAAAAAGATATAAATATAAAATCTACTCTAACGGCGGATGTCTGGGGACAGTGATTGGCTCCATGTTCTGAATGCTGGCGTACCATAAAAATAAATGATGAACAGTTTGGTTTGTGCCTTCAGATTCGTTGCCCTTAGGAAGGCGTTCACTGGATATAACCCTAACGGGAATATCTTCAGAGCGGCTCCAAATGACACTAAACTCATATGGGAGAGTAGAACATGATGGAATAATGGAAAAACAAGGGACCAATGTAAAAATAAAAAATAAAAAACTGCGTTCCTTTAATAATCCGATGGGTCAGTCGATCTAATGTTGTTCTGTTTGAGTACAATCACTGGATCAAACCTTTTTTTTCCATAACACGATGAGTGATAAAATGATGCCTGATTCCTGCTGATATCAGTAAATACTCAGAGCTGCACTATTGGTATCTGAGATTTAAAAAGTTGTATTGGGACAAGAACATAAAGCTGGGCAATGCCTGTGTAACAGAAAATCTGAGGTTCTGGGATTGTCACCTTTAAAGTTAGCTTAGGTAAGACTCTATGGAAAGACGTTTGGTCTTTAATCATCCTCCTGCAGTTTATGTTTATGCTTTTATCCACAGCAGGCATTAGCGTGGAGTGTGTTGCCTAAAGACCCACGCTGGCAGCTCAATCCCCTGGCGGGGGTTCCAACCCAGGGTCTCCTGACCACTTCAGCTAGCCAGCCCGATTTAAAATCGTTCTGGCATTTATTTAGCATCACTTCACACGTAGTTTAAAGTAAAAGTATTTTTGCATTTTTGTGAAATGATGATGTGATTCCGTCCTCAAACCATTAAAGCAGAAATGAACTGGTTTACAGTTCACATTAGTTTTTATAGACAAACCTCCATAATGAAAATGAAGTTGGTTCCATGCTCTGAAATAAAAACCTTTGCTTCATGGTTTCTCCTCCTAGAAAGCCTGAAGAAAATGGACGCTGTCGTAGTATTTTCAGAAAGTCAGCAGCAACACAAGGTGCTCATTGGAATAGCTTCAAAATAAAATAAGTTTGTTTCTACCAAACCTGATTTCTCTATTTGCTTTAATGAAATTAAACTGCTAAACTACAGACATGACCAAAACTTTAAATTAAATCATTCCCACTAGGAGTTGATTGAAAAATGACAGCTTTTCCAAACTGCAAACAGGATTAGTTGATTGATGATTTATGTTCCTAACAGTTTAAATGCTTATTACTTCATTCATCCAGAAGGTAAAAGAAATGCTGAACGCTCTTATTGTTGGAGCTTTCTCCAATCAGTGGCATGCAGATGTTAAACCTGTAGTGTCTTACAGCAGCTCTGCTGAAGCCTCTGACTAAGAACACTGAGGTTGATCTCTGTTGTCCAGTGTTCTTCACTTTAGGAGCCATCTGAGGAACCAAAACAGTTTGGTTCAGTCTAAACTCTGGAAAGTTGACTGTTTAGACTCAGGCTTGTTAAATCCAGGATAAACTAACTTTATCAGAACAGTGCTGGGCTGCCTTTAGGTTCTATGAGGCTGGAGTCATGTCTGATGTCCTTTCTCTCTCTCTGTCCACAGTGCTGCCCTGGAGGTGGAGCTTTCTGATGACTCCTTTCCTCCCGAGGACTTTGGGATTGTATCGGGGATGCTGAATGTGAAGTGGGACAGGATTGCTCCGTATCCTTGAACTGAAATATCTTCCCTGATGCTGTCCCTCTAAAGCAGTGACCATTGTTTAACATCATGCTCTCTCATAATGAACACGTTAGCAATCCATAAAAATCTAATTTGAATCAAGATCTTTCAACCTTCTTCCAGGATGCTGCTGTTTGTTTTACATAAGACATAAACTGATCGTCCCCACATGGTTTCTGTGGGCTTCTCTGATTGGACATCTCTAAGTCAGCTAATATAGCTAATTGGTTTTTTCTGTCTTTATTCTTCAACCAAATCAAATCAGTTGAAGATGGCAGCAGGTGTGAGGATGGTATCGGCTTGGTGCCTGATTTTAACCACCTCACTGCCTTCAGAGGACTGTTTAGATTTCATATTTCGTGTTAAAGATCTGTTTTTTCCCCGCATCATTTTCAAGTTTTCAATTTAACCCGTGAAATCAGAGCGAGCAACGTGTCTCATACGGTGGTGTTGCGCCCCCTGAAGGCCGGGTACTTTAACTTCACCTCTGCCTCCGTCAGCTACGTGGCCCAGGAAGGAGGGCAGGTTGTGGTAAGAGCAGCTGATCCTTTAAATCCACCACGACGTGTTTGTGGTGTAAAATATCAGATGATTCATTTTGTGTTCTGATGTTTTGAAGGTGGGCTACACCAGCGCCCCCGGCCAGGGCGGCATCCTGGCTCAGAGGGAGTTTGACCGGCGCTTCTCCCCACATTATGTAGGTTTGACTGCAGTTCTTACCTCATGAAAATATCTGAACACTTTTTGATTCTGTTCTCCTGCTTCCAAATCATGGAGGGGGCAACATTTTTATCTTTGGTGCATATCCCCCCAAAAAAACATCCAGAAAATATCATAAAATATCATTTATACGTATATTACTGCTACGAATGAGTTTGACCACCTGCCAATCAGAAAAAATCCCTCAAAGACCCATTAGTGTGCCTCTAAATCGTCCGTCTCAACTTATTTTTCTAAATTAGACGCATTGTTGGCAGCATAAACACACCGTACTGTCAGTTAGACTGAAGCTACTAACATGGCTCAGACCAAAGAGACGTTCAAGGACACCAGAGGAAACATTTTATGAAATCTAGAAAGCTACTTGGTAACTGCCAGGCAGCTTGGAGAGAAAAGATCAAGCTCATTTGGAAAAGCTAAGCGTGACGAAGCGATGACCCGGCCAGCGATAGCAAGTACTCACTTTCATTGCTTGAGTAAAGTACGGAATACTTGTGTTAAAATACTCTGGTGAAGTGGAAGTACTCATTAAACTTCTTTTACGCAAGTAAAGAAGTAACAAAGTACAGGCGTATATGCTTACTCAAAAGTATAAAAGTAAAAGGCAGAAAACCACTTTTTTCATGCGTTGCCTACACATTTTAAATGGATGTCTGCCAATAGGACTAGATCTCCGTTGTGTTCATTTCAATCATCTTGAGTAGATCCATGCTACTATGCTAACGCGCCACATACCAAGCTGCAATGATTTACGCCAATGAATACACGCCCGAATCTACCGATTCATCTCTTGTAGTGGTCGTCAAAATTTCAGATTACCAAAAGTCCAGTAAAGGCTGAACTTGTTCATGCGTATTGTTTAAATGGAAAATAATAATAGGACCTGAATCTCCGTTCGTGTTTGTTTTCGAACTATCAAAGTAACGAGCCAATGCTTAAAAAATGTAAGGGTAGCACCGCTTAAAAATTAGCTGCAGCGATAAACGCCAAGTAGTAAAGTACCGCCCGAATCACAGCCGATTCATCTACTTGCCCCAGTACACGGTAAATGAAGCCGGCGTGAATTTGTACCGTTTGTTGCTTCCCATCTGATAGCGTGACAAATAATAACGGCAACTTCCCGAAAGATTGACGGTGTGATTGGTGTGGTCCTGGTTCAAGCTAAAATACAACGGCTTGTTTTTATGTAGAGTAGAAGTAAAAGCAAGCCATAAAATAAGCAGTAAAAGTAAAAGTAAAAATAATAAAAATACCGCGTACGTAGATTAAATCTGTTTACTTCCATCTCACCATATATACTTCTAACGTTTCAGGGATCATAAGAAAGGTTAGAAGGCCAGCAGCCACCTGCATAGAGGCTGCACTACTGTTTCAATTTCAATTTCAAGCGGCCCATACACTGTATTATTTTTAATTTCATTTCCAATGAAACTTTGTTTTGGGATTTTAAGGTTAGGAAGCGTTATTTTTCGATTGGTGATGAAATGGGACAAAAATATTTTTATATTAACCTCTTTATTACCAGAAATAAACATTTTAGAACAGAACAAACAAACTGCACTTAAGTACAGGTTTCTCATTAACTTTGTACTGAGATTGGTACACATATAAAGAAAAAATAAATGTTTGTGTTAAAACCACGCATAAACTTACGCATGAGAAATGTAGCTGTACATCCACAAAATATAGGCTACTTTTGTTTCATAAAGCGCCAAAAAAGACATTTTTGTTTTTAAGCCCCTAAGGGGTTCAAACAATAGGCCCCCCATTTCAACTTTCGTGAGGTTTTTTTTTGACAGAGCTAGAAGAGTTCTGCCGCTTTTAAAGAACAGAGATATGTATAGCGAGTTAAAGAGTTGCTACTTGAGAAAATACTGAGATAAAAAGAGATAAAAAATAGCCCACCAATGATTCAAATTATAAATTGTATTTGGAGATAAAAATGAGAGAACTAGAGGGTGCTAAAAGCATCCTCCAAGAAAGACAGATATTTACATGGGAGATGTGGCGAATAATTAATTGACATATTACTGATCTTGCTGGATTTTTATTCTGCCTTTACTTCCTATAAATTGCAGGATCTTCTTTTACCTTTTGTATCTTTATCATGAAGATTTAAACTTTAAAAAGCCTTGCCCTCATAATTTGCAAGTTAATTTATTTATAAAGGCTATTTTAATTATTGTGATCAATGCTTGCGTCGTCAATCCCGGCGCGTGTGGGCTTCATTTGCAGTCTGGGCGCTGAGGCTCTGACTGCGAAGCTGAAGGGACTCCTGTGGGAGCTGAGAGCGAGGGGTTGGGATGAGGGGGCCCCGCGTGGCGGCTTCCACTGGAGGACCAGATTAGGAAGCGATACATGCTTTCCACGTCAAGAGTCTCCAAAGCCGCCAGTGACACCGTGAAAAGTCGCCAGATTTACGTCTGCTAGTCGCTTTTGAAAAATAGTCGCGCTGGAGGGGTCTGAAAGTAAAGCTCGCTAAATATAAGCGACAAAGTCGCTTGAGTTTGCAACACTGGCTCGCTCTGCCGTAATTTTTTCTTACCCCGTTTCAGTCAAGTGGATGTGATGGCGGTACAGATGGCGCGTGATGTCGCTGCGACACAACTAATCGATGATGAAATTGGTTGCCAAGCTGGCTTTTAAAAGTCGATTTTTTTTATCCATTTTATCGATTAAGGTTGTTGCAGCCCTATTTTCAATCGTTGCCGCGCCGCTACAGCTCAGACTGCACGCCAGCGAAAACCGCAGGGTTTAAAAGTTCCCACTCACCATGTTTGTTCTCACGCTGTGTGATCCGGGCCGCTCTGATGTGATCTACCTGCCGCCTTGCTCACACTGTGTACGTCTAAAAACCAGGACGTCGGACTTCGGCTCGCGCAGTGAGATAGGCTACTCGGACTGCGTCTATCCGGAAGACAAAGCGACTAGAAAGAGGAATATATGAAGCTGACTAGAGTGAAACGGCGCTGCCTTTGGCCCGGATATCATACGTAGCAGAATTGTGTTGAAAGCCTGTGAGGGACCAAGCTTAAATAAGGACAAAAGGTGTTTAAAATTTGAGAAAGGTAACTTTCATTTAATTGGCTAATAAAATGGTTAACAAAGGCTCAAAAAGCAATACAAAATAACTTAAATACAAAATAACATGAATCCTGGGCCCAAGTTAACTGAGGTCAACTGAGGATTAGCTTTCAACACAAAAACTAAAAGGCCTTAGAGGGATGGAGTGGCCCCAAGTCCTTACCTCATGAGGGAGGCACAGCACTAACAAAATAGCCAATACAAACAAAGTTAACCATTCTATATAGAAGGGGTAGACCGGCAAAAAGCCAAGCTTTTACTTAGCAGAGAGCAATGAGTATTTATTTAAGTGACAAACTAATTAGCTTGAAAGGCGAATCTCTTTACGAGTCAGTCTTTCACCTAAACTAGTTAGCGGCTCCGGGACATCCTCCAGCTGGTTTGAATCAGCAGCACCTCCAAACAAAGAACAAGTGTAAATAAACCATTCAGGCAGGACATGAACTACTAAAGTGTGCACCTATTAGAAATATACCTGTCTAGCAAAAATAACAAAGGCAGGAAACTGTAATATAATATAAAACAAGAGAAAAATACTAACACAATGTGGTGGTGGGAGGGATCATCCACCACAAAGGCATGGCTGAGGAAACGTGAAACACTCACGATTCAGTTTTACAGAATAAACTCAATTCCACTCGCTGCTTTGCTTTCATCTGAGAGGAAGAAGAAGAATCCTTGTTTTCCCACTGAGCAATTCCCCCATGACCACCTTACGATGGCCGACTTAATTTTAATTTTCTCCCAACCTTACAATTCCTGATGGGGAGGTGGTCGTTAGAGGCTGATCGCCCCTCGTTACCCCCTCTACACGACACCACGCACCATCAGGCTGAAAGATGGCCACATCGAAAAAATCTTGCACGACTTGAGAAAATCAAAAATTCGTACAGTGTACGCCCGGCTTAACACGTCACGGAATAAAATCCTGCATGGTTTTAAAATCGGCATATGTCCAGCTCCTTTAGTCAGATGATCCTCGGGGGTCATGGGAGATAATTAACAGGTCTTAATTCAACACGCCATGTTTGATAGATGAAGAATCCAGAGAAACATTCCAAAAAGTTTAAAAAATACAACAAATGACCTGATGACTGAGAATCTTCACTAGCGTGTCCCAAAAACACTGTGAAGCATGGAGCTGGAAGCATCATGCTCTGGAGACGCTTTCTGTGGGACAGGATGACTGACGCCTTTATTGGGAGATTTGAGGGAACGACCTCCTTCTTTCAGAGCGGGAAAGATGGTTCCTCCATCATGATGAAGAGCTGAAGCTCAGCCAGGAGTGGCTCCGTAAGAAGCTCATCAGGTCTCTGCTGTGGCCTAGTCAGTCCCAAGACCTAAACTGTATAGATGATCTTTGGAGCTAAAACTGTTTCTCAGCGTATGAGAAACCTGGCGTATCTAGAGTAGATCTGTGTGGAGGAATGGGCCAGAATCCCTGCTGCAGTCTGATTAAACCTGGAGAAAAACTACAGGAAATGTTTTACCTCTAGTAGCAAACGAAGGCTACTCTACCGAATCTTTTCACAGCTGTTTAAATGCTTCTGTGCAGCATGTTTCTCACAGTGAACACCTAAAACATCAGAATCCTCCATGATTTGGAAGGTGGAGAACTCGCAGAATCACAGAATGTTCAAATAATTTTAAATATATTCCTTTTGTGATAAGTTGTATTTATGCATTTTATTAATTTGCAACATTATTTTCATGAATTTGTCTCTTTTATTTCTATTAGCTGGACTGGGCTGCGTTTGGGGTGATGACTCTGCCTTCCATCGGGATTCCTCTGCTCCTCTGGTACTCCAGTAAGAGGAAATATGACTCTCCAAAAACCAAGAAGAACTAAGGACTGGTTCCCGGGGGTGGGGGACTCGAAGTAAAGGGTGGTGATGGACAGTTACCAGGAAAAAACGATCCGAGGAGTGGAAATACGTCTACGGTTAGATGGTCTGGATGGAAGAACTTGGGTTTCTACTTTTCCACTGATGTAAAATCATGTAATTGTTATGAATTTAATGTAATGATTCTGTTCAATTACAATTTGTTTTTATCTTCCGTTTCCGTTTACTGGAACAACAAAATAAGATTGACTTTAATTTTTGCAGGATCACAGTCGGATGTCATTGCTGCTGGCTTTCTTTCCTGCAGCTTTTAGTGAGAAACGATGCAAACGCTGGAAGGATCATTTATGGTCCTGAAGGCTCAGGCAGGCAGAGGCCTGCTGGATTTAGTTTATTCTGAAAGATGGGGAATAACGCTTTTCTTTTTTTAACTTAAACAAATAAACTGATAATTGGATCATCGTTTACATTTTTAAGAAACAAGAAAATGTGGGGAGGTAAATGGGGATTATTTGGAGTTAAAAGTGAAAAGTTCTATTTGTGGTTTAGGATGTGTTTTCTTAAGTTTTTAATGGGGGGCTGTTGTCATGGTGACCACTGGATGAGCTTTTCTGAAAAAAAAAAAAAAGCAGTTTAACAGGTTCAGGCTTCTAAGAATGGAGGGGCGGGGTTTGAGTCCAGAGGGCGAATGAGCTTCAGAGAATCACCTTCCTGTGCCGCAGGTCCTCAGGAAACAACCATCAGATGTTCCCAGAAAGTTCAAAACAAAGTTTGAAGATGTATCGCTTTCCATCCAGGATTCTTTCTCAAATAGTGCTGAGCTCCAAGCTTTATACAGTAGCCCCAACAAAGCTTTGTTGCTTAGAAAACATGCAAAATGAACCAGAAGAACAGGTAAAAAAGATGGTTCCTATAATCTGCAAGCTTCCTACGGTCACGAGGGGGTTTCCTTCCGGGATGGAGGGCAGTATGCTGCTAAAGACCTGGATGACTGAGAATCTTCACCAGCATAAACGGCAGCGGGTCCGGGGTCTTTCATGAAGCAGGGTTTTACCAAAAAAAGGGAAACTGAGTTTCCTGTTTCACAAAGAGTTTCCTCCACCTCTGGATTCTGTTGCCATAGTAACCTTCTCCCCAGAGCTAACCTGGTCAGCAGCAGCTTTGCTTGAGTAAACTGTCCTCTGTCTCCACTCTCCCTATAGGCTATCACTCTGTTTTATTTCCAGTTTTCTTCATAAATATCATTCACTAGGTCTGTTAGCCTCATAAGGTTTTAAAAAGAAACTTTGCAAATTTGTTTGAGGATCTTAAAAAGAATGATCGGCATTAATTCAGAGAAATATTTATAGGGAGAGGATATATTACTTTTTTGTGGTTTATATGAGCGAGATGCAGATCGTTTTATTTTTATGTAGTTATATTTACGATACATGAACTACTGAAATTATTTTCAGATTAAACAGATTTATTAATTCAATGCTAGGAAAAGGAATAACTTTAGTTAGAATTAGGATTCACTCGATAACAGCCTAATGAGCCTACTGGCACGATCACATTCCTCTCCTTTGCAGCTCTTTCTCTTCAGCACATTCTCTTTCATTTGTTCTGCATTTCTTCATTAAAATCTCTAGTTCCATTGTGGTGAAATAGGCCCTTCCTGTTGTCATGGTGACTTGTCGAGTCGTTGCTCCACTGATGACTTTTCATACGCACATGTTTAACTCTATGTGCACCTAGTTAAAATTGATTGAACTCATTCACAGCAGCCGGTGTGAAACCGAACACTCAGAGTTCCTGACTTTAGGCTGGATCCATTAAGAGGATTTTAATCTGAGTTTTTTAAACCTGCTTCATGAAACGGACCCCAGATGTTTTCTCTGTTCCTAATATAATGGGACTTCAACTGGAAACAGAAACCATCAATCCTGTATAGGCCTGCCATGGGGGGGTCAGGGTCAGGGTTTGGTACCAATGAGCTTGTTTCTGCAAGGCAGCTGTGCTGCTGACGCCTCTGAATTCATTCCTTAGTGCTTCATCTACCTCCACCTGAAGCTCCTATGAGACAGACCTACAGAACACCATCCAATCAAAACGTCCGGGTTGATTCTGTGTTTAACTGATCCAGGTCCTCCTGGACTGAGTTTCTCAGAGCTTCCTGTTCTGGGTGGAGTCTCATGCTTGGTCATCATTCCTCCTACATCAGCCTCTCCTTGGCCTCCATGGAGGGCAGTCTGCTCCTCTGCCTGTGGAGAGGATTCATCTTTGGGTGTGGTTTCCAGCCTCTCTGGGATCCATGACATCAAGATGGTTGCTCTAGTTCTGTCTAATCAGACTGAGGATCATCAGCTCCTATTGGACGCCCCCTTCTCACTTCACCACACATAAAATAAGTTTAACTTTCTAGTAAATCAAACCCTCTTTGCCTTCATGACGCCTCTTTAGTTTCTATGGGTTAAACTTTGGTCCATTACTGCATCAAGCAGAGAACCTGTTTTGTAAATGGAAATTGGAAGAATCATGTTATCAGAGAATTTTTAAATCATCTGGAAAAAAGAGTTTTTTAGAAGAAAAAGTAAAATTTGAAAAAAAAAAAAAGATTTTTTAATAAAACATAATTGTTCCAAAAAGGTAAAAATAAAAACGACCACTGGACTTTAATTCTAAGTTTGAAGGCGTTTCTCTTTTCTCAATTCAAATGTCAGGAATAGTGTTGAGTTCCAGGCTTTATGCAGAAGCCCATCAAAGCCTTGTAATGGCTTAGACCAGGCGTCTTCAGCGTTTTCAAAGCCAAGGACCCCCAGACTGATGGCGAGGCGAGATGGAGCAGGGACCCCCTAATTATATATATTGGCGTGAAATTGTGTCCTATAGTCACTCTATTACATATGGAGCCATGTAACGAAAGTCATTTCTCCCTGGGATTATTAAAGTATTTCTGATTCCTGGTTGATGGGACAGGTGTTGTGAATGAAGCGGTGCCCAGCTTGAAAAGAGCTCCTGTGTGTCGCTGAATGTGAGCATTGATGACTAAAAGACATCTTCTGCCTCCATTTATCTGTTTACTACAGTGTGATGAATTCATGTTAATGTGTGGATTTAAAGACATTTAATTTGGTGCAAAAATTGCAGGGAGGGAATATAAAAAAGTAATCAACCAAGACTTTTGCACCCCTAGGGGTGTGATTAACTGTTGAAGACCTCTGGCTTAGAAAACATGCTAATTGAACTGGTCCACCACTTAGGAATGGGGGTGCGTTGGGGTGGCCGACCAGGCGAGATGTTTTGGTCCCATGCAGTGAGTGGTGGGGGTCTGTTTCAATTTGCATGTTTTCTAAGTCAGCAATACTGTATAAAAGCAAAGCAAAGGATAATTCTGACATTTTTGAATTGAAAAGCTTCTTCCTGGATGGAAGAGAGGAAACATCTTCAAACTTGGGAAACCAAGTCCAGTGGATTGTTTTTAGAATAATGTTTAATTCAAAAATTTCTCTTTTATTATTTTAGTTTTTCATTTTTAGCTCTGAAATCCTCTTTTTCAGATGAATTTTTAAAATTCATTCCATTGATCACGTTCTTTTCACTTTAAACCAAATAACAAACGTTGACCAGGATAATTCAAGCCAGCATCCATGTACACTGCAAAAAATGTAAATCTAAAGAAGTTTTTTTTCTTAAATGCATTGTTTCTTGAATTGAGGAGGAAAGTGAGTTTTCGGAATGACCTGAATGACTGAGCATCTTCACCAGCATAAGAAAAAGTCTGAAAAATATAACAAATAAAACTTTCATAGAGAAATAATGAAATCAGTTACTCTCCAAACCTTTTCCGATTACAAAGATTTTCAAAGTTTCATTCTTGATTGCAGTTTTTTCTCATTTCAATTTCTGAAATTTTTAAATCCCAATTTCCATTTACAAATATTGACAACAAACATCCATGTGCTCTTTGTCACAAGTATTGTCTCGTTTAAAAAAGTACAGTCAAGTTAAACAAATCCAGTCCTGTTGTCACTTATTGACTGATGAGTGAACCATAAAATATTTAATTTGCAACACAAACAAACAGACATTAGTGGTACTGTACTGGTTGGCGGGACTGGAAACCATTAATCCCATTCTGTTTATGTACAACCTTTAGTTAGTTTAGTTTAGTACTGTCCTTGGCTGCTTAAATAAACAGAAAAAAAGAAACAAAATGTTTAATCTTTAAAAAATATATGAAATGATTGAGCTTCTTTAAACATTTAAAACCGTTTAAGGCACATCATATAAACAGGTTTTTACAAATCCACTTGACAAATAAAACATTTAGAAAAGTCTTCCCCCGGATCTGAAAGTGTTTTAGGAAGGAAAAGGCTCGTCCATGTTGGACGCTGGACCCTTTCAGTCTGTGGCGCGTTCAGGAGGCCCTCAGGGATCCCGTGGAGCAGCGTGGACCCCGTGGCGCCTATCTAAGCCGTTCTATGAGCTGCTGCTGAGTCTCCGGCGCAGCAGCGAGGCGGGCCTGCTCTCCATATCCTCTGAGTCACTTTCACATTGTCTCTGTGGAAAAAAAAAAACAGTTTGATATTGTCAGAAGATCCGTGGTTTAAAAAAGAAAACTGATTACATGTCAGTAACTAAAGGACATAAAGCACAGACAGATATTTGATCCCTGATCAGTTAAAGGTGCAAGGAGAGTTCCTGCAAAACAATCTGGGACTGCTCCCACTTTAAAAAAGCTACAGAGAGGGCGCCCGTATAAAACTGATGAAGGCGTGCGAGGTGATGTTAACTCGTGCATCCGCGCCGCTTTAATAAACGTTCCTCTCTGTTTAAGTTGCTGTTCTCGCCAAGCTCATACAAACGAATTAATGTCCGACCGTCCGCCGCCTCATAGCCCCCATCACTGCCACAGGCAGGGACCCATATGAATTGTACTTATGACGGCAATCCGCCAGCCGCTTTTGAGAGGCTCACTGCGTAAAGCATTCACCAGTCCATCTCACCCTCTTCTGAGGCCTTTCTTTTGTCATCCACTTCTCATATACTTTTCTCTTCCGACCCACTCATTTCGGAAGAGAACCGTGGTGAGAAAGGTGAGCTTCAATGACTGCCTGAAACTGCAGCTCACCACAGGTAAGAGCACTGAAAGTGCGCAGAAAAAGATACTTTAACAGGACGAGCACGTAGGATGGCCTTATGTAAACAATCACCGGAATGACTGACAGTTAGGAGGACCACTGATTGAGATGATCCACCCGGTAAAAGAACATCCTCCACTCTACCTCTAATGACAGAACGTGCTGCCATCAGCCTGCAGAGCACAGCTCTCTGTGGTTTCTAGTTATCAAACCCCATATGCAGCAAACTGCTGCGCTTGCCTGAGCTACAGGCTTATTCTAGGCTGCTTCATGACCTCCATGTCATCTTCTTTTGGCCACTGTGTTGATTTTAAAGGCGTAACCCTATAACCCTTTCTCCTCGTGCACGCTCTGTTTAAAAGTAGAGCAACGTGTGTCAACCTTCTAATTTCACTTCATTCATCATTTTGTTTGGGATCAGTCAACATAAAAAAACTGGTTTCAGTCAAACATGATCTCACCTGTAAAGGATCTGGATTCAAGCTGCGGTTACAGTCCACTCTGAGGCTGAAGAACCGGTTACACATCCGCACCATGTTGTAGGACATCTGAAAAAGGTTAGAAATCTCTAATAATTAGTCTGCAGCATAAAGCATCGGCTGACCTTAATGTTATATAAGCTGTTCGGTTTGCAAATGAGGAACTTAGTCAGCACTACTTTGAGGCTAAGGTGACAGTGCAGCTTTCATTTATTTTTTTAGTCCATCATTGCGGTAAACACCAGTTTTAAAACCCAAACAGGCCTAATGAAGCTGTTACTTAGAAAGAGGTTTTCTGCAGTTCTTTCCAACATGTCAGCTGCTATAAAAGGTAAAGCTGTTCAACGGTTTTCCAGAAAAGTTAAAATAAACAATCCATTGGACTTTGTTTCCAAGTTTGAAGACGTTTCTCTTCCATCCACAAAAGCTTTTTAATAAAAAATGTCAGAAAAATAGCGTAGAGTTATAGGTTTTATCCAGCAGCCCAACAAAGAATTGTTTTGGTATAGAAAACATGCAAATAGAAACGGACAAACGGATCCACCCTTTTGGAATGGGGGTCGATTGATTTCATTTGTTAGCCTGCAATGCCCCATACCTGTCCACGTCTCTGAAAGGGGGTCACTAGGGGGAATTGTTGGCCTGACTCAATAGACGAGGTCTTCCTAGCAGGAAGGAATCAACTCTATCGCTGCTTTTTAGGTTTTTGAAAGCTGAAATCAGAGTCCTCCACCTCTGTTTAAGGTCGTTTTTTCTTTCTTCACATAGATGGCTTCCTTCACCTCTCAAACCACCTATTTTATTTGTCCTAAATGTGTTCAAAGGTTTCCACCATATCTGCCAAACCCTACACTATCTGAAACTTTACCGCAGCATCAATCCGCACTGTGGGGAAATTCAAAATGGCTTCTTCCCTTCACTTAAAATAAGTGAATTTTTCTTGAATTGAGGAGGTAAGTCTCTTGGCCAATTGAACAAGACAATTTACATTTAAAATAAGAAAAATATATTATTTTTAAGTGTATAATATCTAATTATCTTATTTCAAGGGTAAAAATGCTTATTGCATAAGTTCCACATTTAACTATTGGATCGTTAAAAACAGTTCTTTAATAATTTAATTGAATAGTTTGAAATGGTTGTATTTCTGGTCCTCCATAGCTAACTGGGTAGCTGCTGCTTCAGATAACTAAGCTGTATCTATACATGTTTAAAACTAGAGGAACTTTTCTACTTCCTCAAACACGTCACTGTTGGAGAACTCAGCCACCAATGGCATCTTACCAGGATCTCTGAAATAACATCTGGGAGAAAGGGTTTAAAGTAGAAACAGCTTTTTAGAATTGTTCTCAGTCAGAGTGGAAGCTGTTCTGTGAAGGTTCACCATCAATTTCCAAATTTGAAACAGATGTTTTCTTTTCATTTATACTGACAAACTGAGGGCTTTCTGTCTGCTAACCACCATAGTGACAGCTTATGGGGCTCTGGAACAAGTGAGAATTCTTCCTGCTTCATCCACATCTAGCACCTTAGCTATGGCGTCATTTTTTTTGCCACTCATTTGAATGAGCAGTTACCAGTCTGAGCGTGTAGTGTGAACAATGTGCAGAGTTTAAACTCATGCATTCTCACTCAAAGCCTGTCTAGAGCACGCACTCAGCTCTAAAACTCAGCTTCATCTCTGCATGCACTCAGATCTCTTTTAAATTTAAATGCTGCACTCTGTTATAACTGGACACTCAGACTGGTAACTAAGATTAGAGACAACAGACCCAGGATGGGAAACCTTCACATCTTTCTATCTGGTGACTCTCATGATCAGTCTGAGGGACAGCAGCAGGGATAAACAGTCACTCCAACTGTCTTTACTGGTGTCATATTTAGAATAAAAACAGAAATAGAATTTAAAATCCTCCTTCTCACATATAAAGCCTTAAATGGCCAAGCTCCATCTGGGATATCAGAGATCTGATTGTTCCTTATGTTCCTAACAGAGCACTCTCGCTCAATCTGCAGGTTTACTAGTGGTTCCTGGGTAGAATTTCTAAAAAGTAGAATGGGAGGCAGA
>JAGKQL010000046.1:12212190-12311009 GCA_018398635.1 Cyprinodon brontotheroides | reverse complement strand
TCGATGCAATCAGCTGGTTTTCCTTAGATAGAAAACTTTGAATCAGTCTGACTGGATGATCTGGTGAACTGGAAAGGTCCTTGAGATGACATGATGTGGGCGCTATAGGAATAAACTGAATTGAATTTATTGCTACTTATTTTTCCTTTCTTTGTTTTCTTTCTTTCAGCTCCTATTGTCATTCCACTGTCACAAGTACAGAGCAACAAAATGAACTCTCTGCATTTAACCCATTCCCTTGGGGAGCAGGGGGCTGCGATTGTGCTGGAACCCGGGAGCAGTGTGGGGTAAAGGGTCTTTCTCAGAGGTCCAGACAGTCTGTGGGAGTTGGGATTAAACTCAGAACCTCAGGATTCCAAGCTCTATACCCTAACGACTATGCCGCCACTCCCCCTACATATCACAGTGTTGGTAAAATGGTCTGTGCTGAATAGTGCTTTATCAAATTCAGGGACTTAAATCTCCTCACATCACGGTCACTTATTTACAAACTGGTGGTTATAAGCTTTAGAAGCTGCCATAAAATCAGCCACTAACCTGCAGGCAAGAGACACACGAGGACTGAAACTGACAGAACAGGGCCATGAACAAGCAACCCACTGGTTACATAATGAACCTCTACTTCCCAGTGGTGGTAAGAGATAGGTAACAGCAATTAGACTGAAGACAGCTTGCAGTGTTAGCCACAGTGAGAAAACAAAAATAGTACTGTCTGCAGAGGTGGTATTCCTTGAAAGACAGCTACAGAAACAGGTCCACACACGACAATTTACTAGGAGAGAATCTACAGGAACATAAAGATCAGGCTTAGAGGGGGGACTCTCCATGCACAAAAACATGTGCGTGGAGAGCTTGTGGCAGAATTCTGACTTCATAAACCTTTAATCCCCAGTTTGCAGGCTGTTCAAAATGAGCTGGCCTCTTCCAGGGCTTTGTGTCAGTTATCAGTAAAATACTAAAACTATCAAATGAGGAGAAAAGATCTACACAAACAGGGCATCCCCTAAAGGAAAACAAACTGTGGTAATATGCTTAACGCATTTACAGGACATGTCCAGACACTGTCTGTCCAACACCTGCAATTCTGCAGCATCTTAAGATCCTTTCAGCAATATTCATCATACTAACTCCAATACTACCAGGACAGACCCAGAACTTGTCGAAGGGTCTGCTTATTCCCCTGGGCTGAGGAAACCTTGGATCCCCCAGAATAATGAAGAGTCTAAGTGAGCAGAGGGATGTGTGGGTTTCTTTCCTGGAGCTGCTGACTCACTACAGACTTTAAATGAAGGTTAAAATACTTTAAATGAGGGTTAAAGACTTTACCTAACATTAAAAGAGTTTAAAAGAAGGTTTAAAGACATTAAACGACGCTTAAAAGACGTTTCCTAACATTAAAAAAGTTTAAATAAAGGTTAAAAGACTTTAAACTAAAATTAAAAGACGTTAAATGAGTGTTATCCTTGAGGTCAGCTGTCCATAGAACATTAAGGCTACATTCACACTTGCAAGGCCTATGATGCTCATTCCGATTTTTTTTTTGGAAACATCGATTTTTGCTTCTTTACGCTGTTGGATCATATATCCAAATATATGCTTAATTTGTATGTGATCTCCCGTGCGAACTGCAACAAGTACAATCTAATCTGCGTCTCCGGATGCGCAGTAGAGGACGCAATGATGTCACAGGTCAGCATGCTCTATGTTTACGGAAGTAAACATGGATCTGCAGTGCTGGAGCCAAAATCCAGATTCAGATGATGTATTAAAACTAACAAATTTTTCTACATGGTTAAACATAAATACCGCTTCTCCGCGTCATCGCCCGCCATGGTTGTTGTTTCTTTTCTTACCCGCCTTGTGAAAAACAAAGACGCAGTTTTTTACAGGCATTCCCTTTACCAAATGAACACGTTTAGAAATAAGATTAATGCTTACCTGCTGCTCGACACAGGTCGATTTATGTAACGTTGCTGTCAGATGACTCTTAACTTTGGTTCTGAAGTGCAACACATCTTGAATGGTCTTTGACTCGAGTCTCTGAAAAGAAACTGGATAAGACAGGTCACTTCATCAAAATGGGATTAAAACTGATTTCAGATAATAAAGTAAAAAATCAATTTAAGTTATTGATCCAAATGACCTGTCATTTAAATCCTCCATATATCAAATGAGGCTTCTTTAGAATTTCCTTTAATCTGCAGAATATTGCAGTAATTAGAAATATCCTGTCCAGGGTGATGCTGAGAAACTAGTCCATGCATTTGTTACTTCAAGGCTGGACTATTGTAATTTTTACTATCAGGAAGTCCACAAACTGTAGTTAAAAGCCCTTCAGTTGATCCAAAGCAAAATGCTGCAGCCAGAGTTCTAATGAAAATGAAAAAAGAGATCATATCTCTCCTCTATCCTGGCTTCTCTTCATTGGCTTCCTGTTAAATCAAGAATAGAATTTAAAAATCCTCCTTCTCTTCATATAAAGCCTTAAATGGCCAAGCTCCATCTTATATCAGAGATCTGATTGTTCCTTATGTTCCTAACAGAGCACTTCACCCTCAATCTGCAGGTTTACTAGTGGTTCCTAGAATTTCTAAAAGTAGAATGGGAGGCAGATCTTTTAGTTATCAGGCTCCTTCCTGTGGAACCAACTACCAGTTTTGAGTCCATGAGGCAGACAACCTGCCTACTTTAAGGCCAGGCTTAAAACTTTCCTTTTTGATAAAGCTTATAGTTAGGGTGGCTCAGGTTATCCTGAGCTATCTCTATAGTTATGCTGCTATAGGCTTAGACTTTTGAGTGACATAGGGACCTCTATTTTCTATCATCATTCTGCTTCATTTCTCTCTCTCTCTGTTCCTCATATTCTCTGCAGAATCTGTTAGTTCAATCTCTAACGCTATGCTGCTCTCTCTGCTTTTCACTCAGAGTAGCTTTGCTTTCAAATCTGTTCCTGTTCTGGCGTGACGTCATCCTGGAAAGAAACATCAGCTGTGCTGCTTCTATCAACACCCTTGTTTATAGATGTTGGAGATCGGCCTGTTTTCCAGTGTGTGTCCTGTTTCTCTCTGACCGCGTGACTGAGTGGATGTGCTCTCTTCGGTCATATACGACATGGGAGCTGCCTTGGAGCTCGTCTGCCTGGCTGTGTGTTTTTCCACGGGCGCCTTTACTTACAGCCGCTTTTGTATCTCTGCTTCTGCCTCCTTGAACCCCAGGGTAAAGGTCGGCTCCTCAGCAGATGGGCCGCCACACTGAGCCTCCGGTTCTGCTGGAGGTTTCTTCCCTGTTAAAGGGAGTTTTTCCTCTCCACCGTCGCCATAAAAGCATGCGTAGTGTGGGGGATTGTATTTGAGTCAATGAGTCAATGCAATCAACTGGTTTTCCTTAGATAGAAAAACTTTGTATCAATTTTACTGTATGATCTGGTTGAACTGTAAAAGTGCCTTGAGATGACATGTGTTGTGAATTTGGCGCTATATAAATAAACTGAATTGAATTGAATTGAATTGAAAAGATCAGATTCATATCGGATTCAGGACCACATAACCAAGCGGCCTGGGTCGCATTGGAAAAAATTGGATCTGTGTTGTTCAGACAGCCATGAAAAGATCAGATCCAGGTCGCATATGGGCCAAAAAAATCGGATTTGGGTCACTTCAGGCTGCAGTGTGAACGTAGCCACTGTGTCATGATCTTGGAGCTGACGACTGGCTTGATTGTTCACTCCAGTAACCTGTTTAGCTCCGCCCAGTTTCTCATCACCAGTCTCTAACCTGCTTGTTCCCAGTGCAAGATTATTTGATTCTTTAGTGAGAGTTCTCTAGCATAACTGGTTGTGGCCTGATCCTAAACCATTGAACCTCTGAGCCTGCCTCTTCTTGTTCTGATCTGTTTGCCTGACCTGTCTTCAAACTCTGCTGTAAACTCTCTTCAAACTGCTGGATTCCTGACTTCGACCTTCCCTTTGATACCTCTTGGGTTCTTTGCCAGAGAGGTTCCTGTCTTAGATGTCTTTGCAGTTACTGCAGATCCGCCATTTTTTTAATAAACGCCTTTTTGAGTAATCTGTCTGTCTGTCTTGATTACCGGGTCCTCTAATCTGAGCATTGACAGTAAGAGAGAGCATCACAGAATGCAATCACAGAAACAGATGATTCAGGCTCATAAAATGTTTGTTTATATTATAAAACATAATATTCAGAAAGCTGTATTCATTATATGTTTAGTCGGATAAGAGCCAATGTTTATTGCCATGCTAGAAATGTATAGTGAAGCAGTGTAAGCAAGCAGAGCTTTAAATTAGTAAGGCTTTAACACTGTAGCGATTAGGCCTCAAAAAACGTCATAAGATCATCAGATCCTCGTTTGCAAGCTAATATCTGTGCATCGCAGTGAATCCTGGACAATATTCGCTCTGTTCTAAAACATCCAACAAGCTGCAGACGGACGCAGCACTGATAATATCCAGAATGACGTTATTCTGTGAGGCTATTAGTCACTGTAAGTCTGTAAGTGCTAAGATTCACACCTCAGTTTATAGGTTGCTCTATGTTAGGTGCTCAGGCTGTGAATGTTGTTTTTTTGTTTTTTTTTTAGAAAGGATGATGAAAAGTGAAAGTAAAGTGAAATTTTTATGAAAATTTAAAGTAGCTGTAAAGTCCCACTCAAAGACAGAGTTAAAACAGGGATGGGGAGACCTTTGAATACCAGTTGCAGAATACTAGATCTAATCTGTTTTTAATCTCTATTAGACGGCGTTTAGAATTATACCAGCAGACGGAGAGGACGCTGTCCACGGACAAGTACAGAGAACCAGCTGTGAGGTTTGTTCAGGAGGACAGAACAACTCTTTCCAGGGCCGTAACTAGCATTGAGGATACCGAGGTCATGTTCTCTGTAGTTTATTCGTGATAAACTAAAAGTAAATTACATTTAAACTGACTGTAAGCCGATGATCTACGTAGGTCTCCCAAGGAAGGGAGAACACAGAAATGCACCGCCTATACTATTCAAAATTCATGAAGATGTTGCTTTTGATCCTTAAGACTCTTAAAATTGCCAGATAATATGCAGACTAATGATTGTTCTTTATGTTCCTAACAGAGCACTTCGCCTCAATCTGCAGGTTTACTAGTGGTTCCTAGAATTCCTAAAAGTAGAATGGGAGGTAGATCTTTTAGTTATCAGGCTCCTCCCGTGGAACCAACTACCAAATTTTAGTCCGTGCGAGCAAGTACACTCCTGTCTACTTTTAAGGCTAGGCTTAAAACATTCCATTCTTTGATAAAGCTTCTAGTTAGAGTGGCTCATGTTATCCTGATCTATCTCTATAGTTCTGCTGCTATAGGCTTAGACTGCTGGAGGACATAGGGACCCCTTTTCATCATTCTGCTTCATTCTATTCTCTATTCTCCCACTCTGCAGAATCTGTTAGTTCAATCTTTAACGTTCTGCTCTGCTGCTTTTTCTCATAGTAGCTTCATCTGGTCTGTTGGAGCTTGGCCTGTTTTCCAGTGTAGTCCTGTTTCTCTGACTGTGACTAACTGGATGTGCTCTTCATCCTCCGGACATGGGAGCTGGCTCGGAGCTCGTCTGCCTGGCTGTGTGTTTCTGGGACGGTGGGCCGCCTGTGGAGCTGGGAAGTTGACAGTTGCCTTTTGTATTCTATGCTTCTTTTCTATGTCTGCTTCTGTCTCCTTGAACCCCAGTTGGCCTCAGCAGATGGCTGCTCACACTGAGCCTGTTCTGCTGGAGGTTTCTTCCTGTTAAAAGGTGAGTTTTTCCTCCACTGTCACTACAAGCATGCTTAGTGTGAGGGATTGCTGAAGAGTCAATGAGTCGATGCAATCAACTAGAAAACTTTGAACCAATCTGACTGGATGATCTTGTGAACTGTAAAGTGCCTTGAGATGACGTGTTGTGAATTGGTGCTATGGAAATAAACTGAATTGATTTAATGACTCAGCAGTTTTAGCAGGCAGGGTGGGGAGATGTCACAGTCGTCATTATAACTTGCTCTGATAAACAGTCATTATAAGAACAAAGGCAGCATTACTCTAATGATCAGTTTATAATGCTTCATATAAAAATAGTTCCTTGTTGGTTTTAAATAAAGCCGTTAGTCAGAGTAAACATCCCAGTTTGGCAGATTTAAATGCTCTAATGCCCAATAAACCAAGGCTACTTCAAAACGACTAGAAACGCTGAGCCCTGTCAATAATCTGGAGCGTGAAACAAATCGTTCATATGAGGCAGAGAGGGGAGGCTTCAGAGGCTGTGATGCTGTTATGTGATGCAGCTATATGTTGAAACACTCTTTAGGGTGTATCTCTGATCGCAGGCAGACTGAGCCCAACTTTCTGGTTGGTTTGCTTTTATCTTTATGACGTAATGCTGTCTAAACTCCTGGGAATGTTGGATCCTAACGGCTTGTCTTCAGGCCCTGGACCAGCCTCTTTTTTTCACAAGAATTAAAACAGGAAGTTATTAAGGATTCACAGTGATGATTGGCTGTTTGCCCCACATTCAAACCCGGTCTGTAGGTGGTTCCTAACAGTTGATGCATGTGGATCGCCTAAAACTCCAACACATTAAAACCACTCATAGCATTTAAACCAGTACCTTCCAAGAACTTCCTCAATCTCATAGAAGTCTTCCACATTCTCAGGCTTAAATACGGCCATGTTGATTCGCTTCACATGCGTGTCGCTGGTCCTCCTGTCCACTGTGGAAAATAAAGGCTGAACGTTACACAGGATACTTTATTTTTATTTTAACCAGACATGTTATGTCTGTTCACTTAATCAAGACGTATTTTCCAAAGAGATAAAAGGTCTCCTCTGGAGGTGAATGAATAGAATAGAATAGAATAGAATAGAATAGAATAGAATAGAATAGAATAGAATAGAATAGAATAGAATAGAATAGAATAGAATAGAAAATCCCTTTATTGCCCCAAAATGGGCAAATTCTGGTTTTAACAGCAGCAAAAAGATTATAGAAAGAATTGTCACACAAATATGGACTTTAGAAAAATGTCTAAGAATAACATAATAGTGAAGAGTTAAACGATTAAAAAACAATAAAATACTGTAAAGTGTTTTAACAATATAAAACTGGAGAATAAATAACCAATATTCAGCTATAGACATTTTTGTACAGTGATGGATATTTGAAAATAGCAGCAACATCAGAGATGTGCAGAATGACAGCAGCAGGTTATTTAACTGACTAAGGTAGAAACTGAGCAAAATCAGCATGAATGGAAGAACTGATTGAGGTTGTTGGGAACAGTGGTGGTTCTAGAGTCTTCCAGCTGCTGGGAGGAAGGATCTGTGATAACGCTCCCTGGTGCATTTAAGGTGCAGCAGTCTGTCACTGAAGGAGCTGTCCAGTTCAGCACCAGGTTCATGCATGGAGGGGGGCATTATCCAACAGAGATGTTCATTTAGTTGGGATTTAGTTAGGTGAAGGGATTGAAAAGCAAACTGGATGTAGAGAGTTGGAGAAAAGAGATGAATTGACTCGTCAAACAACAATACTTTCATACAGAGCTTTGCTCCAGGTTAAAGGAATAGTACACCCAAAACATGATTAGCCTTCATTTTCTACTTCACCCCCATGCTGAACAACACTTCTGAAGGCCTTTTTTGATATCTCCAAATGCATCTGGAGGTCTGGGAGGCTTCAGCGCTGTCTGCTGACATTCAAATAATGGAGGTCTATGGCCGAGGCAGAAAAGGTCCATAAAAGTCCACAAAAACGATGTCAATATTCCTCCATACCTGACTCGTCCAATGTATTCCAAAGTGTCCTGGAGTGGGTAGCGTCAAGAATTTACGAATCGAAGTCATTTTAGAATGTTTTAGAGCATAACAGTAGTGTATAAGATTTCCTGAAAGCGTCCACGAAGTTCTACGGAAGCCGCAGACCAAACCAGATGAAAGTGCGCATTCAGGCGTCTGCTCTGCCGATAATGCAAGCGTAGAAGAAGAAATGTGCTGTTTACCCTGTGCAAAGAAAGAAACAACGAAAGAAAAATGTCTGAGGACTTCAGTGTTGAGGAAGAGCATGAGTTCTTTGCTGAGCTGAGTGCACACTTTCATCTGGTTTGGTCTGCCGCGGTTTCCGCGTGGGCTTCGTGAACGCCGCTTTGGAAAACCTATACACTACTGTTTATGCTCTAAAACATTCTAAATGACTTTGTTTCGGTAAATTCTGGACGCTACCCACTCAGGACACTTGGAATACATTGACTGAGCAGTATGGAGGAATATTGACATCGCTTTTTGTGGACTTTATGGACCTTTCTTCCCGGCCATAGACCTCCATTATTTGGAATGTCAGCAGACAGCAAGAAGGAATCCCAGATCTCCAGATGCATTTGAGATATCAAAAAAGTACTCCAGAGTGTTGTTCAGCATGAGTAGAAAATGAAGGCTAATCATGTTTTGGGTGTACTATTCCTTTAAATTCTGTTGTTTTTCATTTTTCATCTTTGTCAATGTACATGATTTTACTCAATGTAACACGGCAAACATGCTTCAAACAAAATAGGTACGATAACCTATACATTGTGTACTACAGGTGCAAATATGAGACCAAAACAAAACAAAAAAAATGAAATAAATAAAAGGATTGCAAGGAGAAAAGAACGAAGGTTTGTTGTATACAGTACAGAAATACGTCAAAATAGGGAGATCAGTCAGTATAAAAGCAGCTTTAAAATAGATCTCAGCCTGTTTTTAGATTTAACTTTAAGACTTACCTAACAAAATTAACTCCTTCTAATGAATGGGATTCGGGCTTCTTGTAAAGAAGCAATATTTATGCATAAAGGTAAAACATTATTAATGCCAAAGTCAATAAATTCGTCATTAGTTGGAGAAAAAAACGACATCTTGAACGGTTATATTCTCCACCTGAATCCCTTTAGTCTGTTCAAACTGGTAAAGATTTTGCCAAAAGCATATGCTCTGAGTTAATGTCAGTAGATTGTTTTTTTTTATGTCAGTCAGTCAGAGTTTTGCTACAGGACCAGTTTTCACATGGACATGCTGAGATTATCTTTGTTTTGTTTTACTTTCTTTCTTTTTTTTTTTTTGGCGGGAAAGCTGTTGACTTTGCACCTGACTTTCAAGTAGGCTAAATATAGACTGCACCCACAACCTGTTTGTGGTTTGCATTCTGAGTGGGAAGTCATTCCATTTGCATGTCCTCCTCCCAGTGTTTTACATGTTCTGATGAGGAGCACACATTCTGCACATTGACTAAAAGAATCATTGTTAATAGTTTACGATTGCTGTCCTCCGCATTTTCCACAAGCAATGACAAGGCACCTTAGTTAGGAGATCTGCTTTGTGTGCACTAAGAAGTTTTCCCATTTAGCTGTAGAAGAAAATAGATAAATAAATAGGTAAATATTTTTGTTTTTCCAATAAATATTTGAATACTTTATATATGTGAGAAAGAGGATTTTAAATTCTATTCTGGATTTAACAGGAAGCCAATGAAGAGAAGCCAGGATAGGAGAGATATGATCTCTGTTTTTCATTTTTCATCAGAACTCTGGCTGCAGCATTTTGGATCAGCTGAAGGCTTTTAACTACAGTTTGTGGACTTCCTGATAGTAAAGAATTACAATAGTCCAGCCTTGAAGTAACAAAATGCATGGACTGGTTTCTCAGCATCACCCTGGACAGGAGATTTCTCATTTCTGCAATATTCCAGTGTTTAGTAGATGGATGGATAGGTGGATAGATGGATAGATGGATAGATAGATAGATAGATAGATAGATAGATAGATAGATAGATAGATAGATAGATAGATAGATAGATAGATAGATTTTTTTGGAGATAGTGTATTATAATACTAATATGTACTTTTTTGCTTCCTGAATTACTGAGTGCCTGAAGATTTCTGCCAGTCGTCCAAAGAGTCTGTAGCTTTCGATAAATACAGAGACTGTCACCCTAGACCAAAAAAGGAATTGCAGTAATAAGGGACTTCCTCATTAGGTGAGTGAAGCCCGAAACCCCTGAGCAGCATTTCCCCTTCCAGGTTTAATGATCTAACAAAGGTGACTGGCAGCTCAGTGAGATCCATTAACCATCCAGGACAGTTTCAGCTCAAACAGTCGGTCAAATGCTTTCAAACCATCAGCTAGTTTTTCTGGTTTTCCTATAGATTGATTATTACAACAGATGCAGACACCATCTTTCTTCCATGCTCTAAAAATACCAAAAACACCATTTTAGTTGGATATTTTACTTTGTAAGTAAATAGCTATATTTAATCCAATCATAGAGAATGAGATGTTTAGTAGCTGTGATGATAACAGTTCTTTAAGGCCCCCAGAGCTCAGAATCCTCCCAAATAAATAAAATACAACAAGTTTCAGGTGCAGTGTGGACCCCTTAGGGCCAAACACACAGAGGCCCCATTAATAAATGTATCTATATGGCAGATCTTTATTAAAATGATTTTAAATGTTTGTTTTTGCTTTTTTAATGATCGTGTCTCCTTTAAATCTTAATTTCCTGGGGCTCCTTTAAACCCCACAGTTCCACTCCCCCCCCACCCGCCGTGAAAGATTAAAAAGCAAAATGTGAGAAATTAGATCATTTTTTGGACCAGTTAAAAAATGGCCGTGAGTGAGACCTGAAGAACTATTAGTTTGTTAAATAAAGACATTTGATCTGCTGATGTAACTCACCGCTGAGCTCCGCGCTGCTCCTGCTCCAATGATCCCCGGGAAGGTGTGAGGCCCCCACCCAGCAGCGCGTCGGTGCTGGCCCCCGGAGCGGCGGAGCTGCGAGCAGAGTGACGAAGGAATGCGGAAAACTGCAGTCTTCTTTGCGGCTTTGAAGGCTCTTCATAAACAACCAACTGCTGCATTAGCTCCACCAGTTGGTGGCAAAGGGCTGCAGGTCCAGAAATATCATCCTGGATCTCAGTCTGTGTCTCTAAATGTTTAAAATCCAACATAAAAAATCCAGCGTTTCTGAAAAAAGATCGAATTAAAGTTAAAAACATAAATAAATAACTAAAAGAAGAGAAGAAACGCTTTGCAAAATGGTGCATGACTGCATGTCCACTTAGTTCTAGAATAGAAGAGAATACAATAGAATAGAACAAAATATAATACAATAGAAAACATTAAAATAGAATAAAATAAACTAAAATAGAAAAAATAGAACAGAACAGTATAGAATAGATTAGAATGGAATCAAATACAATTGAATAGAGAAGAATAGAACAGAATAGAATATAACAAAATATAATACATCAGAATAGAACCAAACAGAATAGAATAGAAGAAACTAAAATAGAATAGAATAGAAATGTAATCATCTGACACCAGCTAAGATACAAACACATTTATGACATCCAGGAAAGATAAACTTTATAAATAACACATCAGCAATAAACTACAAATTTTATCAGTGTTTAAAAGAAGTTAAAATCCTAAAAATCTGACACATAATTGACATTTCTGAGTTGCACGAAAAGTCTTGACCAGGAAATAAAAAAACATGTTTAAAAAAGCTGCTACTTTTATTTCCTGCAGGTCTTCTGACGTTTCTAGATTTCTTACCACCAGGGGCGGATTTAGGAAATGTGGGGCCCCTAGGCAAAAGACAGGCAGGGGGCCCTCTGAATGGAGAAGACAGCATCATCAAACAGCCCCATTCTCCAGATAGAGAAATGTTAATAGAATAGACATCCATTATCTGTTCTAGGTTGTGTCCCTCTCTTCTTGTCCCTTTTTCTTCTTGTTTTCCTCTCTATGTTTTGTACTCAGCTGACTTTTCATGCTGTCTCTAAAGGAATGAAAGATTTTTTCCAAGCACTAAGCTCACTTATGTCATAAGCGGAATCTGACCCAAACCACTCAGAGAACACGTAGAAAAGTTCAACAGTTTTATTGGTTTTAATGAGAACAGGGGTTGGATCTGGAACTCAGTGAACTGGAGAACCGGAACTGGAAAGTCAGAAGGGAAGATCACAGAGATCAGTTCAGGGACCGTGGGAATTGTGACTGTAGTTTGAATTATGCAGGAGAGGAACTCATGTTTCAGGGGGCTCTTGTCAATCCTTGAATCCAGTCTGTGTGGGATTATCCAGAGAAGAGGGAACTCGTTGGAGAGCGGACAGGTAGACATACTTTGGACCCGGAGGAGTAATGGAGCGGACTGTCACTCGGATTTCCGATGGAACCTTGAACGGATCATGTGGAGGTTTTCCCCTGCTCAGTGTGAACTCAGTTTTTCCTTCCAGAGGGAGAAGGTCCAGGTATCCAGTTACACAGGAAGGCTTCCTGCCGAAGGGCAAAGACAAAAACAACATAAGACTCAGAGAAACAAAGGCTCAGGTTAGACTCAGCTAAACTCAGCTTGGCTATAGTAGCCAAAACTGGCAAAAACTCTGGTGTTGAGGTAGTGACAGCCCACTGCTCAAATACTCCTCCAGATAATGGTCCAATGAGCCGCAGGTGGGCAGGGAGACCCAACGTGGACGGGGCACCTCCTTGGAGGGAGAGAGAAAAACACAAAACAGACCAGAGACTACCTGGATTTCTAACAACTTAGCTGATTGCTCCTTCCTGTGTTTCCAAAAAAGGCCAAAGTAAATAACCCAGTCCTTCTTTTCACTGTAGACAAGCCATGATCTGCTTCTCTGTTCTCCATTTTCATTTGGATGAAATAATAGCTGCATGAATCATGACAGCAGACAAGATAGAGGGGAGAGCAGGAGGCGGGGTTACTTTAATCTACTTGCTCTGGAGAGCAGAGTTCGCTGCTTTTAGATGTTGTCTCCAAAGTCTCCAGTAGCAGAAAAGTTCTCTAGATTTGGCGCTAGGAGCTTTTAGAAATCAAAGTGCTAGAGGGGTCTGAAAAGTGGCTAAATATAGCGACTAAAGCTAAGTTGGCAACACTGCTCTTTGCATGGTTTTGTTTTCAAATGGTTTTGCTGCTGTCTGTTTGGACCTTTCTGAACATGTGCAGCAAATGGACTGATCCAATATGGTGGACACTGAAGGGGGCTGAGACACACTTAATATTATCAGCGCTCTGATGGCATTTTAGAGAAATGATTTTTATCAAAAACATGATTAATGTGCACAAATAAGGAATAGTTGTATTAACCATACATATAAACAGAGTTTTATGGGGCCCCTACAGGAACTTGGGGGCCCTCTGCAACTGCCTAGTATTGCCTGATGGTAAATCCCCCCCTGTTTCTGAGTTGAACAGAAAAGTCTTGACCAGGAAATACAAAACAGGTTTAAATTAAAGCTGCTCTGCAGGAAAATGTGTCTTCCAACGTTTCTTGATTTCTTACCACCTCTTCTGCATCAAAGGTGCTATGACAGGTTTTGGTGTTGTAGCTTTAGAAGCATCAGTTGAACAATTTGACGGAGTAGAAATAAGAAAATAGTGAGAAAAAAAGCAATAGATGGGGAGTAGAGACAGACTATCATATAGGTAAAGCTCAATCCTCTAAAGAAAACCAAGGTGTTAGTGACTACTTACTTTACTATCAGAAAGCATTCATAAACTAGGGGAAACTGACAGGAAGTGGTCTGGCAGAACCAAAGCCACTTCTAAAGCAGAGGAGATTTCTGAGAACAAACATGACAACAGAAAATGCAGCTGAACAGTTTTTGTAGTTAGCAAGTCTTAGGTTCAGCTGAGAGGACGAAGCTCAGAGCTGCAGGTTTGGCAGGAAGACCTGCAGCAAGAAAATTATTTTACCATTACAGAGATGTCAGAATGATGGAAACGTCTGCAACAGATCTGGGAAAACCTTTCTGAACAAGAAGGAAGTGTTTGTTCAGCTGTAGATCTGCCAAAGGTGGCGACTGAAGAGTCAAAAGTTTGAACACATTTTGGTTTATGAATCGATTTCATGTTTTATTGTTTTATTCTTTAACCCCTGGAAATGCTTTCATTTCAGAGTGAAACAAGACCTGAAACTGAAAACTGTGACAAACTGAAGTTGTTTCTAACTGGTTAAAAAAGAAAAGCAGCCTACTTTTATCACTCATTGTTGATTTTATGAACCCCTGTAGTTGTCACAATGTGACGCCCAAGCAAAAAAAACAAAAAACAAAAAAAACCAACAAACCTTGGATAAAATATAAAATCTTTATTATTAAAACAAAAACTATCACATGATTACAATATCCATCAGATTAGAATGAAACTACAGTTCTATCCGTTCTATCATTCTATCAATCTGACTGTAAAGTTCCTTTAGATGACGTATGCTGTGAGTTGCAGCTATAGAAATAAACTGAAATTAATTAAATGGAAAACAAAATTAAATAAATAATTCTGGTCTAATAGGAACTACAGCTTCATCAATAGTTTTACCAGATTCAGACATTAAGGTTCTTCTACCTTTATAGGTAACAAAAATATCCCTAAATACTGTCATGAATCAAAAAAAGCACAAATAGGTCAGTAACATCAACTTGTAAAACGCATACAACTACATTTTTTGATTAAATTTTTCTGGTGGAAAAAAAAGAAGACATTTTTCTAAGCCAAAGAAAGGTTCAAAAGGTTCAAATGATTCTAAACTTTAATATTAACCCAACAGAAGGCTAGGCTTAAAAGTTTCCTTTGATAAAGCTTCTAGTTAGAGTGGCTCAGGTTATCCTGAGCTATCTCTATAGTTCTGCTGCTATAGGCTTAGACTGCTGGAGGACATAGGGACCCCTTTTTCATTACTCTGCTTCATTCTATCTCTATTCTCCCACTCTGCAGAATCTGTTTAGTTCAATCTCTAACGTTCTGCTCTCTCTGCTTTTTTCTCATAGTAGCTTCATCTGGTCTGTTCCTGTTTGGCTGTGATTCCATCCTGGAGAGAAATATCAGCTGTGCTGCTGCCATCAACACCTTTGTTTCTAGATGTTGGAGCTTGGCCTGTTTTCCAGTGTAGTCCTGTTTCTCTGACTGTGACTAACTGGATGTGCTCTCTTCATCATCCTCTGACATGGGAGCTGGCTCGGAGCTGCCTCTGCCTGGCTGTGTGTTTCCTGGACGGGGCCGCCTGTGTGGAGCTGGTTGACAGTTGCCTTTTGTATCTATGCTTCTTTTCTATGTCTGCTTCTGTCTCCTTGAACCCCAGTGGGCCTCAGCAGAAAAAAACAATTGCATTGTTTTTTTTTTTTTAGGTGCATATTATGTAATTATATGCAGAGTAAAAAACTCATTCCATCGGCAAATCATCTTATTTACCTGCTCAAATAAAGGGTAAATACACTTAATTTCTCAAATTTGTACTTATTTCTAGATAATTTTTGTAGTGTGAATTCAATTTCATTTGAAAATAATCTTGTTCGACCAATTAAGCTTTGATGTTAAAGCAATACATGAAGTAGGTTTATCCTTCAACATTCTGGCTATAATAATAACTGTTGGAAACAACTTTTTATCTAAACTAACAATTTACATTTCATTTTATGTTTGGGTTGAGTCACTGCGAGATTTTGCTGCTTTTTGTTTTTCTGTCTGAAATATACAACAAAATAAATCCAGAACATCTCCACAGTTATCACATTTAAATGCAAACTTTTGGTACCTCTGTCAAATCAACACAATATTCTTCAAGTTTATAAGCCTGGCCCAAAGGTTGCAGAAGTAATGAACTCCCTGCAGTACCTTAAGAACCCCACCAGATGTCGCTTTGTTCACGTTTAAGATTTCTGCTTCACAGAAACATCTGATAAACTATTTATAAAGCGAAGCCTTGCTGTAAACGGTAATTGATATCATTGAACATTTGCTGCAGGGTTGTCCTGCTGTGGTTCCGAAACATTTCTCGATTATTTCAGAAACTTCTGGAGATAAAAATGTCCAAATGTTTCTGATGTTGTTGTACTGAAGCCTTCCTCCTGTAGGGTCACTGTTTCCGGTTTGAAGCCTCCAGGGCCACACAGCCTGCAGAGACACACTCTGCTGAACATGGCTCCAGCTGTAAATAAAAGGTTAAACTGAATTTTTATTTGTAGAAATGCTGTTAAAAGACACATTTAATTCATTTTTTTCTTGTATTTATAACCTTGAACCATCACAGAGGCTTCCTTCCTCCATCTTTTCTGTCATATATCCAAACCTTCCTCATTAATCATTACCTTTCCTTTACCTTTTTCCATGGGAGGTATTTTTATTCATCTTTCTGTTATTAATTAATCAGCCGGCTCATTTCCTTTTAACCCCTTATGTGCCGGCCAGACTGACTCTCCATCCTCTCCTAATGAACACAGACTCAGGCTATAGACAGCTGTCTGAATCCAAATAATTTTGCTACCGTTTCTCCTCTATATATCAATAAATGATATAATAGCCTTTTGGATAATTATTTTCAAATTAAATGGCTCTTTAAAAAGTCCATCCTTTCCAGTTTTTTTGTTTTGTCTTTTTGCCATCTGGGAATATTTCTAAACATCACTCTGGATTATTTAGAAGATGAATGTTTCTTTAAACTCGCTTCATTAACTTACTGCTGCGTTGTTTTTCTTTTCAGGAATCTTTCGTTCCGTTTATTTGTCTGGAAATAGGTGTGAACTCTAAGCTATGGTTCCATGTCTTTTTCTTCTTCTCTGCTTCCTTTGTTATCCAAAGAGTTCAAGTTTCTTCCTCTTTAACTTAAGAGGCGTCTCCCCTGTTTGAATCAATCCCGCATCATTAGTTCTTTCTTTATCAGCTCCTGTGCCGCACCAAAGAACATGGTGGCTCTAACAGAACCATCACATATAGCTCTGTAAATACCAACCCTGGTTGGTGAAGATTCAGTCGTCCAGCTCATAGTCATTCCAAAAAAGTTAAAAAAAAAATAATAAATCCTCTGGACTTTCTTTTTAAGTTTAAAAACATTTCGCTTCCCATCCAGGAAGCTTTTTCAATTGAAAATGTCAGAAATAGTTTGAGGCCTTATAAAATGGACCCATTTTGCTTAGAAAACATGCAAATAGAAACGGACGAACGGGTCCACCCCTTTGGAATGGGGGTCGTTTGGTTTCTGTGTTCCCCTTTAATGCCCCATACCTGCATTTTCCCTGAAAAGGGGGAATTTTGAATTGAAAAAGCTTCCTGCATGGGAAGCAAAACCTCTTCAAACTTGTTTTTTTTTACTTTTTTTGTAACCAACCCTGGTTGTAATTGATCTGTTTCTTATTCATATCCAGCTGTTCTGCACCATGAACTGCAGACATTAGCGGATCTGTTTTCTCCACATTTGAACCCGTTAATATAAACCACAGCAGGGGTCTTAACCCGATCATTGTGACGTGAATCCTGGTATATTCTGAGGGTCTGATCGTTTTATAAAATACATAAACTTAAATCTATGATGAAGTAAATTATTGTACCAAAAAATAAGTGCATGAAACATTTATTTATTCATCAATAAAAAGACATGATTTGGATATAAGATGGGCTGCTCAGTACTGCAGTGGGTAGCACTGCTGCCTTGCAGCAAGAGGGTTCCGGGTTCTATTCCTGGCCCGGGGTTTTTCTGCATGGAGTTTGCATGTTCTCCCTGAGCATGCGTGGGTTCTCTCCAGGTACTCCAGCTTCCTCTCACAGTCCAAAAACATGACTGTTGGGTTAATTGGCTTCTCTAAATCCTCCTTAGGTGTGTGTGAATGGTTGTTTGTCTCTGTGTTGCCCTGTGATGGACTGGAGACCTGTTCAGGATGGACCCCTCCCACCTGCAGAAGGCTGGAGATAGACACCAGCACCCCTCGTGACCCTGCTTTCACCGGGATAAGGGGAGATGAAAGATGGATGAATAGAACATGTACATTGAATTATAAATTCTCATTGTGGGCTGCACCTGTCATGGCGGTTTGTAGCGCTGTTGCGGAAAATGGTTTTGGGTCCGTAATTCTGACTGACTCTGTATTAAAGGGTGAACTCAAAGCAGCAAACCTTTACCTTGTCGTCACCACTGGAAGTACCTGAGCCTGTGTTTCAGCTTCTGCCGCGCGCTTTTGCCGGTAGTAGCGTGTTCATAAAGTCCACAAAACGTGTTGATTGCTACGCCGCCCACGCTCGCTACTGGCTGATGGTAGCTGAATTTCATGAAACAAAGTCATGTATCAGTAGAGTACCAGTGAAGGCCTGAACGCAGTTCAATGCAGCCCACGGAAACCATGGGTGACCAAACCAGATGAAAGTGCTTATTCGCGCTCGGCAAAGAACTCCTGCTCTTCCTCAACACTGAAGTCCGGACATTTTTCTTTCTTGTGTTGTTTCTCTTTGCACAGGTAAACAGCACATTTCTTTCTTCTACGCTTTTGCATTTATCGGCAGAGCAGTACGCCGAATGCGACTTTCATCCCGTTTAATTCGTCATGATCGTAGCCGCCGTGGAACGCTTTTTAGGAAATCCTATACACTACTGTTTATGCTCTAAAAAATTCAAATGCACTTCTCCTAGTAAATGATAATGCTTACCCACTCAGGACACACGTGGAATACTTCACCCAGCAGCGCGGAGTACACTATTTTTTTGTGGACTCAGGACACTTGGACATTGGACGAGCAGTATAGAGTGAAATATTAATAATATTTTTAGTGGATCTCTTTATGGACCTTCTTTCTGCCTCATAGACCTCCATTATTTGAATGTCAAAGTAGATAAAAGTAAGAAGCCTCCCAGATTCCAGATGCATTTGAGATATCAAAAAAGTAATCACCTCAGTAGTGTTGTTCAGCATGGGGTGTGAGTAGAAAATGGCGTGGCTAATTCATGTTTTGGGTGTACTCATTATTCCCTTTTGCTTTTATGTTCTCCTTGTGTATGCGCGCGGGTTCTCCCCGTGCACTCCGCTTCCCTCCTCCCTCTGTCCAAAAGCATGACTGTTAGGTTAAGTGTGTTCTCTAAATTAGGTGAGGATGTGGTCCTGTATTTCTCAGTGTTGCCCTGTGACAGAGTGGTGACCTCACCAGGAGCTGGACCCCTCGCTTCTCGCATATGACTGTTGTAGAGCTAGGCACTGATTACCCATCAGCACTAAAATGTTTCTGTTCTTCCTGTAGGATTCAAACCAGTCCAAGCTCAGAAAAATCCTGATGACTCTCAATCTGTTCAAGTTGCTAAACATCAAAACATTTACAGGAAAGTTGGACTCTGGGAACATGGATTGTTTCCTCCTATTGTCTTAGTTCCTCCTGTGCTTTTTTATTTATGTTGCGCTCCTTATTCTTTCAAAATTTAGCTTTAAGGTCCTTAAAGTCTGAGATGTAGCGACTGGAAATGAAGGCCAAATAGTTAACTGGAAGTGATGCTGGTCAGAGGCTCTAAGTCTGTGTCTGTTTAGTTTTTCTTCAAAATGACAGTTTGCTGCTTTTATCAAAGCTTATAGAAACCTCTCTAACATGTCTGCACATTTAGCCTGTTTGTAATGTGATGATATCTGTTCTTATCATCATGTTTTACCAGTTTAACGAGGCTGTGGGGGGTCAGTACTTGTTAAACCCGCTCTGTCTGCCTGAATCTATGATCAGATAGTGAAACAGAGAATTTCAAACACACAGCTCTTTGTTTTCTCCTCAGAAAGCACGATGCGGAGGCTTTGTTGGTTTTATATTGTACTCATGTATTTGCAAGTAAAAGAGCAAATTATTAATATTACAGTTCATTCATAAACAAGTTTATATCTGATCAACATGAATCAAACATATTTCTAAGAAATGCACATCAAAAACTGGATGAATCAGTAAAGTTATCTAAGATGAAAACAATAAAGATGAACGATGGAAACTCTTTGGGTGACAGAAAACTTGGTCGGGTCCTGGTTCTGGTTCTGGTCCTCAGAGTTCGCCCTTCAGGAGCTTCTTGGCTTTCTGCATGTTGCTGATCACTGAGGGAAAAAAACCAGCAGCAGTGAGTCCCTGAACAGACTGCAGATCACACAAATGCAGATCAAACAACACTTACACAGGTTGATGTCGCCGGTTTCATAGGCGTACATGCGGTTAGCGTAGCGCCCGTTGATGTCTGCCCTCACAGTCATGGAGGGGTCTGTGGACAGAGGAGTGGAAGCAGTCAACAACTGGGAGCTTTTACTTTAAAAACAATTCCAAAATTACATTTCCATCATCGCATGTGAACCTAAGAGCAGTTTGATCAAAGGCGTAGGTTTGATTTCAACTTTGGTCTGATGTCATTGGTCTTATGCAAAAATATGCATGCTAATTTTTTTATGCTTAACGTGAAAATCAGTGTGTGTTTAATTTAAAGGTACACTATGCAACCGGTGTTGATTTTTCCAGTGAGGCTCCCTCCAGAGGCGAAAGTAAAAGTGCACTGTCGTAAATATGCTCAGCTGTTCTCCTGGTTTCTCCGCCAAGCCAGGCGCGGTTGTTTTGAGCTTAGCAGACAGGCTTAACGCAACGAATCACCATGTCTACTGCTGTAAGTGACTATTTTGTTCCAATTTTCGAGTTGTTGAAACTTTTAGCATGTTTTCATACATTATTTTCTTTCTGGTTCCACCATGATAACTGCACAAATATCGCCACTGCGCTAGCGCAACGCAGCATGCCTTCCACTGGGGCGTGTAGCGTGTTCTCGGCGTAAAAGCAAGACCGACTCTCGCCATGCACGAGACTTCTGAGCCTGTGGGTGCGGGCCGAGGGCTCCTGCAACTGCAAGTACGGTATTTCCCTACAGACCACCAGGGCAGCCGAGAATACCTTTGTTCAACCTGAAATGACTCATTTAATCATCCAAAACGTTATGGAACACATTAATTAACTGAAAAAATGTTGCATAGTGTGCCTTTAAAGAGAAAAGCAGCATTTCTTGCTACATTTATACAAATTTTATCAGCGCTACACACATTAGATGCTCTGATGAATGAGGAAATAGGACTTTTTCCACTTTGGAAAGGTTTGGATTTGAAATTAGCAGCGACTAAGACAGTAGGTAAATCTGTGCCTATTTAACAGAAATATGTCTGTTATATGTGGATTTATACTTTCTTTTAGAAGATATAGAATTGTGCAGAGGTAAATCAAACTTCTTCTCCCTGTCACAGTCTTGGTTTTGTTATGTTTATTTAGAGTATTCAGTCTTACTTTGCTCCTTGTTTTAGTGTCTAATTATTATTTTGTTGTTTTCTTGTTAGTTCCTGTCCTCCCAGGTTTTCCATTTTTTGTCCTCTGCTGCCCTCTTGTGTCCTCTATCCCTAGCTCTGTTTTCTGCTCTGTCCTCCCTTGCTGTTTCTCTGTCCTGCCAGCACCTGTTGTCAATTTCCTCGTCAGCCCTCTCTTTGTCTCTGTCCCCTTTAAAAGCCCTCCCTCTTCAGTTCTTGTTTGCTGGATCCTCGTCTTACATCTCATCAAACCTCTGGTTCAGTTCTCTGTCATCCTTCCTTGTCTCTTCCTGGTTCTTAGTTTTTACTTTTTCCCTGATGTCTCTTAGATTCTGGTTCTTATGATATTTTTGTTGGATTTTTGACTCCTGCCTCAGAGCCTGTTTACCAATTAAATCACTTAATTCATCTCAACCAACTCATCTCTGCATTTGGGTCCTCTAACCAACACCACCAAATCGTGACACTCCCTGGCTTTTAATCATGTCTAGGTGGACATTTGGCAAAATTTTATTTTTATATTTATTTTATTCTAAAATGTATTTTTATTGAAACATTTATCCTATTATATTTTATCTCCATTCAATTTTTCTTTTGTAACGTGTTTATGTATTTTAGCTTTCAGTTTTTATCTTATGTTACTTAACTGTGATTCTGTACAGCACTTTGGTCAATCCTGGTTGTTTTAAATGTGCTTTTATAAATAAAGTTTTAGTTGAGTTAAAATTAAATTATAAACATGTTATTTACATCTAATTTTTGGTAGGGACAAGTAGGTCGGTCCATAATTTTGGTGGACATGTCCCTATGGTCCCTATGCAAACCTACGCCCATGAGTTTGATACACGAACGATAATGTTTAGAGACTTAGAGCCAAATTTATTTGCTATTGTTTTAAATTATTGTTTTAATTGTTTCCTCTGTGACTTTACTGGATGTAAAATTGACTGTTTGATGTGATAAAAAGCATAAAGCTGAAGGCCTGAAGTAAAGCAGCCTGGGCCAAAATGATCCGAATGGTCCGGGAACATTTTAAAGTAGTCGTCTAATTAGGAAGAAAAGAACACATTTTATAAAAGGACATTTGTTAAAGTCCGTCTGGATTAAAGACACTGCATTTGAATAAACAAGATTTATTTAACATAAATATTTATAAATGTAACAGAACACTGCAAAAAATCAAAATCTAGATTAGTAATTTTTCCTTAAAATAAGTGCATTTGTTCTTGAATTGAGGAGGTAAAAGAGACATTTTGCCAATGGAACAAGACAATTTAGATTTAAAATAAGAAAACACAATTGCATTGTCTTATTTCAAGTGAATATTATCTAATTCATTCCTATTTCAAGGCTAAAAATACTGTTCCATTGGCAAACTATCTCATTTACCTACCTCAAATTAAGGGTAAATACACTTAATTTAAGACATTTTTACTTATTTCTTGATCGTTTTTACAGTGCAAGACCCCATGCAACCATGTTAGGGAACAGATTAGACTATAAATATCTTTGTTTTAATCTTTAGAGTTTCTTGCCTCATCTGACGGAGAGTCCTGGTTGAAGATTAATAGCACAGCTTTTTATTCTCACTTCATCAGTTTCTTCAAAGTTATACTATTGTTTACTCAAAGGAAGGACAAACTGCTTCTGTTTATTCAAGCATATCTGCTCTCCAAAAACTACACTTTATACCTGAAAACACAGTTAAATCAGTTGGTTAAATCATTGGTTAAGAAAACTTACCGACAAAGAGGATCCTTGGGACGTACTGTCCATCAGGAGACAGATGCTTGTCTGTGGTTTCATACTGGAGGAGAGGAAGAAATGACATCTGAGAGCTTCAGCTTTTCCAGGGTGGCCATGTTTGAGCAGTGAGACAACCTACCATTAGATTGAGAACGATGAAATCCTCATCCAGGGTTTTCTGGATCTCGTTGTTTTCGGAGAAGACTTTTTTCAAGGCTGCAACAGGACGGGGTTTCATTGAACAAAGCAGGAAGTGGAAGGAATGTTTTCTCCTCGGCTCGGAGGAAACGCTTACCTTGGCTGTGTGGACAGTCCTCCAGGTGAAACAGGACCATCAGCGGCTTGTTCCTGAAAGGTTGGAACATTTGGTTGATTTCTGCAGCTCTGTGCTCTGAAAAGCGGATGAACTGTTTCTCACCTTGACCTGGACCAGTAGAGAGCCTCTTCATACGTCTGCGCCCAGATAAGCTGGTCACCCCATCCTGGAAACACGGGGCAGGGTTAGAATGTGTCAGAGTTCAGCGTTCGTCGCCTGAAGGATACGCACCTCTGGACAGGGTCTGTGGGACCCTCTTGCCGGTCTTTGGGATGTATTTGGCAATGGTGGAGGAAACGACCACCAGCATCAACACAACAGAAAGTACAGCTTTCACCATCTTTAGGGACTAAGCTGAGCGTAGAAAGAGATGGAAACAATCAGACATTTTTTAAATCAAATCATAAAGCCTGGAAATATCATCTTTTACTCATAAATAAATTTTCATTCCCTCCTTATGAACATTTTCAACTAAACGGTAGAAAAGCAGGAAGGAAAACCTCCGGCTCTCCTCCAGCAGAGCGTTGTTGTGCCGTTGCCATAGTTATGAAGACTCACCGACCTCATCATGGTGTACAGTTCAAAACAATTTCATCTTTACCTCCTTTATTTTTTACTTGAATCAGCATTTCTAGGCTTATCTATAAACTATTTCTATAGAAGCAGCTTTACTGACCTTCAAACATCTATTTGAATAAAGTTTAGCTGGTTAATCTGAACAGGAAGAAAATGTTTAAAGCTCTTTCCTTCAGTTGAAAATCGTCCATAAAGGCTTACCCTCCTGAGTTGTGACCGGTCTGATGGAAGCTCACGGATCTCCTGCATGCTACAGCTCACCTGTTCCCTTTTTAAGCACCTGTTCCCTGAGGATCCGCCCCTCTTCCTTCTCATTGCTCCCTTTCTTCCCTTTTCTCACCTGGAATTTACGGGAATTACTGAACCTTGTTGGAAAGGTTGCTGCTCTGCAAAAACCTTCTGAAAATGAGTAAAAAATGTCTTAAAATAAGTGTATTTCACCTTAATTTTAAAAAGAAAAAAATAAGATTATCTGTCAAAGGAATGAGCATTTTATCCTAAAAATATGATAATCATATATTATGCACTTCATTGCAAAAACTACCTAGAAAAAGGTCAACATTTCTTAAATTAAGTTTATTTACCCTTAATTTGAGCAGGTAAATAAGCTTATTTACCAAATGCATGAATATTCTTACCCTTAAAATATAGTAATTAGATAATATGTACTATAAGACTATACTCTAATAAGACAATGCAATTGTTTTTTTCTTTCTTGTTTTAAATGTAAATTGTCTTGTTCCATTGGCTGTGTCTGATTCACGTCCTCAATTCAAGAAAAAATTCACCTATTTTAAGAAAAATAGGCTTATTTAGATTTAAGTTTTGTGACATTTCTTTCTTTTTCCTCAAAGATAATGATGTTTAGTCATAATTAAAGGTTTTCTGTGTAAATAAATAGTGAATATAAAAAGTTTAAAGCAGTGCTTCACATCAGGAAACGGTTCAGTTCCTTCAGACAAACCTGTCAGTTTGGTTATTTCTACAGGATATCAAATTTCTTCTAAATTGCAGATTTCTTTATTTTTGCAAAAGCAAACAAAGAAAATGGGGGGGGGTTAATTTAAGGACAGGGGAGCTGAACGATTACTGCTTCATATCCTACTTTCTCAGTGTTAAATGTTGCTCTCCAGGACTTACTGCAGACCTGTGGGGACTGAGAGGAGGAGCTGAAGCACATTTGAATGATGAATCAGCACTGGAAAGGCTCGCTGATAACTGGTTTTTATGTGATTTGCATGTTACACAAAGGTGCAACTCAGTACATATTTGCTGCGGAGCAGAGACCGTTGATGCGCCAGGGAAGACGGATGCAGACACGTCAACCTGGACAAACAAGACTCTCTCTCTATTTAGAAGTTTGATGTTCTTGTTTACGTCCACATCTTTTAACAACTTGGATTATTCTAGTTTACATCCAGCATGCCAACAGTTTGTTCAAATAGCCTTCTGGAATATGTCATGAATTTATGAACCATTATAGTTAGTTTCTTCTTCTCTGACATGTTTTCCCTGGCTGCCTGAGTCCTCTCTGCTGAGAGAAAGGAAAACCTGCAGCCTGATAACCACATTTACCATGAAGGCTGGAAAAAGCTGCAACTTTAGGAGCAGCTCCTGCACCAACCCCTCCCACTGCCGTTGATCAATGGCTGCGTTGTTCTTTCTGGCGTTGGAGGGAGTCACTGGACATCCGATCTGCCTTTCACCGACTCTCTCCTCCTTTCCTCCTGTGATGGAGGTGACTGTAGCTATGCTATGTCTGATTAAAGCTCCTCCGTTTCTCTTCATATAAAGATAAGAGATTAAAGTTTTCATAAAATTTCTCCCTCTGGTTTTCGAAAAAAACGAATGAATTAACTTTTCTGAGCTGCTTAAAAAGCTGAATTTACACCTAAACCACTTTAGACGATTAAAACGGCGGAGAAATAACAGAACAAATGACCCCTCGCAAATCTAGCCCCTTTACAGGGAACAGAAGACCCTCGCCTGTTCAGCCAGGACAACAATTCCCTCTAACGACCCCTTTTCAGAGACATAGACAGGTATGGGGCATTGCAGGCTAACAAAGAAGCCAAAATCGACCCCCATTCCAAAGGGGGGACCCGTTCATCTGTTTCTATTTGCATGATTTCTAAACTAAAACCAGGCTTTGTTGGGCTGCTGGATAAAACCTGGAACTAAACGCTTATTTCTGACATTTTGAACTGAAAAACTTCCTGGATGGAAGAGAAACGTCTTCAAACTTGGAGACAATGTCCAGTGGATTGATTTTAACTTTTTTGGAACAGAAAATGTCTATAATTTATGGGAGAAGATGCCTGAGGATGGTATGAAGATGAAGATGGCAGAATAGATGTGACACAACATGGCTGACATTATGTTTACCTTTCCACTGTTTCAATTCAGTTCATTTATCCATAATTGATCATAATTTATGATTATTTCACTTATTTATTTTATTTATGTATCTGACATAGCAGAAACTGGACTGCTTTTTGTGTGAGTTTATTTTTTTTAGACATGCCCATTCCCAAGCATGTCTTTATTACTGCTGTTCAAAAAAGACCTATTATTTTAAAATTAAAAAAAAACTTTGAGTCATGTTTGAACTGATGGAGCTTAGGCTGTGTTTTTCTCACCCACATTTCATTTATATTTTCACCTGTAATCTGGGTTTACAGTTCCTCAGATATTTTCTTTTCCATTCGGGTATGCAAAATGAGGGGGTTACTTCAAATGAGGGAGGTGTTAAGAAGTTAAATCTGTTCTTATTTCCTTCTCATCCACTATATATACTTCATGCATCTTTTTATGAGGTGCCCCCAGGGACATAAATCAGAATTAACTTGCATATACACATATTAAATTACACTCTTCCATATAATATACTGAAAACCTCACACAAACACTAGTAAAAAGCTCTCACATAAACTAGTGAAAAACATTTACCTCTTATATAATCTACTCAAAAGCTCTCATACAAAGTAGTGAGAACTGTTCATATAAACTGGTGAAAAGCTTTCATACACTTTCTAGAAAGCTTTCTCACACTACTAGAAAGCTCATATACATATAACACTATTAAAAAGCTCTCATATACACTACTAGAACGCACTATTAGAAACGGCTCTCATATACACTATTAGAAAGCTCTCATATACACTATTAGAACGCTCATATACACTATTAGAACGCTATACACTATTAGAAAGCTCTCATATACACTATTAGAACGCTCTCATATATACACTATTAGAACGCTCTCATATACACTATTAGAAACGCTCTCATATACACTATTAGAACGCTCTCTCATATACACTATTAGAACGCTCTCATATACACTATTAGAATAATTATGAACTCTCATATTACACGCCTATATACACTAGAAAGCTCTCATATACACTATTAGAACGCTTCTCATATACACTATTAGAAAGCTTATTAGAAAGCCTCATATACATATACACTATTAGAACGCTCATCATATACACTATTAGAAAGCTATATACACTATTAGAACGCTTCTCATATACACTATTAGAACGCTCTCATATACACTATAGAACGCTTCATCACTATTAGAAAGCTCTCATATACACTATTAGAACGCCTCATCATATACACTATTAGAATGCTCTCATATACACTATTAGAACGCTCTCATATACACTATTAGAAAGCTCTCATATACACTATTAGAACTCTCATATACACTATTAGAAAGCTCTCATATACACTATTAGAACGCTCTCATACACACTATTAGAAAGCTAAAATATATGGTCCCCCTCCTTTAATTTAGGCAAACATTGCTCAAATATCACCGAATCCAGATGGTTTGTTGTTGATGAAGAGAGGAATAAACACAGTTTAAGATTTGCAGCTAAATTAATTTGTTTCTATATTATGGAACTGCTATCAGGCACTTCCCATCATCTTATATCAGTAATAAAAAATTATAAATACAAATTTGGTATTTGGTGACTTGACTTTTATTTCTGTCAGGCTGAAGTGAAAAAACTTGGAAAGAGACTGATTCTCTTGGCGTTTAAAATAACAACACAAAACAGCATAAGAAAACCGCATTTATTTTTTTTATTTTACAATTTTGTAAACAACAGCGGCTGATTAAACTAAATGTCTCAACCTTGTATAATTTTACGACTTTTTATTTAACCAAGAAATGATCCGAAAGGCCTGGGAAATGATCAGATCCGCTTATGTGGCTGCAATGCGCGGCGCGCTCCCGACACAGGTGGAACAGATTTTCACATGGGAACAGAATTTCGCACAACACCGGAAAAGGATCTCTGTTGAAGCAAAAACATAAAAAATAAAGTCGAGTAATGCCCATGCTTCTGTGAGTTGTTTAGCGGATAGCTGAGCATGAATCAATAATTTTATTTGATACAATTTCGGCCGGAGATAGCACAAAATGTACGGAGCTAGCCAGAATGACCTCCGTTTAAAACAACTTCCGGTGTAATGACGGTCCTTCCTGTTTCACTGAAACACCTTCCGTTTCAACTGAAACACCTTCCGTTTCAACTGAAATCCGCTAATAGCTTTTCAGTAGTGTGTATGAGAGCTTTCTAGTAGCGTGTATGAGAGCTTTCTAATAGTGTATATGAGAGCTTTCTAGTAGCGTGTATGAGAGCTTTCTAATAGTGTTGATGAGAGCGCTCTAGTAGTGTATATGAGAGCGTTCTAATAGTGTTTATGAGAGCTTTCTTAATAGTGTTTATGAGAGCGTTCTAATAGTGTATATGAGAGCCGTTCTAATAGTGTATATGAGAGCTTTCTAATAGTGTATATGAGAGCTTTCTAATAGTGTATATGAGAAGCTCTCTAATAGTGTATATATGAGAGGCGTTCGCTAGTAGTGTATATGAGAGCTTTCTAATAGTGTATATGAAAGCTTTCTAGTAGTGTGTATGAAAGCTTTCTAAAGCTTTATCACCAGTTTATATTTCACAGTTCTCACTACTTTGTATGAGAGAGAGCTTTTGAGTAGATTATATAAGAGGTAAATGTTTTCACTAGTTTATGTGAGAGCTTTTTACTAGTGTTTGTGTGAGGTTTTCAGTATATTATATGGAAGAGTGTAATTTAATATGTGTATATGCAAGTTAATTCTGATTTATGTCCCTGGGGGCACCTCATATCTTTTCCTCCTTTGTGCAACTTCTTATTTATTAAGAGCTGATGTCACAAGGGCATTTCTCCATTGTGAGATCAATAAAGGACACATAGAAAGGAACATAAAAGCACTGAGCAATGAATCGGAAGGGAGTTTTTCCTCTCCACTGTCGCTACAAGCATGCTTAGTCTGAGGGGATTGCCTTCCAGTCAATGAGTCGATGTAATCAACTGGTTTAGATAGAAAACTTTGAATCAATTTGACTGGATGATCTGATGAACTGTAAAGTGCCTTCAGATGACATGTGTTGTGAATTGGCCGAATAGAAATAAACTAAATTGAATTGAATTCTTTCTATTTAAGCACTGATCTATGAATACTTTCTATTTTAGCTAAGCTAATGGTAAACTAGCTCCACAGGTGGCTCTTACTGGGAAAGAAACAGTCAAGCAGACAAACTGCTTGAAAGAATTAAACTATTTTAGGACTAAACACTGAAAAACAGGCCCAACTCCATCATCTCTAATCTAAGGAGCAGATTGCAGCAGCACAGCTGATATTTCTCTCTAGGATGGAGTCACAGCCAAACAGGAACAGACCAGATGAAGCTATTAACAGTTTTTTTGATCCTGTTAAACTCTGGATTCAAACCTTATTTCAAAAAAGTGAATCTCCTCCCAATGATATTAAGCTACTCTAGCAGCCTTCTTTAATTATGGAGATAAGAAACCATATTAAAACAAGCATATGATGGAGATATGCAGGCTTCCTCCTCCATTTGCCTGTTTGGTTCTTCAGATTTATCTGTGTTTTTTACTGAAGGTTCTGATGAAGCTCTTCCCAAAGCAAGGCAGAAAGTGAGCTGAGTCGTAACAGGATGCGGAAGCTGTTTAGTGCTGAGGTGTCCCGACTCTTTCTTTCTTTCTGTCCGTTTTATTGTGTGTTTTAACTGTACTACGGTCAATATTTGATTTAGCGGGCTTGGTTATGATCTCTACTATTAACGTTTAACATTTGTCAGCTGCACGCAGTCCCGCCTTGTTAACCCGGATCTGATGCTGTGTGGCGATGGACAGAGAGATAAAGACAAACCGGGGTTGTTCTGCTGCTGCCCAGACTCAGCCGGCGTTTCTGATTGGACCAGAAGCAGCTGCAGGGTTCATCTTCCTGCTTTTATATGAGTCATCTCCTCAACAAAGTACAAATACTTCTTTACCTTAATAGAAATATTGGCTATTTATACTTTACTGGAGAAATTATTCTTTAGACAACTTTTTACTTCTCCTCCTTACATTTTATAAATAGACTCATTCGTTTTGCTTCATTTAAGCTCATTTTCATTACGGCCAATTGGTATTTAAAGAAAATAAAAACCATCAAAATAATTAGTTTCATCCAGACAATTAATTTCTTTGTGGTTGGACTCGGTGCTGCCCCAACTTGTTGTTCACCACATACCAAAATAAATAGTTTTTCAAGATGATGCAAAGTTAAATTTGACTCTGCTACCATTAGTTATAAAACTAAGAATCTGTCCTTAACATTTTTTCCTGCATTACTTGATGCAGATTTTATTAAATGTGATCTCGTTTCTACAAAAAGTGTTTTTAAACAGTAGGATTTAAACTTCTACATGAGTAATAAACACCTCTGCTACTGAATAAACTCACTGACTCCATTCAAACATTACTATTAATAAATAGAAGACTGTTTGCACAAATATTAGTCCCAACGAGGAAAAACATGAGAACACCCAACTGGAAAGGATTAAAGGAAATGTTTATAAAAAGGAAGACTATCATTCTACAATGAAAAAGACTGGAAAAATATTTAGTCTTCCTGAGCAAAAATTGACTCTACAGGCCTCAGATGGATCAAAGATAAAGGGAAGGAGAGTAGATTTGAAGAAGGTTTGGGGGGGTAGCAACAGTTTGGAGGCCTTTCTAGGATCTCTATAAAAGAAGAAAATGGCGGCACAACGGTTTTCACAGCTATGATGCGGTGTCTTTGGGAGAACATGATGGCCCAATCCCAAACCAGCCCCTAAACACTAACCCTGAGCACTAACACTCTGTTTGAGCTTTCCTGCTGAGGGTCCGCCACATTCAGTCCCATCCCAAACCATGTGTGAGGGACCGAGCCAGCCAAGCATGAGGACACAGCAGTGATTGGTTTTATTTCCCCAAAGTAACAATAATCCAAACAAAGATTTTAGGGCTCTTAAAAGAGGTCAAATGAAGAGATTAACTAAGGGCAAAAAAACATATCAAACCTCAAACTAACAGAACAAACAAAAACTGACCTAACACACAGCAAAAACAGACTTAAATACTGGCTGATCAGACCAGAGTGACACACTGAGGAAGAGGTAGGGAGAACATCTACACCAATTTAACAAAATTAACTAAACAGTTAGCTTAAGGATTAAACTTAAATGACAATCATTAAACAAATTAACAAAATTAGCTGTTGATGGCACTCCCACAACACCAGAAAAGAAAGAACAAAATATATTAAGCAATTGGAACTAATGTCTTCAATATTGTCAAAATAAACAAACCAATATATTTATGCACTTATGTAAAAGTGGTTGTGTGTGGGGTTACTGAACCATGTGACCATCACAAACATGTAGTGGGTAGGGCCAGTGGACCGTCCAGCCCTTTAATAGCGCGTCTGCTGCTGAGTTTGAATCCAGGGGATGCGTCCTCTGAAGACCAAAATTGTCGGACGATTACGTCATAGCGCCGCGCGGAGGCCTGTTCGGTTTAGAAGACTCCTTGTTATGCGGCCGACGAATGCAGGCTTCTTTTTGCCTGTTTTGTAGGACATGTCTGCTGTATCCAACGTAGCCTTGGGTATCCCATGATTCATTGCATTCATTGCATGAATAGTTCCATCTGAAATGAATGAACATAGTTGTTTTAAATGATTATTGAGTCAGATATGGGCCGGATAATGATTGGTTTGTTGAAAGGTTTTATCTGTCAGTGCAAATGTGTTTGTCTGACATCAAAGCTCAGATTCTCTGCAGTATGGGAACTATAAATCTGATATCTGAGACGACGGTACTGCTGCTGAAGCTCCTCAGAAATGTTATGAGCATCCAGAACAGTAGTGACAAGTTCTGCACCTATCCTTTTCTTGCATTTATTTTTGGGTCAACTGTCACGGTTGCTAGGCAACAGAGCGTACGGGCAGTGAAAGCCGAAGAAGGATGGACCTGTTTTTGAGTCCATAGCCTCCTTATTTTCAAGGATCCAGTGCAGATAGAGCGGCTCCTTGGAGGATGCAGCCTCTGAAATGGAACACATCCTGCATCAGTGCAGTCTAGCTAGAATATGGCGGGCGGGTGTAACGGCGATATAATGGCAGAGGAAACACGTTCCTCCTAATATAAGTTCTGCTGGTTTGCTGTAACTTCCTAAAACTGACAGAAAATCACAAGTTAGGTATATAAAAAAAAATTATTACAAAAAGGGAAGGTCCTCTTTGAAATAGTTTTATCTAATTGTATGTATTTGTTTTAAGAAAGGGGCAAATGTTTGATTTTATGTCAGGACACAATTCATTTCAATAGACATAGCTAGACCCCGCATCATCAGGTGAGAGGCGTGTCGACAGGGCGGCCATCTTAGGTCAGACTAAGTTTGCTGTCAGAGACAACACAAGTCAATTGAGGCTAATCCTACTTTATGACTTTAGACACTGAATCTGACTGAAAGCCTGGTTTCACAGGCTACATGAGACCAACTGATTGATATAAAATAATTTGTAATTTATTACAGAATATTGATTCTGTATTGACAGTTGACTGTTGACAAATAAGAAGAGAATAAAACCAGATCCGGTGGGATTATCTTCCATTAGTTGGATTTTATGATAGATTAACTTCATGGTTCACAGTTACTGTTTTTCTGGTGTTTAAACAAGATGATGAGCAGCAGGATGGAAGCAGAGAAAAGTGCTTAAAATGCTCTGATTTCTAAAAGGTTTGAATGAAGATTTATAAAAAATAGAGATCTAACAATATATAAAAACAATATATATTATATATGTAAACTTTAAATAAATAACGATATCAATATTTCTGTATATTTAACTAAAAATACACATAATATTAAATCTAAATGTATAGATGACTATACATAAATATATTTCCATATATAGCTGTATTTGTGTCAGAGGCGTAGCCAGAACATGTTTATAAGGGTGGCCACCAATAACCACGTCTGGGTTAATCTACTGTTCCAACAGGAAAAACTAACATCCATATTTTCTAAATAAAGACAAAATATCCTTTCCTACAGTCTTTACTAAAAAAATAGATGCATATATTTAAATATTTACGTAGATAAAATGTATACTGGATACAGTTCTTTCAGGTTTGAGTTCTGGGTCGAACATCTTTTCCATTGTCATTAGTTACTTTTATCAATAATCATTCTGCAAAAAAAACTATATTTACAAGTACTAATATCTATATAGATGGATTATTTAAATGCCTTTTTATTAAAATAGCTAACTATGATTTCACTGAATACTCCTATATGACTTGCAAAGAGAAATCTTTTTCTCTTTACCCCATAAAACACAAAATGTAATTCTGAAAAAAGCAATAATTCTGTACTTATCATATCAAGCAAATGTTAATATATGAAAAATGTTAATGTTTTGAATATTCCACTTGAGAGTATTACTGTTGCCACCATCTGTATTAGAAGGGAAAAATGGTAGGGATGGCCAATGATGGGGTAAGGGTGGCCATGGCCACCCCTGGCCCCCCATCTAGCTCCGCCCCTGATTTGTGGTCATTACAATCCCTTTGAACATAAATCTGCTTTGATACAATAAGATCGCTTCGTTCTTCCTGTGTGTGTGTCACTGATCTCTATTTATTCCCTGGATTGCTGTTTGCCTGTTGGTAGTACGGGGTGGAGTGAAGCCACCGACCGCCATATTGGTACTCCCTATTTAGAACGGTCGCAATGTAAACAATCTGTGCGCTACAGCATCGAGCAAAGATGATGTTCTCATTTTTAGGGGGACTTAAGACTTTTAAAATAAAGACAAATTCATCACTTTGACACCGACTGGCTGTTTCACAGCATCAGTAGACTTCTGATAGAAAAATATGGTCTCATCACATTGCATAGTCATTATGAAGTCATTGAAGTCTATAAATCAAGTAATATAACGTATTATACAAATAAAATTAATGTGTTAATGGAGCATAATATGCCAAAATGTGCCAAAAGTGCTACATTTATGACATAAATGACTGTATTACTGTACACGTAATATAAATGTATTGATTACATTCCTGAGGTAAATACATATCACATATAATTTCAAGATTTCATATCAAGATTGAATTATTACAAGTACATGTCTGTTAATGCTGTAGTATGTTCCTATTTACAAATTGTGCATGAATGATTTAATTCAGTTTATTTCTATAGCGCCAATTCACAGCACATGTCAGACTGAAGTTTTCTATCTATGGAAAACCAGTTGATTGCATTGACTCATTGACTCTTCAGCAATCCCTCACTTTAACCACGCTTTGTAGCTTACAGTGGAGAGGAAAACTCCCTTTGAACAGGAAGAAACCTCCAGCAGAACCAGGCTCAGTGTGAGCCGCCATCTGCTGAGGCCACTGGGGTTCAAGGAGACAGAAGCAGACATAGAAAAGAAGCATAGATACAAAAGGCAACTGTCAACCAGCTCCACAGGCGCTCCTGTCCAGGAAACACACAGCCAGGCAGACGAGCTCCGAGCCAGCTCCCATGTCAGAGGATGAAGAGAGCACATCCAGTTAGTCACAGTCAGAGAAACAGGACTACACTGGAAAAACAGGCCAAGCTCCAACATCTAGAAACAAAGGTGTTGATGGCAGCAGCACGGCTGATATTTCTCTCCAGGATGGAGTCACAGCCAAACAATTATGCCATATACTTTTATGCTGTGTCTGTGCATTAGCCTTTAAAGATATTTAAGTTGCTTTTTTAGGTCATTATAACATTTAAGATATTTCAGCACATGACTTTTTCAAATGAGAAATAGAACAAACTCCTTTCTATTTCCTCTACTTTCTATTTTCTTACTTTAGAGTTAATGTCAGTGTCTAACTCAGTCAACGTCTTCCAGTTAGTGTGAGATAGCCAGACTAATGTTAGTCTGCAGACTATACACTATAGGATCCATCGTCTATAGATGGATTTATTGCTTAGTTCATCCACTGACATGTGAAACGTCTTCCCACAGCTGGAGAACTGCTGGTTTTTGGAGTCAATGCTGCACAGAGAGGCATATTTATAAAGTGGGGAGTACCAAGAGGGCGGCCTGTGGCTTCACCTTTTTAGGTATCAGTAATCCAGTAAATAAATAGAGATCAGTGGTGTGTGTGTATATATGATAATAATAAAAAGATACACTTTGAAAAAGAGATTTGAAAGAAGTGCAAACTTATAAGGTCCAAACCCCTTTAATCAGACACAGCAAACATTTACCTTTCATTTGATTTGAAGAAAAAAAAAACTCTTGACATAAACAAACAAAATAAAAAGTCATTTCTGGCCTAAATAAATAAATAAATAAAGGTTTAATGCTCTAAACAGAGCCATCTAGTGTCCGGACAGAGTCATGGCATAAAAGGGACAATTAATAAAGATATGAATGATTGAATAGGATAAAATTAAATAAACATTTTGAACGTGACTAGTTTGAATTCCTACTTGAAGGACGGAGACTTTCTGTGACAGCAGCCAACTTAACATCAAAGAGATTCATATGCAGGGCTCCCAAGAGTTAATCCTGGGGCCCTGATTGCTTAATCCCTACATGCTGCCCCTAACTCTGATTAAAATAAATAACCTCAGTTAGCATAAATATGCAGACACCACTGTAGGTCACCAGGTGACTGTGAATCCATTCCATTGATGGATGAATGCAAAGAGGAAATCAGAGGATGCATCAGAAGATGTTCCTGAGCAATAACTTCTGGAGATCTTAGATCTGGGTCTAAACTCAGGCCTATTTTGCGCATCACAAAGTGATGAAAGCAATCAAATTTTATCCACCTGATTACTGTTCTTAAGTACTGTTATCTGAGTATCTTTTACTTTACTTGGGTCATTTTTCAGGGTGGTACTTCTAACTTTCCCTCCACTCCATTTCCAGGAAGCTGCTGGTTCCTTGTTCATTTTGGCTCAGCTTAGCTTTAGAATCGGCTGCTGATGATTTTTTTCTTTCAATGTAATTTCATCATCGCTGCCTTTAGGACTGAATCTGGACGCCACTGTTTTAGAGATTTAATAACATTCCACAAATTTGAGAAACTCGGAGCAGATATTATTAGTTTATAAATTATATCAAGGCTTTAGTTGTTGCCAAGTTGTTCAGCAGGATGAGTTCTTAGAGTTTGAGTTTCTTTGTGGTAATAAATTCAACCGTAAACCTTTATTCTATATGAAAGTTTGAGGAGAATCAAGACTTTCCTGTTTTTCCTTTTGGTTTCTTTTTAAATACCAAACAAGAAGCCAAATAGCTGTCCTTAGTTTTGTGGCAGTTCTAGTTTCAGATGGTGTAGAATCTACAGCAGGTGGTTCTACGCTTTACATCAGGTGGTTTCTGAAAATGACAGGTTCTTTCAAATTAATGTCATTGCATGGGAGCATTTTTGATATGCAATTTTTAAAATATTTAATAATTGGTCCATTAATGTAGCAGAACAAATGTGCTGATTTTTGGACACAGACCTATTCTGCTGATGAACTGAGACGTTTATAGATATTATACAGGTAGAAATAAGTCTCCTTTAAAGATTTGGAAATCATGTTTTTTCCTCATCCTCTCTTCACAATACTTCCTCACTAGATCAGTTTTCATCTTTCTCCAATTGTGTTTCTCACCATGACCTAATATGACCTTTTCTTCCCATATACGCTATTTTTAACACCATCTAAATCTCTGGGTTGATCCCCGCTGCTGAAATGAGTTTAATTCGCTGTTAAATGTTCTGAAGTAGGTTAATGGAAGTGAGTCAGGATTGCATTTTTTTCTAAAGGACTCTTCAGTTCACAGAAGAGCGACGCAGCTTTCCTTCCTGCCACCGACGTCCTTTTTAAGCTGAATTTCATGCATTCTTTCATACGTCTGCAACTTCGGAAACCAGTAGTATTCTAATAAAATCAAAAACTAAAACTGATGATAATTTCCAAATCTATATCCTGTTTTTTTCCCCATTCAGTATAGTTTAACTCACTAATTTAAGCTGTGTTAAGGCATCCAAATGAATTAAAGTTGCACCATTTGGAAACCGTTCAGTCTCATTTATCTTCCCGATATTAAAATATTACAAAAGAGAAAAATTAAACACCACACAATGTCTCTGGATTTAACAGTCTGTAATCTGAGGGTAAACAAAAAATAAAACAAGAGTCACAGAGTTTCTTCATTTCATGAGTTCAGAAGTTTAACTGGAAAAAAAATTATATATGTATGCATATATATGTACATATACATATCTATACATATATAAATGTATGTATTCATACCAACAGTTTGTACGGACAACAAAGACGATTTCAAAGTTTTGTATCAAAAAAAGGTCGTAGGGAGCAAAATTTAACAATACATTCAAGTCCCACAAGAGACAAAAAAAAAGAAAAAGTACTGTTTTCACAGAAAACGTCTTATCGGTGACCCACAGACGGACACAGAGTCTCTAACACTGACGGGACAAACTCTTCCTGGGTCCACAGGAGTTACAGGCAGCAGCTCAGGAGGAACGACATCGGTTACGCCATGATTGTCACATCACAGACGCTGCTGCAGCCCCAGCGTCGTGGATATGCAGAAATCCGCCGTGTTACGCGCTGCTCGGGTAGAAAACTAGGAAGAACATCTCATGGATTGAGAAAGAAGGAGTCAGCGGCGCATTCTGCTTGTTGGGACTCGGATCAGGGAGCAAAAGTAACGCTGGGAGGAAATGAACCAAAGAACCAGATGATCCCATTTGGCACAAACTCCAGACTCAAATTAAGAGCAATGTTGTGTTCAAGCATTAATCGGTGGTTGGTTTCCATGGCAGTAGGTCAGTCCAAACAGCTGCGGGAACGTAGTGGTCAGGTGTCTGTGCATGTTTCAGTCTCACAGTTCAAAAAGTAAAACAGAGTCTGGTTGTTGGGTGGAGCTCCTGGTTTCCTCTGGATTCACCGGCTGAGGAGGAGCGGCGCTGCCCCCTAGTGGCCGTGCTGGTTGGCAGGGTGGTTAGGCGGTAGCGGGGGGCCGTTGACGCCGGGGTGGTAGAAAGCACAGTTGCTCTCGTACCTGCAGCTGCCCTTCATCATGAAGTGACGACAGATGGGCCTCTTGGACATGTCTGCGAGCAGAGAAGGCGATCAGACGACACGTTTCTGATCAGAGACCAATAATCAGCTGTGCTGGATCTACCTACCGTTCATGTTGTTGTGTCCCCCCCTGGGTCCTCCCCGTCCCCTGCCTCGGAAACCCATGTCTCCTCCCCGACCCCTCCCTCCTCGGGGGAAATGCCCCCCTCGGTGAGGGCCCCCCCTCATGGAGTCGTCTCCCCAGTAGTTTCCGTTCTCTCCTCCTCTCCCTCCTCCTCGGGGCCCCATCATGCGGGGGCCTCCGGCGTTGTTGAAAGGCGGGCCGTGGTTGTGAGGGGGTGGCGGATGGTTGAAGTGAGGCCCCCCCTGCGAGCTGTTGGGTGGGTAGCCGCCGTTCATGGGCATCGGCATGTGCATGTTGTTCATGTTGTTGACGCCCGGCCCGTGGCCCAGAAGCCCCTGGTTGACTGAAGGGGAGGAGGCAGGGAGGTTAGGCTGGGTGAGGGAGGGGTTAAGGCTGGATGATAAGGGGGCGTGTTTACCTGGAGGGGGTGCGCTCTGGTTCTGGATCTGGTTCTGCTGCAGAGACCCCAGCAGCTGCTTTATCTTATCGGAGAAGTCGGGCTGCTTGATCAGCTCCTCTGTGGACTGGCTGCCAGACGCTCCCTGAGGACAGAAACCCGGTTAGCTTCAGCAGAACTCCTTCTCCTTACCCCATGACATCACTCAGGCGGCGGATCGGTACCATGATGGACGTCAGGAGCTCCTGGACGTTCACCACCGGCGCTGCGGGGTTTTGGACGGCGCTGGTGGCCTGAGGGCTGCGGGCGTTGCTGTTCAGGTTCATCAGGTTGGCCAGAACCGGCGGCAGCTTGGAGCTCTCCGTCTGAGCCTGATGGGACGACGTGTCCATAGGCTCGCCGTAGCCGTCATCCTCCATAGAAGAGTCCTGCAGGGAGACACAGCGACGGCTCAGAGGACAAGATGGCTGACTGCGAGAGAGAATCAGTGAGTGATTCTGGTTCCCGCTTTGCTTACCTCGCCCAGGGGGATGAGGCGGGGGGGCATCGGTTCATAGCACGCTCTGGGTCCCAAAGCTCATGAGGACTGTCTGGTACGCTGGCGAACAGAAAGAAATGAGAGTCTTTATCATGAACAGGGATCAGCCGCCATGTTTTACGGTTGCTCCAGCGCGGACACACATACCTCTCCTTACTGAGGAAGATCTCCTGCAGGATGCCCATCTCCCGCTCCCTCTGGGTGTGCTTCTCTGTGCTGTTGGCCCCCGGCGTCACAAGACTGCCCGCCAGAGTCAGGGGCCTCGGCTGGGTCCAGGGGACCCGCTCCTCCATGGCGTCGTGGGAAAGCCGGCGAGCCATCTCAAAGGTTTGTCTGTCCATCATCAGCTCCCTCTTCGCCGCCTCGCCGAAATCTTATTGATCGCGACCTGTAAATAAAAATAAAACGTGATTAAAGAAGCTGGGAGACTAATCCTCACAAGCTTTGGATCAGCACTGCAGAAACAGTCTAGAAATAAGAAAAAACATCTTAAATTAAGTCTATTTATCCTTAGATTGATTAGTTAAAGATGACTTGCCAACAGAATGAGTATTATTTTTACTTTCAAAATAAGATTATTAGAAAATCACGCACTTGAAATAACATGATGCAATTCTTTTTTTTCTTATTTTTAATGTAAATTTCGGTCTTTGTTCCATTGGCAAAAGTTATCTATTTTGGCAAAGTCTTAGTCCGTGAAGCAGACACCCTGGGTTCACTTTTAAGGCTAGGATTAAAACTTTCCTTTTTGATAAAGCTTCTAGTTAGAGTGGCTCAGGTTATCCTGAGCTATCTCTATAGCAGAAATCAACTGTTTATAGAAATAAACTGAATTTAAAAGTGTCTCACTTTCCTCCGCAATAAAAAAAGAAATCACGTATTTTTAAGCAAAAGCGTCTCATTTAGATTTTGATGTTTTTCAGTGCATTAGACCTGAAACCAAGCTGCATAGAGCTAACTCTCACCTCTTTCCGTCTCATCCAAATCGAAGTAGAAATAGTGTTTGAGCTGCTCCTCCTCGGCCCAGTGGACCGTCTTCTTCTTCTTGCCCTTCTTGGTCAGACCTTCTTCTTCTGGCCGTGGTTCTGCCAAAGCGTTGGGCTTCTCCGCTGTAACAGCATCAGACATGGTTTTACGTTCCCTTCTCACCAGCAGCCTGTTAATTTAACAAATCTGCACATTTTGGGGGCCTTACTGTTTTCAGAGGCCTCGGGGTCCTCAGCAGGAACCGGGGTCAGAGGTTGCTCTGGTTCCTGGTTTTCATCAGCAGGAGCAGACGAAGCAGCAGCCTCCGGCGAAGGCGGTCTGGCTGCAGACGGGGAGTACCCAGCTGGTTTACTATCGAACGGGTTCCCCTGAGGACAGGAGGGGGAGGGGTCAGTGGGCGGGGGTCTGGATGACTGCTGAGAAAGAAGCGGGTGAGAGAAGCGGGTCGGTACCTTGGCTGACGTCGGTGAGACGGCTTTGGAGTTCGCAGGAACAGAAGCTCCTGGTGGTTTCTTCTTCTTGATCCTCTCTGGGATCGGCGCCGAGTTCAGGGCATCCAGGAAGCCGGTAGCTTCCATCGCTGCAACACAAAAACTCCTCGTATCAAACAGCCACTCCAACAAACCGAAAACCGTTTCTGGTTACCTGTGATTAAACTCACGTTGGGCTGGAATGATCTTGACTTTGATCTCTTTGGTGGAGTTTGAGGGAGTATTTAGTGGTTTGTACTTTTTCTCCGGAGGCGGAGCGTCTGAGGGGCCGGAGCCACTGAGGAAAAACCCACAGCGATCAGAATCAGTAGCCTGACAGGAAAAAACACCCGATTTCAAACAGAATGCGGCGTCTTACCTCGGCCTCTTCAGCAGCGGAGGCTTTATGATGTATTTCTCCCCCAGCTGAGGGGCAGGGGTCGCCTTCTTAGGAGGGGCCGGGTTGGAAGCCTCCATTTCCAGCCCTGTGCAGCAAAGACAGAAACACGACTATGAGAAAGATGGTCGGATGTGAGGGCCGGCGGGTGGCTGCTGCTGAGGCAGGGCGTACCAATGGAGCGGATCTTAGCGTGGCTGGGAGCGTGAGCTTTGGATTTCTCCTTCTTCCTCCCCTCATCACCGCTCTTTTCCTTCACGTCCCTCACCAGCGTCTTGCTCTCTTCTTTTTTCCTCTTTTTATCTAAAGAAAAGAACGGTGTTAAGAAGGCGGAGAGCTCAATCTGGGATGGAACAGAGAAACCATGGAGGTCCGTACCAGCAGGGGAGCTGCTGCTGCTGCTGCTGGAGGCGCTTTGGGAGCGGATGGTGGCCATCCAGCCTTCCACCAGGACGCCTGCCAGCTTCCTCAGCTCTAAAAACAAAGAGTCACAAACTGTTAAAGCTGCACCTCAAACCAGCATTCGTGCTGTTTTCAGTCTCAAACTCACCTTCAGTGTCTGCGCTTTTACTCAGCTGCTTCACCAGCTTGGCTGTGTTGTTCTGGGGGAAAACGATCAGAGTGGGTTAATGCTGCAGAACGTTGACTAAAACCCCGAAACCCAGAGAGCAAATGTGAAGGCGCTACCTGCTTGAGGTGGTCCACTTTGAGAGGCAGCTTCTGCAGGGTGAGCAGGATGAGCTGCAGCAGCGGGGTGTTGTTTGTGCTTTTGGAGTACGTGAGCCAGGAGTTGAGCAGCCGGTAGCCTCCGACTTGGATGAACCTGGATGAAGGAGAAGCTTGTTTTTTAAACCACCAGACGGCGCTACTAGAAGAACTGCTTCTTTTTCCTGAGCCTGAACTGAACCTCAGTATTTATTATATAACCCCAGTCAGCAGCAGATGGCCGCTCACTGTGACTTTTTAAACCCTGCGGTTTGAGCTGTAGCTGCGTGCAAAGATTGAAAATATTGCACAGTGTATGCCCGACTTAAAAAGGTTTTCCTCTCAACTGTCGCTACAAGCATGCTTGGCGTTTTAACTAACTGGTTTCCCTTAAGATAGAAAACCATTCAATTCTACTGGATGATCTGGTTGAATACTGCAATGTGCCTAAGAGATAAGGCATTGTGAACTGATGCTATATCAATAAACTTATTTGAAATGTATGTGTGGGAGACCCACCTGTTGAGAACATCGTGAGATTTCGTCTGCAGAAGCACGTTGAGATACATACACCTGCTGGCCATCTTGGTAGAGGCTTTCATCAAGCTGAGAAAGAAAAGATAAAATGAGTGGATGGGTTGATGACAGAGGGGGGAAGGGAGGCGGGAGTTCTGTCAGATCAGCATACCCATAGTCGATACGCATCTGCAAGACTTTAAACTACCTCCTTGAGTGTGTATCACTTTAAGTCAGATCGCCATACGCCTCAAAATAACACCAAAAAGAAGGTAATTAAATAGTTTTTTTGTAGATGACCACAGGGAAACACACCCGTTGAGATAGTTTAAAGTCTATTTTTCATGCAAAACTGAAGAGGTAAACGGGGATCGACTTTTGGGATGCTGCGATGACCAGGAATGCTCATCTGACAGAACAGCAGCGCCATCAGAGGGCAGCGTCTCACCTGAACACCTTGGGAACTCCCTCCAGACTGCGGAGCTCTCCATCCTTCCCCAGCAGGGACTCCACTCCTTCCAAAATCTCCTTGGGGTCAACAGGTTCCACCACCATGTCTAAAACACACACACCCCACATCATCAATATAGAGGCCGGACAAGGTCAACGATTCAAAGACACGCGGTTCTAGCGACATCCTGTCGGTCTGCTGACTGGGCCTAAGGATCCCGGATCGTTTCTGAGACCATAGAGGGGAAAAACAGCCAGAGTTGGACCAATAAGGTCAAAAGTGACCAATCACCTGGATGCAGGTGACTACACCGCCATGCCTGCTTTGGTTCAGGAACATCTGGGTCAGTTCCTCCTGAACAGTGAACACAGACAAACACCTGCAGCCTCCTGCTCCCTACGCTGAAACCAGTTCAACCACCCCTCCCATACGAGTGTGAGACACCAGATTTAGGTTCAAAACACAGAGACAATGCAGTGTTTATAAAAACTGTTCCATGAATCATCAAACAAAAACATGTTTTATTGATCTGAGTTTTTATTCAGGTTATTAAAAAACATCTATTTACCCTTTTTATGTCGTTACACATGTGGACACACCTTCCAACTAAATGTTTCTGAGTGATGAGGCTGACATAAACAGTTGGACGCATCTAAAGCTTGAGGCTCTAGCTCAGACTGTAGTCTTTGAGGGCCGGTGACCTGCAGCTTTTAGAGGCATCTCCGCTCCATGACACCTGCATTCAATAATTAGCAGGACTTTGAGACTTAGTTCAGGTAAGTTGGAGCAGGGAAACGTCTAGAAGCTGCAGGACAGCAGCCCTAAATGACTGGAGCTTGACATCCCTGCTGTACTGGCTGTCTGGTGTCAGACCAGTAGGGTGAAAATCAGCCACAATAGGATTCTAATGACAAGATAAGTGGGACTGATAGAAAGAGAAACATCATTCTGACCCATAAAGAGAGGTTTATGTTTTATCGCACTGCAAACAATGTGCATCTATCTTCAAATAAGTGCATTTTTTCCTCAAATTAAGTCGGTGAGACACTTTGCTAATGGAATAAGACATTACATTTATAAGGAAAACTAGTCTCTTATTTCAGGTGCATATCATCTCATGGTCTTATTTTAAGGGTAAAATGCTCATTCAACTGGGCGATAATCTTATTTTCCTACTTAAATTAAGGCTAAATAAAATATTTAAAGACAAATGTACTAATTTTCATAATGTTAATGCAGTCAAACAGATACCTTAGATGTTAGCTGAGGTGTTTGAAAGAGGGAGGAGTCATCAGATGAGCATCATTCACATATAGAGCAGGTTTTAGATCTAATCTGATCATTAGATACGTTTCCTTAAACAATATCTACGTTTATGAGTGGCCATCTTGGCTCAAATCTAACAGAGATAGGAACTTGTCATTAGAGTGAATGGGCATGAATCTTTCCAACCTCATATACCTGCTGATCTTTATCAAATGTTAGTTGTCGGAAATAGCAGTGAGTCGATAATTATACAAGGATGGATGCTCAAAAAACAATTAAAGGTTTTCCAATCAAAAACAATATTAAATAATCATAATACTTTTTTCACCTTTTGAGATAAATATCCTATTTCCAAATGAAGTCTTCATCTATAACTTCTGGGGGTATGAACACATTTATACTTATATGTTATCCCTTTTTTCCCCATGATGGCAGGATGCTCTGCACAGAAAGTATCCAATGTTTGTTTTTACTGTAACACTGCATGACTCAAGTGTTTCTGATAAAAAGGTTCTCATACATATTTGATGAGAAAGGGAAGGCTTTATTTTAGTAATTTGTCCACGGTGAAATCATGTTTAGTCGTTCTGCAGACAATGCAGCAAAAGCATGCAAGTATCTGAGTAAGTCAAAGGTTTATAGAGCTGCAGGAGCCTTGGTCCTGCAGGAGACTAGGTGAAATGAAAATGTCAGATTGGACTGATCAGATCTTACCCGTGTTACTGATGGAGTAGAAGTTTTATATTGTCTCACACCCTCCACAACACTGCAAAATACCTCACACCCTGGAAACGTCACAATTGTTACACAAATACAGAAAAGTCATTAAAGCACACATGACCCTGATATGGGTGGGGAAATGTTATGAGGCACGCCGTGGCATTGCTGCAGATTTCACAGTTATGAGTGGACTTGATGAGCAAAGCCTGTTAGTCTGCTAAAATATGAGGTTAAAAAAACAACACAAGTTTCAAAGATCTACTTTAAACCAGTTGTGGCACTCCAGTTCCCCCCACCCTGCCCTGCCAGTCCTCCCAGAACCTGATCTACCGCTGCTCTACAGGGAGGGGGGGGAGCTGCAGGCTGATCCTCCCTCCTCCCTCCCTCCCTCCCAGGGTGCGTCAGTCCTTTCACCAACAATGGCTCTTTGGAAAAACACTGAGACACAGCGGACTCTACCAGTCTCTGCTCCCCAGAACCTCAAACGTGCAAATCTTCCTCCGGAAACTTGATGTCCGCTGGACGGAAAGCAAACAGTGACCGATCCATGTTTGTGCTTCGCACGGCTGGGCCACCATCCTGCAATCTTTATCCACAGATTGCCGACTACACCATGCAGTGTCCATGTCCTAACACTACCGGCAAAACAAAAGGGCTTTATGCTGTCCATTTAACCCTAAACTCACGCAATCTTTATGTGCAGATTGCGCTACTTTCGATCCTCTGAAGGCGGCTGCTTTTGTTTAAACGTCCGGATTGACTGTTTTTCTCCCCTCTATGCTCAGGGCAATCTTTATAAACAGATTGCTTATGAAAATTCTTCAAATATCCTGTTTGAATTTTTATTTTTGAACAAATTGTCCATCCTGTCTCACACACAAAGGGACGGAGCGGTGCCAGCCCGTCCTCCTTAGTGTGTGAGCTCATTCTATCAGGATTTATGCCCACAGCTACCACGGCTAGCTAGCTACCGACAGCTAGCCATCCCTACAACAACTTCATTGGATGAATGTCGATTTAATTCAACTTCAAAAATCAACTTACTATTGATACTATAGATCCTCAGCGTCTCGGCTATATTATGCTGTACTTTTTCAAGCACTTATAGCTCATAACTCATTTATATGTCGTCAACCTTCATGGTTTTAATGATCATCAGAGACTTCTTATGGACTGGGCTGTGCTAGCTAAACGCTAGCATTTTCTTCTGGACCAACTGGAGGCAAAAATAGTAATCAAATGTCCATTACTCGAAGGGAAAAAATGGAATGGAGAAGAGCTGTTTGAAGTCCTTCGAAGGCTCAGTCTTCGGCAAAGCAAATTCAAACCTGCGAAAATACAAAAGAGACAAACACAAATTCACTTTCAACTGACTGGTAAACATCCCCGTCCTTCATTAAAACAGGAGATGTTATTTTCCTCGTTAGAAAGATTGGAATTTAAAAACTAATGACGTTTTTTCGTTCCGCAAATTTTACTGTCTTCACTTACCTTTGACCAAATCCGGGAATGAGCTCGGAAAGGAGGGACTTGCTTTATATACCCCATGACGTTTTTTACGTCACGACCAATGATTTTCATCGGTTAGAACGAAACCAAAATGGTGGAAATCACCGACCTTTCCTTCTCGATCAAGGGCGTAATGGCGAATTTCATATTAGAGATAGAAAGTCTTCATTGAGGCTTCAAAAATAGACCAAATCCGCCATTTTTCTATTCATGTCGTAGATAATAAAACCCTTATGACATTTTTACTGGTAAATCAAGGTTTTGAGCAGCATTTCAATAAGCAATTTAGATGATAATAATTTTTCAAAATGGCGACTCGGGTCAAAGACAGAAAACACATGATCGGATGAGGGGTGTGCCGATAGAGCGGCCATCTTAAGTCAGACCAAGCTGCTGTCAGAGACGGTGCACGTCAATTGAGGCTAATTTTGACTTTTGACCGTTAAATAAGGCGAACTCGTCCAATTTTTAGATCATTTGGCTGATTGAAACGAGAACATTTCACAGGCTGGATTTTTTTCCAGAGCTTCCTCTCAGAATGCCCAACTTTTATGACAGATTATCCTTGTGTTTCACAGTTATGGTTTTTCTGTAAAAATTGAAAAAAAACATATATATATATTTTTTTCTGGACTGTGACACGAAGCCGGAGTACCCGGAGAGAAACCCAATGCATGCACAGGAAGAATATAGAGCAAACTCCATGCAGAAAAGGAATCAAACCCAGAACCTTCTTGCTGCAAGGCAGCAGTGCTACCCACTGCGTCACTGAGCAGCCAGTTTATGAAAGTTGAGCGTTGTTATTTATTCTTCCTGTCACTCTTTATATCCAGTAATATTGATACAAAAAAGGAAACATGAGCGTTTGCTTCAAAAAAATGACACTGACAGCAGTGTTGTGTCCTTTCTCTGAAAGCCAACGGCTACTTGTTTGTTTCAATAAATTCCTTAAAATAAATCCTCTCATTGTTTCACTGTGTCTAAATGTTCTCATATCACTGAAAACTGTTGTTAACCATATTCTTGTAAAAAAAAATGAAATAGTAAATTAAGATTATAAGCTATAGGAATATTACTTTACCCCATGTCAAATTTAGTAATTAAATCTATATTTGTGTTTTATATTGACTTATAACTTCAGTATGATGTACTATCAGGCTTTTTTATTTCATTCCATTTTCCCAGAATCAGTATCCCCATCTACTCTACACATCCAGTTTAGGAAAATACATATTCTCAAGAACAGTGTTGTATATTAACCAAGAGTATAATTTTTTTACTTCACTACATTTACAAACGTAATTGCATACTTTTACTCCGATACATTTTCAATGTTTGGTTTAGTTACCAAGTAAAAAAAAAAAAAAGAGCGAGAGAAACGCAGGTGTTTTGATCCCGACCCCCTGACTACAAAGGTCGGGTCTTGGGTTAGTTCATCAACACCAATAGGATACGCCTGTTTCATAAAGCCACTCTAAATGTATCCTACACTTGGTTGTTTATATTATTTTAAGTGAATTTAACCTTCAAAGTTTACTAAAAATTAAAAAAAAAAACGTCATTCAAACTGCACTTACTTTTTTACTTATACTTTTCACTACATTACTTGAGTACATCTATTTTTACAGTAATTCTCATACTTAAGTACAAGCCATTTCAGATACTTTAAGACTTTTACTCAAGTAACATTTCAGTCAGTGACTTGGACTTTTACCGAAGTCATATTTTGGAGAGGTACTTTTACTTGACTCCGAGATTTCAGTACTTTATACAACACTGCTCAAGAATATGATTAGACACTAGACTTGAACTTTATCAAGAATAGTGTTTGGTGTAGATTCTGTCATCTGTCTGTCCCAGCTATAATTGGTTCCTCCTGGCAAAATCGGACACACAGTGTCCCACCTTTTTCATTTTTCTATGTCTGCTTCTGTCTCCTTGAACCCCAGTGGGCCTCAAAAGATGGCCGCTCACACTGAGCCTGGTTCTGCTGGAGGTTTCTTCCTGTTAAAAGGGAGTTTTTCCTCTCCACTGTCGCTACAAGCATGCTTAGTGTGAGGGATTGCATTCGATACAGTGAGTCGATGCAATCAGCTGGTTTTCCTTAAATAGAAAACTTAGTATTTTTATTGAATTTGGCTTACAAACATGCTTTATGATGAAAAAGTACTCCTGAAACTTTAGAGGTGTTAAATGTTTGTATTGTAAAGTTACAAGGGGGAAGAGGTTAAAGCAGGCCATCTGACCCTGCCATAATCTGGTATAACACCTCTAAAGCTTCAGGAGTACTTTGTCATCATAAAACATGTTTGTAAGCCAAAAATGAAAAAGGTGGGACCCTGTGGTTCCGATTTAGAAAGGGGGAACTAATTATGGCATGATGGCCTGTGTGGCGCCCAGGGAGCAATCAGGGGTTAAAGGTCTCGAGTACCTGAGCAAGACCCTTAACCCCTCACTGCTCCCCTTGCACCATGTAATGGCAGCCCCTTGCTCCTCAAGGGGATGGGATAAATGCAGAGATTTAATTTCTCCGTTGTGAGATCAATAAAGTTAAATTATTATTATTACTAAAAAAAAAAAAAAAGAAAAACAAAAGAAAATAACTCATTAATGAGGAGGAAAGGGGGTTTGGTTAATTTTGCCTTATGCCAGTGTTTGCATTTGACATTTTCATAGATATATCTAATATAAATGCAAATAGTTGGGTCAGTACATGTACAGTGCTTTTTTCTTATATAGATTTATTTAAATTATCTAATAATTCTATAATTACAACCATAGTTGAAACATATAATCACCAGTTGCTGCATAATCAAGGCCAGTTCACAATATTTATGTACTTTCCATTTCTTTTAAAAAACATTTTTAGTCAAACTCATCCTTCATGTTCCTCATTTTGTGACTTATCTTCACATTCAATGAATTACTTTTTCCACTCCTTTGTTATGGTTCTTAAAGCTGTACTTCTAAGAATTTTAAAGATATACTTTTCATCATTATTTAGTTTCTTTCCCGGTCTCCCTTCAACTATTTGAAATACTTCTTTCCAGTAAGGTTGCATTATTTCACAAGTATAAAAAATGTGTACTATTTTCCTCTCCACTATTTCTCCAACATTTGCAGTTTACCTTTTTATATTTACTCAAACTTTCTGAAGTCAAGAAGAATCTCATAATTATTTTCCAAGCAAACTCTTTCCAAAATCAGGAACCCATAGATTGATATGGGGCGCCAGATAACGAGTGAAAATTAGGAGCAATATTTATGGTTATTCAGTGAGTTTTAAGAGAAAAATAATGGTGTTATATTTTTCCAAGTCCTTTTTTCACTCTGTCATTCATTCATTTATAAAAATCTTACTTTGTCGAATAAATATTTAGCTCCAAACTAAATATTTAGTTTGTTAATGTTTATTTAGTATACTGTTATGAACAAAGATTTCTATCTCAGTCTGTAAAAGTTTAAAAAACAATCCACTGGACTTTGTTTCCAAAGTTTAAAGGCGTTTCTCCACCTCTCCAGGACGCTTTATTAATTCAAATGTCTTCATATAGACAAGGCCTTGTATCGCTTGGAAACATGCAAATTGAAACCGATGAGCGGGTCGTTTGGTTCCATTGTTAGCCTGTAATATCAGAAACCTTTCTATGATTCGGAGGGTCGGTTGTTAAAGGGGGGATTGTTCACCTGGCTGAAGAGAGGAGGGACTTTGTTCCTCTGTGATGGGGTGGGGGGTGTGGTGATACCTGGAAGGGATCATCTCTATAACTGAATAGTAAGGTTATTCCTTGTCTATATAAAGCCTCAATCTCACTGCGGATCCAGACATTTGAATTGAGAAAGCTTCCTGGAGGGGAAGCAAAAAGTCTTCAAACGTTGGAAACTAAGTCCAGTGGATTGTTTTTTAAACTTTTACGGAATAACCTGGATGACTGAGAATCTTCATCAGCATATTTCTATCTCAGTTTTTATGTGACAGTAATGTTCGATTAGACGGAAAGTGATCAATATTTCACTTATTGTTCTGTTATTCATTTTCAGATTGTTCTGAAAGGGGAGGATTTACTATTAGGCAATACTAGGCAGCTGCCTTGGGCCCCAAGTTCCTGGGGGCCCCAAAAAACTCTATTTACATGTATGTTTAATACAACTATTACCTTATTACATCAATTATGTTATTGAGAAAAATCCTTTTGCTAAAATGCCATCAGAACGCTTATAATATTAAGTGTGCCTCAGCCCCCCCTTCAGTATCCACCATATTGGATCAGTCCATTTGCTGCACATGTTCAGAAAGGTCTAAGTAGTCACTAACACCTTGGTTTTCTTTACAGGAAAGAGCTTTACCTATATGATAGTCTGTCTCTACGCTCCATATATTGCTTTTTTCTCACTATGTTCTCATTTCTACTCTCTCCAACCGTCCAACTGATGCTTCTGAAGCTACAACACCAAAACCTTTTCCAGCACCTTTGATGCCGGCAGAAGAGGTGGTAAGAAATCAAGAAATGTTGGAAGACACATTTTCCTGCAGAGCAGCTTTGATTTAAACCTGTTTTGTATTTCCTGGTCAAGACTTTTTTGTTCAAAACAGAAACAGTTCCTGGGGGCCCCACAAAACTCTGTTTCCATGTATGGTTAATACAACTTTTCCTTATTTGTGCACATTAATTATGTTTTTGATAAAAATCCTTTCGCCAAAATGCCATCAGAACGCTGATAATATTAAGTGTGTCTAAGCCCCCTTCAGTGTCCACCATATTGGATCAGTCCATTTGCTGCACATGTTCAGAAAGGTCCAAACAGACAGCAGCAAACCATTTGAAAACAAACCATGCAAAAGAGCAGTGTTGCCAACTTAGCGCTTTTAGTCGCTATATTTTAGCCACTTTTCAGACCCCTCTAGCACTTTTGATTTCTAAAAGCTCCTAGCGCCAAATCTAGAGAGTTTTTTCTGCTACTGGAGGCTTTGGAGACAACATCTAAAAGCAGCGAACTCTGCTCTCCAGAGCGAGTAGATTGGTAACCCCGCCTCCTGCTCTCCTCTATCTTGTCTGCTGTCATGATTCATGCAGCTATTATTTCATCCAAATGAAAAAATGGAGAACAGATAAGCAGATCATGGCTTGTCTACAGTGAAAAGAAGGACTGGGTTATTTACTTTGGCCTTTTTGGAAACACAGGAAGGAGCTATCAGCTAAGTGAGCTTAGTGCTTGGAAAAAATCTTTCATTCCTTTAGAGACAGCATGAAAAGTCAGCTGAGTACAAAACATAGAGAGGAAAACAAGAAGAAAAGGGACAAGAAGAGAGGGACACAACCTAGAACAGATAATGGATGTCTATTCTATTAACATTTCTCTATCTGGAGAATGGGGCTGTTTTATTTGTTGTCTTCTCCATTCAGAGGGCCCCCTGCCTGTCTTTGCCTAGGGCCCCAAATTTCCTAAATACACCCCTGGGTGCCTGCATGGAGCCCTCATCAGTGTTCGGTTAGTTGTGTAAAATAAGCTGCCTATAGTACTTTAAATGTCCAGCAGGTGTCACTATTCTGCGAGACTGTATTAACGCAGCATTAATTTCAGACTTCACTCAGTTCAGCCACCTGTAACCACTATCGGTCTCCGCCAGTCACGTGACTTTTGTTGCTAAGACGCCATTTTAGGTGTAAAGGTGTAGTGTAAACAACCGCAGCATAGCTAAACGAAGGACTAAAGGCCTGTTTACATAGCAGCCTGTCCAAGATAAGTCATTACAGTTAACATAAGCCTGAAAACAGGGGCGGATTTAGGAAAATCGGGTCTCCGCCAGTCACGCGTGACATTTGTTGCTAAGACGCCATTTTAGGCGTAAAAGGCATAGTGTACCGCGCCCGAGGTAAACAATTGACGTCACTTGGCGGAGACCGATTAGTTCAGAGCTGCAATTTGCCTTTTTAATATATAGAGATATTAATAATAACGTTTCAGCTAGATCGAACAAGTGGAAGTGGGTCAGGGCCATTCCTCATTGAAGCCCCCCTGTAGTATTTAAAGGTTTTTCGCTAATTTGAGGTCGTTCACTCTCCTTTCCGGTAGGAGGCAGTAAAGCGCCTTACCAAACGTTGTTAAACAAGAAGAAGAGGAAGGAAGAAGATTATAATATGCCAGTAAAGTTACTCAAATCGACCAAATCCCTCAATTCAGAAGCAGTTTCCTTCTTCTCAAAAGCTTCAGGCTTGAAATTGAACATGGAAAAATGTGAAATCATAGCAATTCAAAATAATCAATCCACTTTAATTCATAATATCAAAGCAAAAAATAAGATAAAATATTTGAAAATGAAAGAACAAATATTCAACCAATTTTACAAACAAAAGAAATCAACAAATATTTAACAGCTGGCTTCAAAGGAACATTTCAATTTCTGGAAGAATATTATTAACAAAAATGGAAGGGATAGCCAGACTAATTTATCCAGCTTATACCTTGAATATAACAAATACTACGATAATAAAAATAATAATAATAATCAAATTCATATGGAATAATAAACAACATCTGATCAGAAAGAACGACTTAGTAAAGTCAGTATAAAAAGGAGGAATAAATGTTATTGATTTTGAAGTAATGGATGCTGTCATAAAATTAAAATGGCTGCAGACTTTTATTAAAAATGAAACAAGTTTATGGTTTAGTTTCCCTTCACAACTTTTTAAAAAAATTAGAAGAATAAAATTTCTCTTAAGATGTAACTTTGATCCTGTCAAATTACCGATTAAATTATCAGACTACCACACACAAGTTCTAAAGTATTGGAAAATGTTACACAAGCACAATTTTACGCTACATTATATGATTATTTGGAATAACAAATTTATTTTGTATAAGAGAAAATCCCTATACTACAGAAAATGGGAGGAAAAAGGTATCTGGGCCATTGTACATCTTATGGACACAAAAGGTGATATTCTGGATTACACAATATTTAAAAGAAAATATAATTTAGATTGTCCAAGGAAAAAATTTATGTTTAATTAGGGCAATTCTGGCAACCATGATAAATTTGGTCAAAGGAATGGTTCAATATTCTGATGTAACACCCATCTTTCCCACTCTTCTTATAGATAATTACGATTCTACGGATCTCAAATTTAATAACAAAATGATAAGAGAACATAAACAATACAATTTTTTCCTCTCCCAGTTAAGAGGAACTTATCTTTAAACGTGTTTTCATTTTTCTCATTTCCTATATTACCAAAGATGAAAGCAGTTCATTTTAAAACTATAAATAATATATATCCCTGTGCAGAGTTCTTAAGTTTAAGATTTAAATTTGATGTTAATGTATGTAACTTTTGTCAGAAAGATCTAGAAACACAAGAACATCTTTTTTTTTTTACAATTGTTGTGTGGTTAATGCTTTTTGGGACAAGATTTATGATTGGTTATCAACAAAAAATGTGATTCCTAATTTGGAATATAAAAGAGTTAAATTTTGCATTGCTTTTCATGATACAAATGTGGAATTTTTATGTAATATTATTTTCATTATGGGAAGATTCTTTATCCACAAGTGCAGATTCTTTAAAGTTTCTCCAAATTTTCAAGCATTCCAAAATGATATTAAAAGTTACTGGAGAACAATAACGCCTTAAAGTTTTCAGACTTGATAGCAGTATACTTTAGTTAAACCCCTGTGTTTTTCATTTAATTTAAATTTTCTTTCTCATTTTTTATATTGTTTCTTTTTTCTTTTTCTGGAAGAAAACTGTTATGGATAGCATATGTTCAATTGTACGTTTCTGCTTTTCTGAAAGTGTTTTTTGGATTTATGAAGATAAAACTTATAAAAATAAAAAATAAAAAGTTACTCAAATCTGAAGGCAAAGTGTAGCTTGGAGAAAAAGCAAGAAGATATTGAAGATTAGGAGGGATAATGAAATAAATGGAAGGCATTTGTATAGGATAGAAAATACAGTTGATGTAGCAAAGATTAGAGGAATAAACTGGAGATAAACAGAATAAGAACCGATTACAGTTTTTTAAATGGAAATCTTTTCAAGATGGGGAAACATCTCAAATGGTTTCTGTAGTTAGTGTGATAATGTAGAAGCAATAAAACATATTTTTATTAGTTGTTGAAAATATGTAAATAAAAGATCATAATTACGAACAGAATTAAATTTTAATGGGTAATTTAAATATGTGAATATGGTTGAAAGGTTAAATAGTAATGAAGGGAAGATGAAGTTTAAAAAACAAATAAAACTGGGATCATTATGAGAATTTAGAGGGATAGATGTTAGGATCCGACAGATGGCGGCAGAGCAAAAATAATGGATGCAAACTGCAGTTAAACCCCCCGTAGGGTCTGAGGGTTTTTGGTTATTTTGAGGTCGTTCCCTCTCCCTTCCAGTAGGTGGCAGTAATGCACCGAACGTTGTTAAACAACACGAAGAGGAAGGCAACATGGCCGCTTACATGATGAACGGGTTCAGGATATTTTCTCGGGAATTGACTTCAGCTCCACTCCAGTATCGTTACTATCAGGTGTGATAAATGTCTTTTTAATGTTTGAGTTGTGAAATAAAGAGGTTTCCATGGTGACAGAGCGGGTCTTGATGCGCTTCTCTCTCCTTCAGTCCTGCCTGCAGAGGCTCCAGGTGAGGCCGCTGTTCCTCCAGACTCCTCCGCCTCCCTCCGCTGTGTTCTCCCATCACTTCTGGAGCTCCGCGGCCTCCCGGCAGAAGGAGGCGGACCCTGACCTCCAGGCTGCCCAGAGTTTGGAGCGGTACAAAGACAGACCGTGGGACTACCTGGACAGCGAAGGTACCGAAGGCATGGGGGGGTGAGAGCTGGAGCTGCGATATTACACTAAGTCATTTAGAAAAATCTAAGTTTGTCAGCAAACTAAATATTAATTATTTTAACTAAATATTTAAACTTAGTTTGTTAAATATTTAGCTCCAAACTAAATGTTTTATCTTTTAGCTAGCTACATATTTTTTGTTTAAGTAATATTTAGTTTGAACTTAAAATTAATTTAAATGAATAAATTACATAGTGGAAAAAAAAATAACCCACTTATTTTTCTCTTAGAGGAAAAGTCCGGTCAGCAGGAATAATCAGTGGATTTATACCTGAAATTAATATGTTTGCTGTGATTTAATGAATTTAGAGCTAATCAGTAAAAGTCTGGGAGCAGCCATTTTTGCCCAAATAGAGGCTCCGTTCGAAATCCTGGGGTGCATCCTCCAAGGACGCGGTCTACCTAGACTGGATCTGTCCTTATATTCCAGCCAAACCCATTTACACAGTAACAGATAAAAACCTTTAGATGAATCAAACATTACCGCCACATATCTGACTCTATAACCATTAAAACAATAGTGATTTAATTAATTTCAGACGGAACTATTCACTGACTGGATTATATTAAACTGAACTTCCAATTTTCACCACTGTTCGGCGCCAAGTAACCTTTCCTCTGATCACAGCTTGCTTGGTATCGCAATGAATCCTGGGATATCCAAAGATAGTGAGGATACATCAGACCCGTCCTTCAGGCAAAAAGAAGGACGCATTTTAAGGTCGCATAACGAGGACTCTTGGAATCCACCAGACCTCGGCGCCCGGCGCCATGACGTATCGCCTTCGAATCCGGTCTTCTATAGCCTGACGTGAGTCCTACTCAATTCTAGTCAGAATGAGTCTGATGCTGCTCCATAGAGCTGTGATTATGGGGCGTGTTTCGAACGGACCAGGAAAAAAAATGCCTCTGCACTCAATTGGATAGACCTACAACCAATAAGAGCAACGGAGTGCGTGACGTATGTTAGCGCCAGAAAGGCATAGTTGTTGTCCACAAAAATCAAAGCGTGCAGTTTCACTTGACTATAATAAGGAGATGAGACTTGATGGCGTTTCTCTGTTCCTCTTTTAAAATTAATTTGCTGTAGATATCTTCTAGAACAGACCTAATAGCAGAATCTACTCACCCAAACTCTCCAGTGGCAGCCATTGTTGTTGTCACGCAAGCGCAGCTTTTGGTCACGTGGTTGATTACGTTACTGTTGATCATCTGTCCATCATCGTATAAAGCCCGCCCCTGACAATTTGATTGGATCGCCTGACAGTGGGCTTTAATATCAAGGCTACTATGGAGCAGAGCCAGACCCGAACTTCCCGAACTCAAACCTTGTGGGCGGGACTAAGTTCTTATGACTGGCACCCAGGCTAGGCCTTCTAAGGACGCGTCCTAGGTTTTCGAACAGAGCAATAGTAGCCCCTCCCTCCTGCCATCATCTTCCAGCAGTGACGCCACGGCGGTGCGGTAAGCCTAGCGCATTCTCCCCGCTTTCCAAGCTAAATCAATGGGAACTACTAGACACATCTGCAATCAACAACAATTATTGAAGATTTCCAGAGGACTTCACCATTGAAATTCACCAGAGCTATAGTGAAACTGACAATGCCCACGCGTGCATGGCAGCTGGATGTTGAAGAATGTTTTCAAGATGACTTGGATAATAGCGCGTTGTGACAAACACCAGATACAGCACTGGGACTCTGATCAACAGCCGATACCACACCGTGACGCCACTAACCAGTAGGTGGCAGTAGTGTTCTTTGACAAACATGGATGCCTCCAGTAAAGCACATTCACATGAAAATTACTCTGAATTAAAAACACTGATCATTTATTGAACAGGATGGAATCATTTCAGATTTAAAGAACTTTCAGAAGTTTGAATATGAATATGACGACTTTTTCTTTAAAAGCAGCTTAAAAGGGAGAAGTTCGGTTTTTACCACTTTAAGCCCATTTTCTGTAGTGTCCAGGATGAAATCGAATGATCGGATACCAAAGTTTGACAATTGCTCCTGTCTCTGCTTTTTGGCTCATTTAGAATCCCCTGGCTGCTTTAGAATGGCTTGCATAGTGCTACAGAAAATGGGCTTAAAGTGTTAAAAACCCAACTTCTCCTTTAATAACCTGAAATATTTTATTAACTGCTGATCTTCACCAACGGCTCCCCATAGAAAAGGATGCCTTTATTGTCTAATTCTGGAACTGTGGGCTGCAGCGTGCCTCCTTGTGTCTAACAGAATATGCAGAGCGCTATGGGAGCAGGGCGGTGTGGACGGGTTACAGGCGGAACCATAAAGGAGGCATCCCCCCCCAGAGGACACGGAGGACCTGCATTGTAAGGTTTTACCCCCACAACAGAAATGACCTCTCTGGGCTCTGCTGTTCAAAAGAAACACAACATTGTTGGTGTTTTTCTTTCTTTAGAGAGGAGACAAGATTTGCGGGCATCCCTGTCCAATTTGCAGAGACCCTAACATCATTATCCACCATCAGGTAAGTGAAGCTCTGAAGGTTTTCTAGCTTTTCAGAAACTAAAAGTGATGCTGATACTGAAGTCTGACTTTATCCACAGCCTCAGACCCTTCCATGATTTCTAAAAGCACTTGCAAATTAGCAGGGTGTTCAGTGTTCACATACCGTAAATCCTCTAATATAGGCTGGGGCCTTTATTTCACTCAGGTACATCTTGGTCCAGGCCATTATTGGAAGGAGGCCAGAATTAGAGGCAGGCCTCTATTTCTATTTGATCCAAACAGACGACCAGTGGAATGAATAAAAGCAGATTGTGTCTCTTTGAACCGATAAAATACTAGGATCATTTATTTAAAAAGTACAGTTACCATAATGATATACAGAACATTATTCAGACATCTTCCAGCAGCTACAATTTTTCTGAACAGCAATACGAAAGAAAAAAAAGCAACAGAATTGGCTAAACAGACTTGCGAAACAAAGCTTAAAAAAAAAATAATTCAAAGGAAATTCAGAACAACGAAGGCCAACAAAATTCTGTCATTTTAACACTGCCTGGTTACCATCAGACCTACCGGTAGTCACATGTGTCTTTCAGATCAGAACGATTGTGTGGCTGGTTATACTCTTACAGCAGTGTGTTGCAGTGAGCTTGACGCATAGACATTTTTGATTTATGCTCAACATTGAAGCGTGGTCTCGCGCTACACGCTGTGGGTCTAGATACGCCGAGGCGGCGAGGAAGTGGGGGCGAGTTTAGTCCGACAACCCGAGGGACATGAGGGCCAAAAAGAGCGGAGATCCAGGTGGAAAAAGGGTCCCAGCGTTCTCGCCAAGACCTCGCTCTTCTAGCGGGTCAAACTTCACGAGTTGTTTTTCCACAATTTCGGTCATTAAAAACAAAACAAGCCGGCCTCCTGTCTGCGCTAATGATGGGACTTCCTATGCTAACGGCTTGGATTGGTTAGCAAACACTGCCCCCCTGTGGTACCTGTATGTTACTATCACAAGTTGTTGAACATCGTTGGTTCTAATTATGGCCCTGGCCTGTATAAGAGTCCGGCCATTATTTACATCCGCCGACAGCGAGACCGGCCATTATTAGAGACCGGCTGCTAATGGAATACAGGCCAATATTAGAGGATTTACGGTACTTATTATCTTCACTATATGTTTAAATCCAAAGCTGAATAAGTTAGCTCCTGGAAGTAGCATAGGATCCCATTTCCGGCACGGATACATCATAAAACTGGATTTAAATCTATTTATTTTCTCAGGAAAAACATTATTAACGTTTGACACAGCAATGTTTAATATGCTAACTATATTTATGGAGGGAAAAACATAATTTCTTTTTGTAAAAAAGTAAAGACGAGGGTGACCAGATGTATATCTGGTTGCGCAGATGAGCTGATGACACACTGAGCTGAATACTGACACCTGCTGGACGTTTCAAATCACTGCAGGCAGTGTGTTTGACAGACTAAACAATGATTTGATGACCTCTAATATGATTCAGTCCATTGTTTGCTGTTTTATTTCATATCTTTGTTTAAATAGAAAATATGTTTCATATTTTTAGATTCAATCCATAAATGTGAAGATATACCAGGAAAATTTAATTGAACGTGTGAATAAGGATGTTTGTGGACTAGGATTTATTTATTTAAAATAATTACAGTAAGAACAGCAAACTAAGTCCATTTGAATTCAGATAATTTGATAACTGAAAGGAATCAGATATATGAGAAAATTAAAACATGAGATCAAAATGGTCCCACTCGGCTGAAACCTTTCTGCTTCAGGCTTCTTCATATCTCCTCATTGATTTAAGAATAAAAAGCAAATATCTGAGATTTTTTGTTGCTGACAGATCCGCTTATAAACACAGTTTAGTTTGTCAGTCAGTTGTGAAACAGCTCCTGCATCGTCAGTCATGCGATTTCTTTGAAACGATACACGCAGCGATCCAGACGCATCCGTGATGCTGGATCCATCTCAGACTGGATGCACGATGCACCAACAGTCAACAAAAACATTAGCAGGTTGTCGGAGCTTATTCACCTTCTGCATAATCATGAAACCAGGAGTGAGCATCTGATTTAAAAAAAACACGTTAAAAAGCACCAGACTGAGAGTCACTAGGAGGGAACCACAGATGAGGAATGATCCCGATGATGCGATCAAAGCGTTGGAATTATCTAAAACTTTACAAAAACTCCTAAATTCACATGTCCATTAAAGCATTTAGCTCCTGAACGTATCCACTCTGTGAAAGCATTCCTTGTATTTGTTTGTTAGGTTTATGGTTCCTGTAAATGTAGCTAATTTGCCATACTTAATTTTCTTGTCTCTTTTTTCCCGCGCATTGGTACTTTTCCCGGTGTCCACAGGCTCCTTCCTGTTAGCTGTTAGGGAGTCCTGCTTCCAAATGACTTCTACTCTTATGAAAATACAAATGTGTGAATAAACAAAAAAAAGTAATGCTGCCATTCGTCCCTCGATAGTTTAAGATGTACAAATATTATTTTCAGAATCAGCCCCTAATCAGGTTTTATTCTTGTCTAAATCGTTGTTTGCCATCTGAAGACTTGGATATAAAACCCAAAGTTTTCCAGCTCTGCTGCGGCTCCTGTGGAGGCAGTTAGGTTTGCTTTAAGGGCGGCTGCGCTCTGGGAGGAAACATTTGCAGGTCGGACCGCTCTTTTTGGGAACCGTAATAACCTCTGGTCTCGTTGCTTGCAGAATGTGAAGTTACTCCAGCAGTTTATCAGTCCCCACACTGGAATGGTGTATGACCCCACTCTGACCGGTAAGCCCAGCTCTGGATCTATGAAAGCATGAGGCTTAGCAACTAATGAAACATTTCCTGTTTTTTTTATTTTTGTTTCCTGTCTTCTTTCCTCAGGTGTTTGTATGAAGCAACAGAAGAAGCTTAACGAAGCCATCAACAAAGCCAGAGACGATGGTAAGAAATTCTGCTCTAAACGGCTCAGTTAGGTTTAATGAGGGGAAAAACCATTCCAATACTCTAACAGGAAGTGGAGTAGGAACTGTTTCTCACAGAATAACATCTGTTAGGATATAGATAATGTCAAAATGAGTCACTTGAGTGCGGCCATGGGATCATCCTGAGGACAGGCTTTAATAAATTGGGCACACTAGATTACAAAGTTGTTGCTGCGTGTTACAAATGCATGGAGACATAAATAACTCACCGTCTAATGCAGTAACTTAATCAAAATGAACGCCTGTTAGCCATTTTATTTTATTTTTATTAGTCCTGCATGAAAAAAAAAGATTGCTCCATTTCCAAAGGTAATGTTCAAAGGATAAACGTGTCCATTCCTCCTGCTGTATAACATACGAGTGTTTTCAGTTTCCTCTGGTGGGGTACAGCAACATGTCTGGGGAAAAAGTTTCTCTCTACTGTCGCTGCATGCATGCTCAGAGTGAGGGACAAAATCCAAGCCAAGGTCCGTTACTGCAGGCTCATCCAGGAGGAGCGTGACCTGAAAATTAATCACTGAGTTGAATTAATGTGGCGGGAATGTTAGATTTATTGAAAGGTTTTATCTGTTAATGTGTTTGGCTGACATTTAATGAGAGATTCTAATATCTCTGCAGTGGGAATATAAATCTGATAGTGCTGCTGCTGCTGAAGCTCCCTGAAAATATTAAATAAAAATAAAAAGCAGTGGGAAGTTCGGTGACATTCTTTTCCTGCTTTGTGTGTCAACTCTCACGGTTGCTAGGCGACAGAGCGTACCGGCGGTGAAAGCAGCAGAAGGCTGGACCTGTTTGAATTCAGCCAGTCGTCTTATTTTCACGGACCTCCAAGGATCCAGACAGACCGGGTCCTTGGAGGACGCAGTCTCTGAAATCAAACGCACCCCCTGACTGGATGCAATCACCTGGTTCTAACCAGTATTATCTGTTCAAAGATCCCTGAGATGATTCATCCTGTCAATTGTTGCTTCATATATAAACTGAATTGAATAAGAACAATATTAAGAATTACATTTTTTTATGTAGGTGTTTTCAGTTGGTTCAACAGATTTTAATCAGTAGCTCTGGAGATACTGGACCATCAGTAAACGGCTGATGATGTCACATCATCTAAAAGTCCATTTACAGCGTAGGTAGCAGATCTGCTAGGGGGCGCTAAGCATGCCAGTGACGTTACGCTACATGATTGGCTGAACGTTGCCACATGATGTAAAACATAGTGGTTGCCCAGACAACGATAACATGTAGCGTCTGTGTTCAGAGTCAGGAGCATCTGCAGTGTTAGCGTCTCTAATGAATCTGTTTATGGTGAACAGTAACTGTTAGACCATGATATAAAGAGCTGGTTAGCGCTGTGGCTAACAGGTTAGCCTCTTTTAGCTCGCTCAGTTAGCCACATTAAGCTACATTACTTTTAAATTTGTGTCAGCAACTGTTTTATTTGTATAAAATCTCTAAGAAAGTCATTTTTTAGGATGTCCCATTTGTCCTCCTTTGCCCTCAGATCTTAATAAAAAGAATAAGTTTAGACTTATGTAGAAGGCAGTCCTTTCCAGGCGTCTCAAACCGGTTCCAGAAAGTCCTGTCTGGCTGCAGGTTTTCTTTCCAACCAAGCAATAGCATCAGACTCCAGTCATCTCCTCAAGTCATCATATTCAGATTGCACTCAGCTGATGAGATGACAGGAGTCTGGTGTCGATTGCTTGGTGGGAAAGAAAACCTGCAGCCAGACGGTGCTTTCTGGAACCAGTTAGACGCCCCTGGAAGACCAACAATGATTGTTTTCTACTTTCAGCCACTTTAGATCATCAATGAAATGTAAAATAATAGTAAATATAGGGAATAACATGTTGAGATTTTAACCTCTTACACCCTCAGGGGGTATAAATAAATGTCTGCCTGACAAAAACACACAAAAGTAAATCACTTATAGCCTCACAGCTATTAGATTTAAATAGAAACGTTTGGTACGTCTGTAAGGTAAGATGTCATAGAATGGTTTTCTGGTGTCAGCACCATTGTAGCTTTGACCCTGCCTGAAATATTAGGGACAAAATACAAAAATATTTTGCATTTTTTGAACCTCGCCAAAATTTTCTTTGAAATAAACATTGCAAAACACTACCAAAATATTATTTATAGCACAAAAAGTAGTACAGACTTTCAAATCTAAATGTTGTGTAAAAAATATACCAAATTTGGACTCAATCAGATGAATCATATTTATTTTAGAATGGTATTAGTGAGAAATTTCTTAGGAGGAGAGTGCCATTTTGGCACATTTATCCAAAAATGTCACCAAACTGTGCCAAATGTGTTTTTACATCAATACTGGGGGTTTGGTAAAATTACGAGGTAATGTAGCAGCTGGACCCGCCGGTGGGTCCGTAGGGTTCTAGGGGTTAAGAGATTTGAGCCTTAAGAAACGGGGGTAACACAGTTTGTTCAAGTGGAGTGGCCGTATGATGTCATAAGGAGGGGCGGGGCCCCAATCAGATCTGGTACCTACAGCGGCACCAGGTTCTGTCGTAAAACAATCAGAGTCACGCTGAAGATGTTTTCCTACATCTGATAAAAGTCCAGCTTTAAATCGAATTGTTTTCAGACTCTTAGGACTAATTCTATGAAGTTTAATAAATACGACTCCTGGATTTTAACTTTTAACTGCAGCGTCACTAAAAGTCAGTGTTTGGACTGATGAAACATTTCTCCTTTCAGGTTTGCTTCCTTTTCAGATTCCACATGTGGATTTTTCAGGAGAGGACTACTCCAACTCCCATGATGCCGTTGGGCTCACACCGCCGCCGCCGCTCTCCAGCGAGCCCTGGTATAAGTGGTACGGAGAAATAACGCCCAATGAAAAGAAAGTGGAACAAGTCAAGAAGACGTACAAAGCTTATTTAAAAGGCTAGGAACATCAAAGAAGCTCTGCAATGATCAGCCTGCCTGAATATTTAAAAACTGTTCAATAAAAACCAACCAAAGGACGTCTGAGGAAGTGTTTATTAAGCATCAGCGTTGGGTTTAAAGAGGAGGAATGACTGATTCTCCAGCTGTTGTGATGATGGGGTCCGATCACGGGTTGACCTTGTTGACCATAGTTTCTCCCAGAGCCTCCAACACCTCCCTCTTGTAGTCTTCAAAGTCTCCCTCGATCTGGTTCACCGTCTGGTCCTCCACCACCCACAGCTGGCACTGGGTCTCCGTGATGAGCCGCGCGTCGTGGCTCACGATGATCACCGCTGCTCGGAGAGAGGCAGAGAGTCAGAGCTGAAGGCTCCTGTTCACGCCACCAACAGCCGCGCTAAAACGCCGCCCTGCTTTCAGGGTCCATGTTACACCTTAAGGTCCGGTTCTGTTTAAACCTTCACTTTGGTTCTTTTGTAGATTTTAGTCCAAAACTCTGGAATGACTTTAGTTTTACTGTGTCTGTTGGTTTGTCTAACATGTAATAAATATTCAGAAGCATGTTTAAATGCTTCCTGGCTGAATAGGCGGGGTCTTCTGTTCCCATGACAACTCAATTGCTGCATCAGCTATTAAAAACCTAAAATGCAGCGATGGAGTTGATCCCTCACGCTATCATCGCAGCCCCACCCCCATTACAGGGGAACAGAAGACCTCACCTATTCATCCAGGCCAACAATTCCCTCTAACGACCCCCTTTCAGAGACATAGACAGGTATGGGGCATTGCAGGCTAACAAAGAAGCCAAACGACCCCCATTCCAAAGGAGTGGACCCGTTCATCCGTTTCTATTTGAATGTTTTCTAAACTAAAACCAGGTTTTTTTGGTGCTGCTGGATAAAACCTGGAACTCAACGCTATTTCTGACATTTTTAATTAAAGCTTCCTGGATGGAAGCTAAAGTTTGTGACTCTAAAGTTCTTTTAACAGGATTAGATAATGGAGCAATAGTTCAGGATAGCTTTGATCACAGATTTTAACACCGGTCAGATGAAAAGTTTAACCTTAAAAGGCCTAAAGACAGACCTGGAATCACAGAAATGTGACTGCCTCCCTGATGGGAAGATGATTCTTCTTTTTTTACATCTCCAAGGTCCTCTAAGCCTCATTAGCTCCGTTTCCACAGAGATCCACCCTGTGTTACTCTAAGGGGAATCTGTCACCTGCTGTTCAAATCACTGAAAGGACCAATTAAAACTGCACTGCAGCTTCAATCCAGCAGGTGGCAGTATTAACTTTACTAAACATATCACCTGAATGATTGACAGTTATTAAAACCACTGATTGAGATGATCCACCTGGAAGAAGAACGTCCTCCACTATACCTTTAATAATAGTTTGAGGAGCCCAGTGGGCGTGGCCTGTGTCCAAGGCTGAGGCGTTCAAGTGAGGAAGGTTTTTTTTTTATTCTGTTGATTCAATTTAAAACCCTCCCCCCCGTATCAACTACTCACCTCCTTTGTATTCATTAATGGCCTCCGATAAGGCATCTATTGACTCGATGTCCAAATTGTTCGTGGGCTCATCCTAAACAACGACAAAAAAACACAGTTAAACCTTTAGACGTCGTTTACATCTGCTTCCTGATGAGCAGGAAATCCAGATGTGGAAACAGCTGCTGGGACAGGCTGAGGCTGTATACCAATCACCTCTCCTTTCAAACAGGAGCTTTCAGACCAAAGCGCTGAGGCTGCTTTATCTTCCTGCTTCCAGTTACAGATGCAACTTTTCAATTAATGAATTTAGCAAAAGTTGATTTAATTTACTGTTCGACTCAAGTTATTGATAAGCTGCCATTTTTCTAAAACGCTGAGCTTTCTCTTCTTTCCATAACATGAAGGGCTACGGTATTCCGTGTTCAGAAAAAAATTTAATCATTAAATTTAAATACTTATTGTGTCTGCTGCATTCAAAATGGATGGAAAACATTTAAAACTTATAACATCAAAACAGGGAAACTGGCTACTTTCTGTTTACTACAGTCCATTTTTACGTTATAACGTGACGACATGCTTTGCATCGCCTCCTCTATTCACGCCAATGGACGGAAAGGCATCAAATTCATATTTAGATTTTTTCCTTTTTCTGACTTTTTAAAAGTTTGCATCACATTTGGATGGAGACGCATCCAGTCAGTGACCCCCAGATGCCACATACTCCGCTCCGCCCTGCTCACGTGCGTCGTGCGGAGTACTCGTCTGTCATGTTAATCAATAACAACTATTCAACATCCACCGCTAGTCCTGCGCATGTCACCCTCCATGTCCGTGTTCTCCGTCCTTCACCGTCAAAATACGGAGCCAAGCTATTTTTAGCTCCACTCCAGTCCGGCCAGCTAAAGATCCACAATTGCAATCGCACCAAACAGGAAAAAGAATGGCGTGAAGATCCAGTTTGTTAAATTAAAATATTCTAACAACAGATTGCTACCTAGAAATTACAGCATAAGTCTTATATATTCCCAAAAAATAAGACCGTTTACTTAATTGTTTGGTTGCAAACTATTGATACTTCAACAGACCAGGAAGCCGATTTCTCATCTCCATCAAAATATACATTTTATACCAAGATGTTTAAAAGTTTAATCAACTCCAGTCAAAACAAACTTATCACAGGTGTGAATGAAGAGATGCTGAGCAGAGAACAATTATTTTGTATGATTCTAGTTAACCCCGTTACAAAAATCCACAACAAAAAGAAAATCTTTGGACAGAAACGGAACATATGCTGGAAGATGGTGGGGATTAATTTAATATCTCATATTAAAGGACAGGAACCGCCGAGGCTGTAGGCTTTGCTTTGTGAAGGCGCTCTGGAGCAGAGCAGGATGTGGGATTTCAGGGTGAGATTCAGCCTAACAGGCTAACCACTGTGGATGCTGTTATTTCAGGAGTGAACACTTTCATCTGGTCTCTGTTCTGAATAAAGGTCAAAGACGCTCTGATAGTGAGACGGGAAGCGGCTCTTACCAAGATAAGGACATCTGGTTGATGACAGGCCAACTCAGAGAACACCACTCTGGCTTTCTGGCCACCTGTTAGGAGTGAAACCCAGATAAGATCAGAGACGCCTCCTTTGAAACGCAGCGACGCACGGCAGCCGTTCAGATTCGTACCGGAAAGTTTGGAGATCTGGATGGTGTGTGCGTGACTCTCAAGGCCGAAACGTCCCAGACACTTCCTGCTGTCCTGGTAGGGAAGGTTGAATTTCCTCATGAGATACTCTGACGCCGTCTCCTCCATGTTGAGCTGATCAGCGTACTGCTGATTAAAGAAGCCCACTTTCTGTCGGTAGAGAAAGGAGCAAAGAACACATCAGCGGTTAAAATAACAGCTTACCTGGAGTAAACCTGTTCTTCCTACAGCATCAAACATGCAGGTTAAGTCTGCAGGCTGTGGATGTTTGTTTACTGAGGGGTAGAAATGAAACCACAGTAGTTTTTAGCCAATCGCTGTTCCTCAGCTGATTTATGAAGCATCCATTCACCGTTTAATCTCTCTGTTCTGCGACCAAATGCATCACACTGCAGCGTGGAAATAAGCTCCAACATATCAGCTTCCTTCAGTGTTTCTTTAGTTTGTTTTTTAAATGTGTTAGCTTTAAAACACTTTGCATCGGATGTTTAAAGGACTGTTTACTCCTGAGTGTTAAGGCCTGAACACACCGTTCCGTACGACTTTTTTATCTCTGATCCCATTTTTTTCCCATGTCACACTGACTGCATATAGACAGGCTCTTATGGAGTCAGAAAGGTGACAAAATGTTATTTAAATTATATGTAAATTATAAATCTTAGTTGAAACAGGAAAAATATAAGGTGATATTGAATGTCAACTTTTTACCTTCTAATCTGTGAAACTAAAAAAGCAAACATAAAATAAGAATTCAATCTAAATTCTTCCCCTTAACTTGAAAATACTCATTATTCAATTTAGTATTTTAATTATACTTTTTTTGTTTATTTTCTTTATTGCAGTTTTATATTTTATATTTTGAGTTTTTAATCCTTTTCCTTTTTCAGTTTCAGGATTTTTTTTTTACACTTTCAGATTTTGACCCCAATCTGATGGGAGTGGGCGGAGAAACGTGATTGACGTTGTTGCATGTTGCATTCATGGACTGTGGGATTTTTCACTGAGTCCCCTATAAAGGGTTAAGATCTAAAGAGAAGCGTCATTTCCTGGTCAGACCTTGTAATTTAGTGGAAGGGTGTAGTCAGAGTTAAAAAAAAAGCACGCCCAGGAGAGTGCCAGTGGCTGGAAGTTGGAGGGGATTTTTCTGGGAGTGGAAGGGGAGTGGGCTGCCATTCGGCTGGCGTTTGACTGCGGAGTGCCATTTTGAATGGCTGCTAGTGTAGACAGGACCTCTGACCCAGCGGATCAAACTGGATCAAGGTTCTGGCCTCATTCCTCCCTTCTCTGGTGAAGATGGTGGGTCAGACCGTCTGTCACTACTAGGGGTGTAAATCATTTTGTATCGATGCATCGATACGTCCGCAAGAGAATCGAATCATGTTTTTTTTTTTCCTCCGGTCTATTTTTTATCCATTTGCTCCTGGGTGTAATTCTCCTCCCGTGCTGTGGTGGCGCTTAAACCTATTTTGCCCTCCTACCTCGCTGCCTGGTTATACTCTTACAGCAGTGTGTTGCAGTGAGCTTGATGCAGACATTTTAAATTTATGCTCAGTATTGAAGCGTGGTCTGAGCTACACGCTGTGGGTCTAGATACGCCGTGAGGCGTGTGAGGAAGTGGGGGCGTAGCTTAGTCCGGATGATGGAGGGACATGAGGGCCAAAAGAGCGGAGATCCAGGTGGAAAAGGGTCCCAGCGTCTCTCGCCAAGACTCGCCTTCTAGCGGGTCAAACTTCAAAAGTTGTTTTCCGCAATTTCGGGTCATAAAACAAACAAGCCGGCCTCCCGTCTGCGGTCAGCTACAATTTGGGAGAGAGCAGCGGAGCGTCTGTGGAGGGGGCGGGACGCCTGGAGCCGCAGGTATTACATTGCACTCATTGCACTGATAATGTGCAGTATTTTTTGATGCAAAGCCTTTCAGAATCTTTAACGCAGGGGAATTATTAATTTTTCAGTGAATGAGGTTTTAATAGGAACAGGTGGAGTAAAACTTTTCTACTTCTGTTATTTGCTGTAGTTTCTAAAAAATGCATAACTATATTACAGCTTTAATTGATTTATTTCAAATTGGAAACATTGTCTAGCCTCCGGGGTGTGAAAAAAAGAAAATAATTAATCAAATCGTATGGTGGTGTATTCTTGAGTATTGAAAATAATCAAAACATTGAGTCAGGAAATCGATACTGAATCGAATCGCCATGATGGGTGTGATCACTGTGCCAGTATGCTACTGACACCCCCCACCCCGCATTTCAATCAACAAAGTGACTCACCAAGCGATGATTCTTCCTCATCTCACCCTTGATCTGTAAAAAACAAGCTTTCAGTTAACTGGGTGTCTAGGATCACAGCGTTGGATGGAGTTTGGTCCGCAGACTTACAGGGTTCAGTTTTCCTGTGAGCAGCAGCAGCAGAGTACTCTTCCCAACGCCATTGGGTCCAACGATGCAGACTACAGGAAGTAAGAAGGAAAGAGATGTTGGTCGGGTTCGATGACGGAGGGACCATCGCTACGCTTCATCTGCCATCATGTCATCACCCAATACAGCGCCGCTGCTGCTGCATCCCAGCTGAACCCAAAGTCCCAGAAAGAAGTGCTGGATACTCACTTCTGGATTCCATGTCAATGCCAAAGTCCACGTTTTTGAAGAGAGGCTTCTGACCCTCGTAGCCAAAGTCAACGCCTGTAAAAATCAGACAACAGACATAAATTCAGTTCAGTTTATTTCTATAGCACCAAATCAAAACACCTCATCTAAGGAACTTTACAATTTAACCAGATCATCCAGTCAGATTGATTCAAAGTTTTCTTATCTAAGGAAAAATCCAGCTGATTGCATCGACTCATTGACTCTTCACAGCAATTCCTCACACTAAGCATGCTTAGTGACAGTGGGACAGTGGAGTAGGAAAAAACTCCCCTTGAACAGGAAGAAACCTCCAGCAGAACCACAGGCTCAGTGTGAGCTGCCATTCAAGCTGAGGCGATTCCACTGGGGTTCAAGGAGACAGAAGCAGACATAGAAAAAGAAGCATAGATACAAAAGGCAACTGTAATGAAGAAACCAGGCAGGTTTTCTGATTCTCTACTGATCAAACAGCACAGAGGGGAGTATTAAGTATTAATAAAGTATTAAGTTTTCGCTCTCTTTGTATTTAGTTTGACATTTAGCAGAGATTGTCTCCATATTTAGATTCAGTTTAGTTCATTTCCAATCGCCCCACTGACTAATTAAAGGATAATTGAAGGATGTTTGAGGATAAAGCTTCATGAACACAGCTGTGTCTAATCATCATCATGATGTTAGTCTGAGTGGTAGAATTTTAGCCACAGCTATTAATGGGTTTATGTTTAGATAAAGGTGATAGAACCGGACTGTTTCCACTAATGACCCTCACAGTAAACCGTAGTCCAGTTAAACTGGGCATTAAAAGTTCACAGCTCACGATGTTCTTCCACAGTACGGCCCGACGCTCTGATGCAATCCAACGGCTCACCCTGCATGTCCAGAAACCACACGCAGAGAGATGGCGCTGGTCGCTTGTTTGGAAATGGGCACTGCACGTGGTTCTGGTTAATCGGATCGTAGCTCTGCTTCAGGATTCGTTCACTAACGCCTCACGAGGGCCGACTGAATTTCAGACATGTTCGATTTTCTTCCAACCTTTAGATTCCTGAGCAGGAGGTGGGCATGAGAGGCTGATTTCCCCTCATTACCCCTGTATACCACACCACAGGGTTGGAAGTTTCTTCCATATGCTGTTTTTTCCAGCAGGTTTCTTCTGGAAAAAACTCGGAAGGCCTAATGTACTGTAAAGTTTTGTTTCTTTTGGTGGATATTCTGCCATAAGTGGCCTAGATCCAGAGATATCATGGAGGTTGGGTTCAATATCTATAAACCAGGAGGGTTTGGGGGCAGGAAGAGCATGAAACATGAAAGAAAACATGAAAGAAAAAGAAAGCCTTCTGGTGGAATCTGAGGATAGAAGGAAGTGTTTTCCTGCCATTTTAAAAGCTATTAGGCTACGTTCACACTGCAGCCTAAAATGACCCAAATCCGATATTTCTTGCCCATATGCGACCTGAATCCGATCTTTTCATGACAGCCTGAACATCACAGATGTGACTTTTCCCAGTGTGATCCAGGCCACGTGGCTCTGTGGTCCTGAATCCGATACAAATCTGATCTTTTCAAATATGCGACCTGTGTCTGAACGGCCAGGTCCCATTAATCCCACCTGAACGGCATTAATACTTAAAGATAAATACTACTACTCAGAATAGTGACCTTTGTTAACCATATTGAAAAGATTGTGTTTTTAAGGTTGGGAAAGATCGCTAGATGCGCTTCAGCGCTACCATCCATGTTTAAACAAAGAGCACGTTGGCTTGTGATGTCATTGCGTCCTCTACTGCGCATGCAGGACACTTAAGAATGGAGAGTCGCATATATTTGGAAATGTGAACGGCGACGCAAAAAAAATCAGATTTCACAGTAAAATGGGAATTGAGCATCAAGGCCAGCAGTGGGAATGAAGCCAAAGTCAATTATCCCTTCTGCATTAAACATGTAATTCCCTGATGGGTTTTCACCAAGGTTTGGACCAACAGTCATTCATTCATCTAGATTTGTATTACATGAACTTAATAAATGATATAAATTCTGATTTTGTGTCACTGTGAGTAAACTTTTCAACAGAACCATTCCAGTTCTCCAAAATAGGATCTTCCACTTTCCTCTGGAAGAAACTAAACTCTGCTACACGACGCAGGACCCACCATGAGGCGGGAACTGAGTGGAGATTCGCTCTGACAGTATTCGCCCGCCTGCTTTAATTCAAAGCACAGGGGAGAAGGAAGCGGCTCTTACTGTGCAGCCCCAGGATGGGGGGTGAGAGCGGAGGAGGGTTGGGGAAGGTGAACTTCACGGTGTACTCTTTAGGCCTCTTCAGCAGCTCAGTTGCATCCTGGCTCTCCTCCTCCTGAGCTCCCTTCTTTTTGCCTTTCTGCTGCTTTCTGGTCAGAGCCTCCTTGGTCTGTTTCTCCTAGACGTTCAATCGAAGCGTCAGCAGGCGGAACGAAGCAGAACCACGACCATCAGAACTACAGGGAACTGGACTCACGGCCTGCTTGGTGGACTTTCCGCTAGCCTTCAGCATCTGCAGCTTCTTCTCCTGTTTGTCGTACTGCTTCTGCAGCTCCTTCTGCTTTTGCACGTACATCTTCTTGAAGGTCACTAAAACACAGAGGGAAGCCCATATCCAGAGGAATGAAAACCTTTCAAGAACAACGTAAGAAAATTACTTTTTTTATTTTAACTGTAGAAAAAAAAAAGATTTGAAACTGAAACAAAATGTTCTTTTAAAATTAAAATCATTTTTCAGTTTCAGGCAGCTTCCCCTTGGAGGCGGGGCTTAGCTGCACAGGTTGTGGAATGATGTTGCTTTTAGGAACCGTGTGAAACAGAAATGTCTTTAAAACATAGTTGGTGGTTGGTTGGTTTTAAGCTCAGGATCCAGTTGGACCTGAAGACTGATCTGCTGATGTCACCATTGTTCCACAATTCAGATCAGTGAAGATGTTTTAAAGGTATTTCTTTTTTCCAATGGTTCCTGAATGCAACAGCAGGGAATATTTTGCCCATTTTATAAAAAAGATCATTTTTGGTTTCAAATTTATCTTAAAAAAAATGTTCAATCTCACATTAACTCATTAAGCGCTGCTTTTCTAACTGATGAAAACTAGAAACTATTTAATAGTGATGCAAACCGGACACTTACAGTAGTTTCCTCTGTAATAGTAGAGTTTCTGGTTGTCTAGGTGGATGATATCAGTACAAACATCATCCAGGAAACTCTGGTCGTGGGAAACGATGAGGAGAGTCTTCTTCCAGCCTTGCAGGTAGCTGGAAACAAGTTCCATGAAAACTTTAGATGTTTTTACAACATTCAGAGCAAAAAAGCCACAAGGAAACAGAAACATCATTCTGGTGGAAAGCTAATGGAAGCAGAGGTGACAAAGCATCGCTTTCTTGTTAATCTAGACCAGGGGTCGGAAACCTGCGGCTTTTTAACGCCCCCCTTGCGGCTCCCTGGAGCTTTTTCAAAAATGTATGAAAACAGAAAAAAATATATATTTTTGTCTGTTTAATAAACAGTCATTATGTTTCCAGTGGTGTAAAGATGTGTATTCTAAATAAATGTAAAGAATAAACGTAAACATTTCTGTTAAGGAAGTTTTGCGTCATAGCCTGCAGCACGTTTTAGCGCCAGGCTGTGGCTGTAAACAAAGCGGTGGGTGTGTCTCAGACCATGGATCCCAAAGGAAGGATTCAAAGAAGAATAGAGCGAATCATTTGCTTTCATTATTAATCCAGAAGGATTTCCTGCATGTTTTATTTGTAAGGAGAAGTAATCGAATAACAGTCATTCTGAAAAGCATTTCCATGGAAGGCTAAATGTGCAGCCGACCACCAAGTTGGGAGGGAGAGAAAAAGTGCGATTGCAGAACTTACAGATAAATTAGAGGAGAGCAAAGATAGATTTAAGGAGTGGACTGCATCTCCAAACTCCATTTCTGCTGCTAGTTTGGTTGCAAGCATAGAAAACCATTCATAGATCCAACAGGTAGCGCTTTGATGAAGGGATGTGAATTTTCTTCCTATTTTTTCACCAAATCCTCGAAATAAAAACAATAAAAATCGGATTTCTTTATTGTATTTCTATAATTTCATCAATGCAACCAAACCTTTTACATTAATATTATAATGGAATTTAAACTTAAAACACCATCCAACAATATCGTAAAGCAGAGTCACATGATGTGACCAGTGGCGGCTGGCCAGTAGGGGGCGCTTGGGCGCCGCCCCCTTTAAATTGTTTGGATAATAAATGATTTCTGAACTGCAAAATACTTAGAAATATATTTATTCCTACTGTGTGTCGAATAGAAATGTTACATTTATTAAAATAGTAAATACATAATTCTATTTAATTGCTCACATTGTACACACTTCCTATCCTGCAGGGCGCCGTTCTAATGAGAGTGTATGTAGGCGCATCAACTTGTGGCAAGCAGGTGATCTGAGGCTGACTTTTAATTGGTTATTTAAGGTTTTCAGCAGGGCGCAGCGCTCTGCGTCCCGGACACACCCATTCTGTTGTGTCATTACTAGTAGAGTGTCAGTACTGGCTAATTTTTTTTAAAACATTGTGGGATTGGACAATCCCCGATTTGACTCATTAGCGCAGCAGCAGCTGCAGTTCGTTAGGTCGATTCACGTTTACGTTTGCAAAGTGGAGTAGTTTCAAAATGAGAGAAAATTCTGTTTTGTCTTTACAAAAAAATGCTTTTACAAAGCGTTCACTTGAAGAAAAAAACAGGATACTCAGTGTAGAATACCATGAAAGGATTGCTGCAGAGGTGATTTTATTTATTAAAAATCACTCGTTACAATGGTTTATAGTACTGTTATTTACAGCAGAGGCGCAGCACAGAAATTTTGGGGGGCAGGTGCTCAGGAGGGAGCGGGGGCACTTTTTAGCGCACGCGGAACACTTAATTATAAAAAAAATACATGCATGTTGAATGAAATTTGACTTTTTATTTGTAACATTCTACTCTAAACATGAGTTTTCAATGGAAAAAAGTCACATCACCAACAACAGAACAGACTAAAGCATACTTCTTTCATCTGGCTCATCTCCCTGTTTTCCACTCACCCATCTGTTCTCCCTCATCCTCATCTCTGTCGTCCTGGTAGATGTTGATGGTATAGAGCTTCCCTGCTGTGACTGGCTACAAATATAATAATAATAATAACCATCATGACAATAATAATAATAATAATTATAACAATAATAATAATAATACGTAATAATAATAATAATAATAATAGCTTTTCAACAAATATGCCACATTAGTTTAAATACTAGGCTATTAGGGCAACATGACTGGAAGTCTTGTCACGTGGATATGACTTATGGTAGCCAACAAAATAATAGTTATTTTAATACCTGCTGCACAGTAAAAACCACTTAAAAATAAAATGTGAACAGCTTTAAGATTTTTCAATATGATTAACCTCCTTTTTTGGCATTGTGCTGCAATTACTAAATCAATATACAATTAAGACAATAAAGAGACCAAATGTGTTAATTTATGTTGCCTAACAAAACCTATACAACAGAAAACGCTTGTCTTAAAATCTCAGAATTCTGACAGAATTCTGACTTTTTATTGTCAGAATTCAGTCAATTAAAAAAAAGAAGTTTCAAAAGGGCATTTTCTTTGATAAAGGGCAAACTTCTTAGTGCTTTAGCATCACCTAGTGTCTATGTATGCACTGAGCAACACCTTAAAAGCCTATCCAGTGCTCAATCGAGGTAAGCTGAAGACAGAGCTTACTCTCATCTACAGCAAGGAAGAGTTCAAAGCCTGTTGTGGTGCTGTGGCCTACTCCAGCTGTTTATGGAAAACAATCTAGAAGAAGTCTTTTCAGAAACTGTCATGCTCTTGAAGATCCTCATCACCACACCCATGACCACAGCAGAAGCTGAAAGGTGCTTTTCAACTCTGAAAAGAATCAAGACTTTTCTGAGAAACTCAATGACTCAGGACAGGCTGAATGCATTGGCCATGTTGTCCATGGAGAAAAGACTAGTCACAGAGATGACTGACTTTAACAAGAATGTAATTGAGAAATTTGCAGGGCAGAAGGAAAGGAGGGCAAAATTCATGTTCAAATAGTGCTATTTTTTTAAGATTTGTTTTGTTTGTTTTAACAGTTGTTTGTTTTGTGATGCGCCCCCCTCAGTTTTTTTAGCACCAGCCGCCACTGGATGTGACATTTGCTCCAGGATAAACATTTCATTCTCATGAATGCTTATTATATATTTAAGCCCACTTTAGTCCTTTTCTATAGTGGGATAAAACACTTGTACCCCATTTCCACTACCCTTGAAAAACCGATCCATGCAGAGACCGGGTCAAGCTGCCGGATCAGTTAACCAGGCCGAAGCTCGGTTCAGACGCACCATTTACACATCACGCATATCTTGGTTCCCGCCGCCTCCTAGTGACGATCTGGGCGGTATTACTGCCGAGTATTGAAGGAGGAAATCAAGCAGTTGGTGGCATTAATGCACCAAAAGTTGTTTGCCAACCGCCATTAAAAACACAAGAAGAAGAAGACGAAGGAGGAGGGAATCAAACAAATAAAAATGGCGGCGCCCGTACATTCAGAAAGTTATGCTTGATTATTATTGCTGTACTTCGGTGTTATGCATGTTAAAATGCCATTATTTAAAATGTTGCATGGAGAAGATTTCGATTGTTGTTTATAGTTGAAGAAGTTGTTCTTCTTCTGTTTCCGGAGGGGCATTACTGCCATCTACTGGAATGGAGTGTGAATCGGGATGTGCAGCCAGACGGAGATGATGCGTTCTGCTCTTGTTATCAGAGAACCGAGCCAGGGAAAAACCGAGCCGAGCCCACCTCTGGAACTGGTCTGCAGTTAGCTCGGTCCGGTTGTGTCTAGCTCGGTTCGGTTCAGTTTACACACGATAAGTTATCTCAGTTACTTAGCTCGGACCGGTCTCGGCACGGTTTTTCAAGGGTGAATGGGGTATTAGAGCCTGTGTTGCCATTCGATCCCCACAGCTCCCCAAGGGGGTGGGTCAAAATGCACAGTGAATTTCCCAACTGTGGGACATCCATCCATTTTCTGACACGCTTTATCCCAGTTGGGGTGGAGAGGGGTGCTGGTGCCTATCTCCAAGCTGTCTACGCGTGAGAGGCGGGGAACACCCTGGACAGGTCACCAGTCCATCGCAGGGCAACACAGAGACAAACAGACAAACAACCATTCACACTCACACCTAAGGAGGATTTAGAGAGGCCAATTAATCTAACAGTCATGTTCTTGGACTGTGGGAGGAAGCTGGAGTACCTCGAAGTACCAGAAAGACACAAATCGAACCCACAACCTTCTTGCTGCAAGTCAGCAGTGCTACCCACTGTGCCACTAAGCAGCCCCCTACGATGGGACAATTAAGGGATTGGTTCTTTGAACAGTCTGGGTTGCCGACCCCTGATCTAGGAGGAGCTTCAGCCGCGTGAAGCTGAAAGCCTGCTGACATGAAAAAACTCAGCAAACAGACTGAATGGTTATTGCTTCATTAGTGCAGGTTTGTGCTTTTAAAATGGTCATTTTTAAAAATGAGGGAAAAAGAAAACGCATCACATGTCCTGCTCTTTCAGAGATATTAAAGTTTTTTTTCTAGGTCATCCAGAGGTCAACTTTCCACCCATTAAGCTCTGAATTTAATCAAAATTATCTGGCCTACTTCATGTGTGCAGGTAAAATATAGTTTGGGCTGATTTGGTTTTTAAGATGACATCACCGTCCCAACAGACGTTAGTGCTGCGTTCAATATAAAGTTATTGCATAACATCACACGTCTTTATAGACTGGTAATAAATATAACAGTGGGCATGTTTACCTTATTTAGTGGCTGGAAAGATTGTTTAATATTTACTAAATCACCGCCCCCCCAGACCCGTCGCTGTGGACCGGCGTTACCCCTGGCAACCCAATAGCATTTCCTCTCAGTATTTCACAATAAAAGCACAGGTGAAACTTAACATCATGGACTGCTGCTACGTTTTTCTCTATAACAACTTTTGAATCACCTTGAGGAGATCATACATTTTTGGAAAAGCCACAAAAGCTGTTAAAAAAAACAAAAAACACTTTAGTTCATCTAGACGCAGCTCTGATTCGGTGGGATTCAGCAGGACTTCTTTGTAAATCGACGCCCACAGGAAGCACCAATGCTGGGTTGAGACGGACTGGGTCTGTGATGGAGGTAAGTGAGGATGATTAATATTCTTTCTACATGAAGAACTAAATTAAAATGCCTTGTTTTATTATTTATCTAAAGGCCTCTGGAGAACATTCTTCATTTCTACCTTTTTAAGATTGTTTTCAATTTATTCTCTGTATTCCATTTTAATAAAAAAAAAAAACTTTGCCTACAACCAGTCCGGGATCAGCTGCCGTGTCGCAATTTCAACTTGAGCGATCAACGCTCCTCTCCTCTCTGTGTTCTGTCTTGTATAGGAATTCTAAACAAGTCCACTGCATTTGCTACATCCCCCATTACGCTCTGAACGCAGCATAAGAGTCAGTATATGGTGTAAACATGCTGGCCTCCTATATTTTGTTGTGATTTACTTGTTGAGCCAGATAACAGCGTTCAGGTCCAGGTGGTTGGTGGGTTCGTCCAGCATCAGAAGCGTGGGCTCCATGAAAAGGGCTCTGCAGACACAGGTAAGGAGAAGGTAAACATAAAGAAGGCAAACAACCTAAAAAACAGCGATGACAGGGTGTGCAGGATACCTAGCTAGAGAAACTCTCATCCTCCACCCTCCTGAGAACTTTTTAGTGGGTCTGTTCTGCATCTCAGGGGTAAACGACAAACCAGCCAGGATCCTTCTGGCCTTGGCTTCAGCTGCTGCAGCTCCGATCACTCGGAGCTCTTCATAGACCTGACAATGAGAAGAAAGGAGACGCTGTATTAAAAAAAAAAAAACAGAGCAAAGATTAGAGAAAGAGGTGTAAAGGTGCTCCTCATCCCTGTGCTCTTTAAAAGCAGGGCAGACAAAGGCGAGGGCTCAAAGAAGAAAACATGAGCTTTCTGAGATTGAAGGAAGTCACACTGCTTCTGTTTTTTTCTTTCCACATTCTGCAGGATGTTGCATTTAAAGTGTATCATCAGAAATAGTCCGTTTAGGGTTTTAAACTTTAACGTTTAAAACAGATGGAGGTTCCAACTGAGTTCTTCTGTCTAGATCCAGTAAATGATCTGGTTTCAATAGTCTTCCCCTTCGTCTGAGACCGGCTCCCTCTCCTCTCCTCGCCTCCTCTGGAGGGAGAACAAGGCGTCCCCGTAACCTGGCAACCAGATTGTTAACGTGCAGCCCCCAAGTTTAGTTATTTCCTTTGTTAATCTGGATCTGCTCCCATTTCAGGGAACGGAGGGATGTTCAGCAGAACCCGAGGAGCTGATTGGGCGGAGCATCACAGAGAGCACCACCTACCTAAATTCTGTTTTAGCCAATCACAGTAAAAGGTTGGCATAAGGAACAACAACTCCTCTCATATCTGTGATGCTCTTCCTGTTCATCCTGGGCTCTGATCCAGCAGATGTGCGTACGTCTTCCTGCGCCGCCATGTTTGATTTGGTCTGGCTTTGGGCTCAGCAGATATGGTCCCCCTTAAAGCACAAACACAGCTAGCAGGCTAGGTTAGCGTTCCAGAGCCAGCTGTGAGACATTCAGCATGTCCTGATCCTGGACCTCCTTCAAACAGGCGGCGTCCGGGTGTGGAGTTGGTGAGGAATAGTTTGGACTGCGTTCTGCAGTAATGAAGCAGAAGGACTCCTAAAGGCAGATCTGATCCTGAACTGTGAGACATAATCGGTGGGAACAGAACAGCGTATTCACCTTCTCCAGCCTCTGAGCCACGCTGTCTTCTCCTTTCTCCAGACGGGCCTGGAGCTGCTTTTCCTCCTCCAGGAGCTTGAGCCGCCGGGTGTCGGCCTTCAGCACAGCTTGCACGGCTGGCGTGTCATCGGCTACCACCTCTAACAGAGACAGACGGAGTCAGCAGGGTTCATGGGGGGCTGCTGGAGAGGAAGATGGTTCACCTACCCTGTTCACACAGCAACACGTCAATGTTGGGAGGAATACTGAGAGCTCTGTTTGCTATGTGCTTCAGTAACGTGGTTTTTCCTTTGCTGAAAGACAGATGAGAACAGGAAGGTCAGAATGAGATACCGGCAGTGGCAAATAGAGGGCGCTAGGACGTCGCCCCACCCACCCAATGATCTTGATTAAGACATAAAAAAACTGATAAAAATTATAAAATAAAAATATGTCAAAATATATGCATAGGTCTTTTAAATGTGCAAGAGAAATATCTAATTTTTAATAACGAGTAAATTGGTTTTCATTTTTAGTCGGATTGGTGACGTATTTCCGCCCTGTGGCCAAAGACTCCTCTGCAATGCAAAAGGATAAGAGAACTCAGCCCCTTTGGAATGGGGGTCGTTTGGGTTCTATTGTTACCCTGCAATGCCCCATACCCGTCTATGCCTCTGAAAGGGGGTCGTTAAAGGGAATTGTTGGCCTGGATGAATAGCCGAGGTCTTCTGTTCTCCTGTAAAGGGTTGGGATTGCAATGATAGCAGGAAGGAATCATTTCCATCGCTGAATTGTAGGTTTTTAAAAGCAGAAATCTGAGTCCATCCCCTCTGTTTGGGGGTTTTTGGGGTATTGCAGGTTAACAAAGAATCCAAACGACCCCCATTCCAAAGGGTTGGACCCGTTCGTCCGTTTTCAATTTGCACGCTTTTCTAAACAAAAACAAGGCTTTGTTGGGCTCCTGTATAAAGCCATTTTGAAATAAAAAAGCTTCCTGGTTAGAAGAGAAACGTCTTTAAACTTAAAAAATTTTTTTTTTGCTTTTTCTTGGAAATCCAGTCAAAAGATTAGGCCGGGGTATTTTGGCCAAGGTCCTGAATTGATTCGATTTTGATTCACAGAGTTCTAAATCGATTAATTTCGATTCAATCTATTTTTACAATTATGACAGTGGTTCAACTGTTTCAAAATACTCATGTATTTTGTTTTTTCCTGTCACATTAAACACAAAGTGCAAACTTGTAAATCAGACAGTTTAAACTTGAGATGTGAACAAAACTGTCTTAAAAAAGCAAACTTGTTTGCTCACTCGAGCAAACAGATGTGACACAGCAGACATGCATGAGCTGCATTATCTCCGCTGCACAATCCATATTTGCAGTGTTGTCTGTAACTACAGGGTGTTTGTTGCTCAGCCTCCATTTGTTAATGTCTTCAGTCACCTATTGGCTATATTTGCAGCTGTCTGGCTTGAAGTCATCCTGAGTGCCTCTTTCCTGCTCATTTGAATGTGAACGTCACGCGGGTCACTATAAAACTAATCGATCTCATTCCCTAGACATTGATTTTGCAAAGATGTAAAGGAATCGATTCAAACTCGATTGTTTTTTTTACCCAGCCCTAGTAAACATGTTGATAGCACCCCACCTATGTGAGGAGGTCTCAGGGAAAATAGTAGAGCTTCTACCATCGAAAGTTCCTTGGTAACCGGGCCTCATTTTAATCAACGCCTCATTGGGAGAAAAAGTTCTCCTGTATCTCTGTATTTTTCCTTCTCTCACTGCTGTACACTGGATCCATGGTGGAGATGTGGATATAATTATTCTGCTGCTAAACCACGACTCGCTGATGTTTGGAGTGCAAATCTAAGAGGCTTTAAACATTTTTACAGCGAGTTAAAGGTTAAAACATGACTGTAGCCAAAGAAAGAACTAAAACCAGCTAATGTTAAAATGTAGGAGGCTTTTAATGCCTAAATTAATAAATCTAAATGTTAAGCTCTCAATCTGCAGGTTTACTAGTGGTTCCTAGAATTTCTAAAAAGTAGAATGGGAGGCAGATCTTTTTAGTTATCAGGCTCCTCTCCTGTGGAACCAACTACCAGTTTTAGTCCCGTGAGGCAGACACCCCTGTCTACTTTTAAGGCTAGGCTTAAAACTTTCCTTTTTTTGATAAAGCTTATAGTTAGAGTGGCTCAGGGTTATCCTGAGCTATCTCTATAGTTCTGCTGCTATAGGCTTAGACTGCTGGAGGACATAGGGGACCCCTTTTTCATCATTCTGCTTCATTCTATCTCTATTCTCCTATTCTGCAGAATCTTTAGTTCAATCTCTAACCTTCTGCTCTCTGCTTTTCCTCAGAGTAGCTTTGCCTCGCCTGTTCCTGTTTGGCTGTGACGCCATCCTTGAAAGAAACATCAGCTGTGCTGCTTCTATCAACACCCTTGTTTATAGATGTTGGAGATCGGCCTGTTTTCCAGTGTGGTCCTGTTTCTCTGACCGTGACTGGAGTGGATGTGCTCTCTTTCGTCCTCTGGCATGGAGCTGGCTTGGAGCCCGCCTGCCTGGCTGTGTGTTTCCCTGGACGGGCCGCCTTTACAGCTGCTTTTGTATCTCTGCTTCTGTCTCCTTGAACCCCAGTCGCCTCGGCAGATGGCCGGCCACACTGAGCCTGGTTCTGCTGGAGGTTTCTTCCCTGTTCAAAGGGAGTTTTTTTTCCTCTCCACTGTCGCCAAAGCATGCTTAGTGTGAGGGATTGTATTTGAGTCAATGAGTCAATGCAATCAACTGGTTTTCTCTTAGATAGAAAACTTTGTATCAATTTGACTGTATGATCTGGTTGAACTGTAAAGTGCCTTGAGATGACATGTGTTGTGAATTTGGCGCTATATAAATAAACTGAATTGAAATTGAATTGAAGACCAACAGCAGCTTTATCCATGAACATTGATAGCAGCTTTTCTCATGGAGACCAATAAACACAAAACTAATAAAATGACTTTTCTAAAAGCAGGTTTTCAGCTTAAGATGAAGCATCATAAAGAAGGAATTTACCCATTTGGTCCGACTAAACCATATCTTCTTCCTGCCACAATCAGAAGGTCGGCGTTAACGAACAGCTCCTTGCCATGAGCAGATATGCTGAACTTCTCCAGCTGAAAGACAGACAGCAAAGCTTCAACAAACATCCAACGGCTAAGGAATGAAAACGACAAGAAACCGGAAAAAAAAACGCTTCTCCTGCTAATTTCAGCTGTTTTACTAATGATGAAAAAGAAAAGGAGTGAACCTGTTCTTTGTGGAGAGAAGGTTCTTTTAGGAACCTTTGGCTATTTGATTATAAATCGATTAATCAGAACAATAATCTACAGATTAAATTATTTGTAAAGTAATCATTAGTTGCAGCCGCAGTTTCAAGCAAAAAGATAATTTGTATACTGATTGCATCTTTACTTTTTTCTGAGATATTTTTTTTCTCTACATTTTATTTTTTAGAATAGGTAATTTTTCAAAACTTAATTTTTTTTTCCAATTTTCAGAGGCGCAGGCAGAAAATTTGAATATGGGAGGCCAGGCAATACCAAACGTACACTGAGGGGGGGCCGAAAGCAGAAAGGCAACAGAAACTCACAATCTCCACCGTTCCAAAATGAACAAACACAACATCCATATTTTCTAAATAAAAACTAACTATACTTTCCTCCAGCCTTTGCTAACAAATAGACCCATATTTTAGCATCCATCCTGTTAAATTAAAAGTCTAGGCTTGACTTCTCAGGCAAACATCTTATTCATTGACTTACCTACTTTTATGAATGATCGTTCTGCATAAAATTTGTATTTACATGTACTACTATCTACATAAAACGGATTAAGTATTATTAAAGCAGTTATTTATCTCTGCAAGTCATCTATGAATCTTCATCATTTTCTCTTTACCCCATAAGACAAAATCTAGTTCAAAAAACTGCATGAATTCAGTATCTAACATCTTTAATGTTAATATATTGATGTGCATAATTAACCAGTGTTTTTGTTGTCAAGTAACTGTTAAAATATAAAAAATAATATATTAAATAAGTTAAAATATTCCACCTGAGCGCATTACTGCTGCCACCGTCTGTATTAGAGGGAAAAAATGGTGGCCACAGAGGTGGCCAATGATTGGCTAAGGGTGGCCAATGCCACCCCTGGCTCCCCCACATCCAGCTCCACCCCTGCCAATTTTTAAAATATTTTTATTAAAATGTATCTTTTTTGTAGACAGAGTCAAAAACCTGCTTCTAACCAATAATGTTGTCGCTGGCATCCAGCAGACAACCAGAAATGCATCTTCACTCTTAACCAGAGAGCAAAGCGGTTTTAAAGGATGCACTTAGAAAAACTAAATCTGATAAGAGAAATAAAAAAATAACAATTTATTAATTACAAATGAATATGTTTATAAATACATATAAGCTGAGAAAAAAAAGGTTTAGTTCCTCTTTAAACTTTAAGGTCTCTCAAAGTTGCTCGTCTTCTAAACTTCTACAATGTGTTCTTTGCAACAATAATGGAGCAAACTTCCCTCCGTAGATCCTGAGGTGAAGGCGTTACCTTAATATCCGAGGCGTTCTCTAGCATTGCCTGTCTGGAGGACATCTCAGCCTGAGATACGGAGAAATCTCCTTCCAGGGCGTTCTGAGCTCGGACGCTTTCCACCTGCCGCTGATATTCCATCTGTAAAAGGAAACAGCAGAAAATCGGTTAAGAAAAGAAATACTTAACAGTTTTTAGTTGATCTAAATCATGTCAGGGATCATCTGGAATCAGAAGTAGGACCCCTAAGATATCTCTAGTTTCTGCAGGCGTCACCGTCTCACATTTAAAGAGCATGAAAATTTAACTTACAGAAATAAAGCCTTAAAGTAATAATAATACTTTAATAGCAGTTTTTAATAGTAGCTTTTACTGCACTGTAGTTTTAAACGTATATAAATTACAAGTGATGCTTATCTCAGAATTTATCACAACAGTACCCAACGCTTGTTTATTTACTGAATAAAAAAAAAAAATCACTAAAAGGTTTCCCCACAGAGACCAACCTATATAAGTAAAACTGGCAAGACACAAGACATAACTAAAATTGCACCTTATTGCAACTTAAATACAAAATATACAAAATATTCTTTTTTTTACATTTTTCCTATAATTCCTGCTCTAAGTGTGTCGCTCTGTCAGCTAGAAGGCATGTTTCACAGTCTCTATAATCCAGTTAACGATTAATCTGTTACTTAATTAGGTGACAATTATTTCAATAAACGATTAATCTGATAAATAGTTTCAGCACTAAATCAGATTATATGATTTTAACAGCAATCACCAGAAGACCTCACCAGAACTCAACCCGAAGTGGTCAGAGAACTCGTTAGCTAGAACTCAACCCGAAGTGGTCAGATAACTCGTTAGCTAGAACTCAACCCGAAGTGGTCAGATAACTCGTTAGCCAGAACTCAACCCGAAGTGGTTAGAGAACTCGTTAGCCAGAACTCAACCCGAGGTGGTCTAGAGGACTCGTTAGCCAGAGCTAGAGAACTAGGCGTTAGCCAGAACTCAACCCGAAGTGGCCAGAACTCAACCCGAAGTGGTCAGAGAACTTCGTTAGCTAGAACTCAACCCGAAGTGGTTAGAGCCAGCTCAGACTCAACCCGAAGTGGTTAGAGAACTCGTTAGCCAGAACTCAACCCGAAGTGGTTAGAGAACTCGTTAGCCAGAACTCAACCCGAAGTGGTTAGAGAACTCGTGGAGGACAACATCTAAAACAGCGAACTCTGCTCTCAAGCGAGTAGGTGGCCAACCCGCCTCCTGCTCCACTGAGAAATGCAGATGGGCTCGTATTTATTTCAAGCTATTATTTCATCCAAATGAGAAAAATGGAGAACAGAGAAGCAGATCATGACCCTGTCTACAGTGAAAAGAAGGACTGGGTTATTTACTTTGGCCTTTTTGGAAACACAGGAGGAGCAATCAGCTAAGTGAGCTTAGTGCTTGGGAAAAAATCTTTCATTCCTTTAGAGACAGCATGAAAAGTCAGCTGGTACAAAACATAGAGAGGAAAACAAGAAGAAAAGGGACAAGAAGAGAGGGACACAACCTAGAACGAATAATGGATGTCTATTCTATTAACATTTCTCTATCTGTAGGATGGGGCTGTTTTATGGGTTTTCTTCCCAGGGGGCCCCTGCCTGTCTCTGCCTAGGGCCCCACATTTCCTAAATCCGCCCCTGGCCTAAGAGGCATTAGTCCACCCCAGGTTTTTACTCCAAAATAAGCTTTAAAACCATATTTATTTTTCCTTGAATTAACTGAAGGCTGTAATGTGGCTCTTTATAGTAAAGTTTGAGTGGAATGAGCTCATAGTTACTGTGATGAACAATGACCTGAGGAGCATCAGGCTGAGCTGGAGAGAAGATCTGAAAGTTTTCCTCCATTTTTCAGTGATTCTCTCTGCATCACTCAGACTGCTCTCTGATAAAGACCTCACTGCCCCTGAAGGTGCTGATGATGATGATCTGTGGGGAGGAGGAGGAGGAGGAGGAAGGAGGGATGTCACCAGTTAATAACCTCAGCCTCCTCCTGCCTGTCAGCATCATGATCGCAGAAGCACTGGGAGCTCCACCAGAGGAGACGCGTCCTGATGTCCGGCAGTGAGCGGAGCTGCAGCCCGTGAGAACCAGAACCAGAAGCAGAACCAGAAACAGAAGCAGAACCAGAACCAGAACCCACCGGTTCCGTTCTCTCCAACGGACCGCGGAGGAGATCGGCGCGCTCGGATAGTGTCCGCCGGCTGGCTGCGCGTGTCTGTGGCGCGCGGCGGAGCTGCTGGAGCTTCTCCCGTCCCGCGCGGGTCCAACATCAACCTCATCCCAGCCGGAAATCAGCCACCATGGTTCTGCTGGGGTCCCTGCTGGTTCTTCTCTTCCCAGGTAAGATGCAGTAAACACGGTCGGTGATCTCGGTGATCCTGGAAAGGACGGAACTTTTCAGCAGCAGTCACAACAAACTGGGAAGCCCTGACATGCAGTCAGTGGTTAAGGTTCCATGAAGGAGCCTAAAAGTTTGCAGGAAGCTCAGAGACCAGTCAGGGTTACTGGGAACAGTGGCGGCCTCTCCAGCATCCCCAGTAACATCCCAGAGTGGCAGAAAAACATCGCTTACTGTGAATCCTTCATTGGTCCTGCAGGAAGTCTGCAGCTGCATCCTGAAACCAGCTCATGTTTCTCAGATTGATGAATATTTGCTTTGAACAGAATTAAATCAGGTTCTAGAGGTTCTTCTGGACCTTTTCTGGGTGCAGCTCGTTCCCTCATCCTCTCCAGAGGGAACCTGCTGGTGCAGCAGATGATGCTCTAATTCTCCTCCAATTATTCTCCTCTTTCATGCTCCTTATAATGCTGGCAGGTTTCATCTGAAATGCTGCATCTTTTTTAGAATGAAACCACATCAGTTTCCTCTGGGTGTGACTGCAGCTCTCTTTGTGTTTTAGGATTGCAGCTTTTTGATTTGAACTCTTGAAGATCAATTAAAAAAATCCTCGTATTAAGTCAATGAAAATATATATATTTTTGTGATCATAAAGGCAGAGATCGCTGATGGATAAACGCTGCTGCTCAAAAGGCGGATGTCTGGTTGGAAATACAGCAGACCTGGACAAAGATTCAGTCTAACAGGTCATCAGGGTGTGAAGGTTTTAGGTTTTATATTAAAAATAAGATGATGGAATAAAATCCATTCCCAGATCATAATTAGATTTACTCCCAGAAGAAAAACAGATTTAAATTTCTCCTTCAGACTGAAATGAGGTTTTTGTAAAAAGTTGGACTTTCTCTGTGTGAAAGAAATCAATTTCCTCACAGAGTTAAAATGAAGAAGATTTTTTTCTTTGTTGAGGTGGAAACAGGTTGGAGGGCTGAAAGCGGAACCTCCTATCTGTGTCTCATTTAGCAGCTTTTATCTCTCAGTTTGTTTGTTTTTTCCAGACTTTTTTATCTGAAGGGAAAAACCAAAGGAGCGGCAGGGAAACCCAGAGCAAAATAAGATCAGATGCGCCTGGTTCCTCCTGCTCCTCAGGTCTTCCAGGTCCAGGCGCTGCTGCTCGGTTCAGCCTCAGCAGAACTAATGAATTAAACCTTGTGTGCTGCCTGTGTTCATTAGTCCTCTCACTGACTGTCCGGCTGCACTGATGACTGACAGCCTGCTGTCTCTATGATGACTCTTATTTTTTAATCTAATCCCCCTTGGATTGGGCTGCGTGTCTGAATAAATAGTTCCAGTGGTTCAGTGAGGAGGGGCAGTCACCTGGCGCCGGTGTGCAAACACATTTGGAGCGAAGTTTGACGTCTTATCTGCACGCAGACAGGTGTGTGTTGTGTTTATTTTTAGAGAAAGCAGAAGATGGCTCAGTGTGCGCAGACAAGCTGGGAGTTTTCCAGGACCCAGAGTGATGGGGATGCTACGGGAGCTTAGATCCACTCTGCTCTGCTCCTTTTCCTGAGCAGCTGCTGGCCTGAATGGCGCTAACCCATCCTTCACCAATGGCACTGACATGATGATGATGATGATGATGATGATGATGATGATGATGATGATGATGAGTGGAAGTAGTTTATATCTGAGAAATCTATCAATTATAACATTTTTCACAGAAATGTTTCCAGAACAGGCGCTCCATCGGTCCAAGAAGGTTCTGAACAGTCATTCATAATCATCTCTGTGTGTAAATAGAAAAAAAGGGTTTATAAACCTAAAACTGTGTTTTAAACAACGTCTGTTTTCTGTAAAGTAAAAAAATCATTGAACTGTGATGATGGCTGAGTGGCCCAGCTGGCCCCAGAGCCACTTTAGCTGTAAAACTAAACATCGGCTTCTCTCTCCAGTTTTCAAGTTAAAAAAAAAATTGATTATAACTGTGTGATTTAATGTTGCTTTTTTTTCATACATTTTTCATAAAATACAAGAAGCTTTAATCTGTTCAAATTATTTTCTATTTATATTTTTGATGATAAAGACATTTTCTTACTTATTGTAAACCTCCGATTAGTGGAATCCCAGGGTTATTATTATTTTTTAATACTTCAATAATCCCAGAGGGAAATTAATTCTCTGCATTTACCCCATCCCCTTGGGGAGCAGTGGGCTGCCATTGTGCAGCACCCAGGGAGCAGTGTGGGTTTAAGGGTCTTGCTCAGGGACCCAGAGTGGCAGTCTGTGGAAGTGGGGGATCAAAGCACCTTCAAAGCCCTATGCCCTAACCACTAGTTATCCATTTTTTCACACAACTGTCCATCAGGGTTAGAGGTCAAGATCGTGCTGCTCATCTCCAGCAGTGAAACCTTGGTCATGGACCACAGGCAGACCTTCACATGTTAATTACCTATGGTCCCAGATGGCTAACCACAGACACACCAGGAGGAACCCCACAGACACACGGTGCGGAACCCCTCTGAGAAACAGGCAGCAACCCCACAGACACACGGTGCGGAACCCCTCTGAGAAACAGGCAGCAACCCCACAGACATACAGGGCAGGAACCCCAGTCGTACGGGGGAAACGATTGTCAATTTTTGCAACAGCGCCAAGGTCACCCTGACAGCACTAAGTGGGAGAAGATGGATGGATGGATGGATGGATGATGATGGATGGATGGATGGATGGATGATGATGGATGATGATGATGATGATTGATGATGATGATGATGATGATACATGATTGATGATGGTGATGGATGATAATAGATGGATGATGATGGATGGATGATGATGATGGATGGATGGATGATGGATGGATGATGATGATGGATGATGATGGATTATTATGGATGATGATGATGATAGATGATGATGATGATGATATTGATGATGATGATGAATGATGGATGATGGATGATGATGGATGGATAGATGGATGATGATGGATGGATGATGGATGATGATGATGATGGATGGATGATGATGATGATGGATGATGATGGATGGATGATGGATGGATGATGATGGATGATGAATGGATGATGGATGGATGATGATGGATGGATGATGATGGATGATGATGGATGGATGATTGGATGAATGGATGATGGATGGATGGATAGATGGATGATGATGGATGGATGGATGATGATGAATGGATGGATGATGAATGGATAGATGATGGATGATGGATAATGGATAGATGGATGATAGATGATGGATGGATGGATTTGGATGGATGGATAGATGATGGATGATGATGGATGGATGGATGGATGATTGAATGATGAATGATAGATGATGGATGGATGGATGGATGGATGGATGGATGATGGATGGATGATGATGGATGGATGGATAGATGGATGATGATATGATGATAGATAGATAGATGGATGATTGGATGGATGGATGGATGGATGGATGATGATGGATGATGGATGGATAGATGGATGGATGGATGGATGGATGATAGATGAATGATGGATGGATAGATGATGATGATGGATGATGGATGATGGATGGATGGATGGATGATGATGGATGGATGGATGATGGATGGATGATGGATGGATGGATGGATGATGATGATGATGATGATGATGATGGATGGATGGATGGATGGATGATAGATGATGGATGGATGATGGATGATAGATGGATAGATGATGAATGATAGATGATAGATGGATGGATGGATAGATGATGGATGGATGGATGGATGGATGGATGGATGGATGGATGATGGATGGATGGATGGATGAATGATGGATGGATGGATAGATGGATGATGATGGATGGATAATGATAGATGGATGGATAGATGGATGAATGAGATGATGATGGATGGATGGATGGATGGATGGATGGATGGATGGATGGATGATGGATGATGATGATGGATGGATGGATGGATGGATGATGGATGATGGATGGATGGATGATGGATGGATGGATGGATGGATGGATGGATGGATGAGATGGATGGATGGATGGATGGATGGATGGATGGATGGATGATGGATGGATGGATGGATGATGGATGAATGGATGATGGATGGATGGATGGATGGATGGATGATGGATGATGGATGGATGGATGGATGGATGGATGGATGATGATGGATGGATGGATGGATAGATGGATGATGATGGATGGATGGATGGGATGGATGGATGATAGATGATGATGGATAGATGGATGGATGGATGATTTGATGATGATAGATGGATGAATGGATAGATGAATGATGGATGGATAGATGGATGGATAGATAGATGATAGATGGATGATGATAGATGATAGATTGATGAATGATAGATGAATGATGGATGGATGGATGGATAGATGGATGATGATGATGGATGGATAGATGGATGGATGATGATAGATGGATAGATGGATGGATGGATGGATGGATGGATAGATGATAGATGGATGGATGGATGGATGATGATGATACTGGATGGATGGATGAAATCATTATGGATGGATGATGATGGATGGATGGATGATGATGGATGGATGGATGGATAGATGATGGATGGATGGATAATGATAGATGATGGATGGATACTTAGATGAATAGATGATGATAGATGGATAGATGGATAGATGATGATGGATGGATGGATGTAGATTTATTATGATGGATGGATAGATGATTATTAATGATGGATAGATGGATGGATGTAGCAGATGATGATGGATATTATAGATGGATGGATAGATAATATTAATGGATGGATGGATATAGATAGATAATAATGTGTGATGAAGTAAGGATAGATGAGATAGATTTAAATGCATGTAGATGATAGATGATAGATAGATTATTATTATTAGATAGATGGATGGATGTATGTGATAGATGAATGGATATTGATGATGGATGATGATGATGATGAGATGATGATGTGTGTGTGTGTGTGTGTGTGTGTGTGTATTGGACTCATAAAAGCCTTGAAAATCACAGATAGAATTTAAAAATGAATAACTAATGATTTTTATAGCAAACAATAAGCCAATATCCTAATTGGATGGAAAGAAAAGATGAATTAAGGAGCAGGAAATGTGCTTTTTCATCGGAGTCTTTATATATAAATAGACAGTCAGATAAGGAAATATTAATTTTTGGATATGGTAGAGGGATTTATTTAGTAGAAATTAAAGTTTTAAACTAACTCTCATGAGTTGGAAGAAAACAAATCCTCAAAGTTAGACTAAACCTGCAGCAAATGCTGTTTCTGCCACAGTTTATGAAGTAGATGGAGCAGCTGAGGGATGAGGGAGGATGAAAGAAGAGAGCCGCCGAGGCTGCTGGAAGGTGGAGCAGGAGGCAGACACAGAGCGAAGCGGGCGCTGGACTTTCCCAAAGTTGAACCACACACTTGTGCCAGAAATTCATGACAGGTTTTAAGACAGAGCACCTGCTGCCTGGATGGAGGTTTAGCTAACAGTCTGAAAGCTTTACAACCTGTTGTCCGCATCAATGAGCTGCCTGATATTCATATAAAACATCCCAGATTTAAACCCCTTCTTTGTTTCCCTGCTCCATGGAGGCTCTGCCAGCCGCCACAGAAGGAGAATTATTGTCCTTCTTTCTTTAATGTGTAGACTTTCTTCTGAAAAGTCACGATCAACGCTGAGAGACGATGAAACATCGAGAGCTGCTTCCACACAAACTCCTCCTGGAGCATATTCTGCTGGTGGCAGCAAGCTGCTTTGTTTGTTCCAGAGATTTGAAGTTTTTTCGACCTTCTAGGGCCCAATCCGCTGTTCTGTCAGACCAGCATACCCTGTCAGACCAGCATACCCATAGTCAATACACGTTTATCCCTTTAGTTTGTACGAAAATTAAACTTTTAACTACCTCAATGGGCGTGTATGCCTTTAATCATGTAAAAAATAACAATTTAATAGGTTAGTTTTTGGTGTTTTTGAAGCATATGGTGATCTGACCTTAGATTGTTTTTTTTTTGTTCAGCCTAGGCCCCTGTCCCGCCTTCAGCTGTCGTCTTCACTTCCAGACGACCAGCTGTCAGCGATTTTCTGCTCTCGAAGCGGCAGTTTCTAGCACATGTGTGATTTTGTTGAAATAAATGTGAAGCAATATCAGTATAGCAATGTTCCCTCAAAGCAGTTGGTTTCTTCTCAGAAGGAAACATTTAATGCTCATTTAATTAAAGAAAGACATCTATGCTAACTGCTCTAGCTAGTATATCACTGTCCTTGTTTTTATGCTTTTATTTGCATGACCTCTAAATGTGCCGTTACTTCCTGGTTACCTGCTGTCGATAAATACGATATGATGGAGCCAACCGTCTCCACACAGAAACACACATCCAAACAAACAGGCAGGGGGGGCCACGCTTTGAACAACGGCGGCCATCAGAGGCTGAGATGGAGACGTCTTATCTGTATTGATCTCCAGTGACAGATGATGACGTCTATGAAAAGCAATGAGGCCGGGGAAATGAGTATCATAAAGCTGCTTTGATGATAAGTGTGGAAAGAAAAGAAGCCAGTCGGAGCGGGACGGAGAGGCGATCATCCCAGGTCAGACCAGTGAGGGGGAGGAGGGAGGATGAAGAGGATTAGAGGTGAGTGTGGGGAATGAACTTGGTGAAAGAAGTGAGGAAATCCATCTTCCCTCTTCTGTTGCATTTAATGAGAAATGAGCAGCGAATGCAGCTTCCTTCCTCCTGGCTCCATCTGATCTGGAAGCAGGAGTGTGTGTGGGGTGGGGGTGGGGTGTTCTGCGTTCCCCTCAAAGGAAGCGGTGTGTCTGGGGGAGTAGTCTGGAGGTCTTCTGTGTGGTTTGTTGATAACTGGGATTTGGAAGTCAAACACAGAGAAAGCAGATGGTGTGTTGGCTGCCGCTGCCTTCGCTGCGTGTTTGTCGAGTGTGTGAGCAAACATTATGTTACGCCGTGTGTGTCTGCGAGCGTGTCCTTATCTAAACCCGGCTCCGGCCCTCGGTCCGTGGTCCCTGAAGGTACCTCTGCTCTCTGCGGTGAAGCTCCGGGCTGCGGCTTGACCTCCTGCCCATCTGCTATGGTAACGACAGATGTGTCAGAGGCTGGCCTCAGATCTGCGGACGGAGAGACGATCCAAAGACAGATTTCAGGCTGCAGGAGGGACCGCTGCCTCACATCTTCTCTTGTTCGTTAATCTAGAAATGCTCTCAGCTTCAGATGTCAGCATGTGGTGAAGCAGAAAACCTCCTGATGGAGACGGACTGCAGCATCTCAGTTTAGTATCTATGCTGGAAATAAATATTCCTCTTTCACAGTTTTTACTATAACTGCATTTCTGCACCTTCCCAAAGGGAAACAGGCTGAGGTGAATCTGTCTCTTTGCCAATTTGGACCCACATTTGTAAGCAGTAAGCAAACGTACAAAACGCGTAAATGAAATAACCACTACGACGTTGTTTCCAAGTTTGAAGACATTTCTCTTTCCATCCAGGAAGCTTTTCAATTCAAAATGTCAGAAATAAGCGTTGAGTTCCAGAACTCATTGCAAATAAAACGGATGAAGCGGGTCCCCCCTTTGGAATGGGGCGTTGTTTGGGGAGTTCTTTTGTTGTTAGCCTGCCAATGCCCATTACCTGTCTATGTCTCTGAAAGGAGAGTCGTTAAAAGGGAACACATGTACTCAAAACTGGCGCCTAAGCCCAAAATGCTACCATTCATAAGAGCCGGTGTCTCCGTGAGTTTCAGGTGTGTTTCCCAGCACTTCGTTCTGGTACCAGTCAAAGGTTTTCAACATTTCTTTTCAACCATGAGAGCGGCGAGCATCTCCTTGTTGGCTTAATCTGACCCTTTTAGTGTTTCCTTTCTTGATCAAACCGGCGCCTGGTCCAAAAGGCAGCCTGTCCTGCATGTTTTAGATGGTTCTCTGCTAAAACACCTGATTCAGGCCAATGCAGTTCAGCAAAGCCTGGGCATCTAAAACGTGCAGCGCAGTCTGCCCAGAGGACCAGAGTTTATAAACTCTACATTGATCCTGAACTTTCCGCTGAACGCAGACAGAGTGGTTTAGTTTTTTCTTCTCTTATCTTGGAAAACTGTGTTGATAATGTTTTAGAGGTCTTGAGGTGTGAAGTTGTGGTTTAATAATGTATTTTGGTTTACACCCAAAGTGCTCCTGCACTGCAGCTGTTCTGCCTTTTATACCAAATCTTAGCCAGCGTTTCCGGGTTGCCACGCCTCGGTAACAGGACTGACTCCTCACACTGTGATGTATGTAACAACATCATGAGCCTGGAGAGTATCTGAAGCAATAGTTCAACTCCTCGCTACGCTGAGGAAAGCAGTGGGTTGGCGAAGAGGAAACCGATGCACCGCAGTGAAACCTGTCTCTATAGTAACAGCATGCAAACATCTTCTTCGTCCGGCTGAAGCGATTTTATTTACAAAATAGCTCAGATATTTATCGGTGAGAAAATGTGTAAAAACAGTTTCGCGTTTCTATAAAATAAAACTCGAATTTAAAATCTGTTTTTCCCATCATTACAACTTATTACTCTGTATATTTTGTTATCAAGACTCGTTCCGATTGGATTACTTGGGATATGACAGTTTCAGTGGTGAAAATTAAATTTAACCCTTCAGCCTACTATAAAAAGGACAAAGTGAGATTGATGCTGAGATTGAACTGGAACCTCTCAGTAAGTTCTCAATCGAATCAGTTCGTCGCCTCTGTCCTGTCTCCCATCTGATCATCCTTCGCACGAAGCCTTGATTCGCGACGAGTAGGCCCCATTTACCGCCCCTTGGCGATCTGCAGGATGGCTCGAAAGGGCGGTAAACTGATAACAAAAGCGAGTGTGAAATGGCATGGATAACTTGAACGGCCGCGCCGACCAAGCCGGAACCCGCATAACCGGTACGGTTCAACAGCAGGCTCGCGAGTTCAGTTCGCTACCAGATAACGTTAGCGCTATTAGCGACCCTCATCATCAGCCCGTGACCAGACAGCCGGCATTCATAAAAATCCAAGCTGCCCTACTGCTTCGTATGATTTGCAGTGATGATTCTGCCTGGCGTGTGTGATGAACCTCAACGTCTGTCGTTGTTTCCTGCGTTTGTAGTGCTCGTGTACCGGTGTAGATGGAAAAATACTAGTCAATTGGACAAACGATAGTCAATCAGGGCTTGCAGACGTAGGCAGGCTCGGACTGTCTCTAAGCCCTGATTAGACTTTAATAAGTTTATCGTTATCCGCTTCCTGAAAGCCTTGCGCCTGTCTCTCGCCCAGATATACTCTGCAATCACATAAAACTTTAAAATTAGATTTATTACTAAATTTGACTTAGAAGAAATATAATATTCCTACTGGGAGTAGCCTAGGGATGGAATGGTTTTTGAAAACCGATCAGGAACCCCGCTTTCGGTTCGACTGTGTCCGGATTCGGATCGCGTGTGTTGCGTTCGGTTCATGCGCTGCTCCTTTTTCTCATAGGGGAAGCGTGTACACTCCAGAGCAGAAGGTGAAGCGTATGTACGCGAAGAAAGCCTGAAGCGCCGTAGCTGTAAAGCAGAAAAAAAAATCAGTTGTTGTGGGAGAATTGTGTGGGTATGGCGAGTGGGAAAGAACAGGAGTTGGAAGACGCTACCAGCAGTACTTTATAGGTCTGCTGTGGCGGGACCACTTTGCATTTAGGAGTGACCTGTATTACGATGGCCGCGGAAAGAAAGCTGTGGATAAAAGTGCAACAGTGTGCAAGCATTGTGCAACACGTTTTGTTTATATGCTAACAGCAACATGAATGACATGTCAGGCTAACAACCAACATATACCAAACCAAACCAAAAACCGTGACCACGAAACCGTGAACTGCAAACCATGGATTTCGGTAACCCGTCTAATCCTTAGTGAAGCCTATAATAGCATACGCGTATACCCTATTAAATATTTTTAATTTTGCCGCGTTAAATAGGATTTGACAACAGTTTTCAATGAGATGAGAACATTTAGGAAACCGTGAAATGAGAGATTTTATTAAGGTTCACGTTGAAACCAACAAGGAGTCACCTGGCTTTCAGAGAAAGTGAGCCGACACTGCTGTCAGTGAACTTGTTTTAAAGCAAACGCCCCTGTTATCTTTTTTTTTAATCAATATCCCTGGCAATATTCTGCTATAACATGTGAAGAATAAAATAACAATCTTTCATAAACGTAACACATCTCATGTTTAGTAGTTTGGAATTCCGTGCACGCTCCTGACGAGGGGATACAAATTCTGGCAGGGATACGTGACAGGAAGCATCATGGCAGTAGGCCAACAGGTGTATTTCCGGTCGGAACACCCTGATCGAGCAGAGCAGGCAGCGCCCCCTGCTGTCCCATCAGGGGTACTACACACAAGTCACAGATCATTTTTACTGTTGTGACATTTGTGTCAAAAGTCAAAATGAAGGCCTAACTTGTAAAGTTGAGTTTGTGACTCCCAGCAGCAGGTTCTTACAGTTGTATTCATCCATTTGTGTTTGTGTTAAGGAAAAAAAAAAGATTTTCTTTTCTTTTGAAGATTTGAACACACATGTTTGAATTTGTTTTGCACCATTTGTTTTAGATCAACTGTAGCAGAACTGAATGGAAGACATTTTTGATGTGCAACTAACAGAACACAGATTGTGCTCTTGTAGTCTGTTTTTTTGAAGAGGTGTAACTTTATTTTGTACCTGTGACAGATAAAAAAAAATCTCCAATTACAGAACAGCAGCGTTACAATTCACAAATACTTAGCAACAATAGTCCTGGACCGTTTGGAGCAAAACTGAGAATGTAAGAAGTTTTTGATGTGCAACTTGTGGAACAGAATCTGAGTACTGGTACCTAAAATTTGAACAGGTTTTAAAAAAAATTGTACTTGTGAATTTTTTTTTAATTCTGCAACTTCAGATTCACACTTATAATGCACAAATAGTTTTGAAACAAAATAACCTTGAAGCTGCTGCTGCCGCGGTGCATGCTGGGACGGCTGTCAGTCTAGAGAATGGATAAGTCTGCTCTGATGCATGCTGGGTAAAGAAGGAGGGGCCAGAACAACATCCAGGGACTTTGTTTGTTTTCGGTCTGCTGTTCTAGTGAATCGTGCTGCGGCTGATGATGCTGCACACGAGAAGGCACAAGTAGACATACTGAGAAACAGCGATAGACTGAATCATGGTTTAGTTTCTTCAGATTTTCATGGTCAGCATGTGTTTAACTGTCCTGCGTCTGTCCAGTCTTTACGGCACGGTACAGGCTAGCGTAAAGACGGGACTAGTAGGGACATCTAGCGGATGCTAATAGCATCGCGATAAATTCTGGTGTCATGCTATTTAAACTACTACCATCCTGAGTGCTTTCAGTTAGATTCACCTGGAGCATCTCAGCCCCTCCCCCACTGGTTGCTGTGCATTGCTAAATAGTTGGATAATAGTCCCATGCGATGCTGCCATGCTGACAGGGAAAAAACAGCGACTCTTTGGAAATATTTCCTGCCCTGAAAAGCACAGACTGGTGAAACCAAAGCAGCGCCTCCCTTCACTGTTATTAAAGCTCCAGACGACGAGCGGCCTGCCTGTTATCAGCCGGCAGCAGACAGGCAGGACTGGCTGATTGCTAGCTAATATTAGCTTGTGTCACTCTTTAAATAGCGAACAGGGAGAAGACATGCTGTGCAGGAACAGTAAATGAAATATTAACACCCGTTTTAACAGCTTTTCAATGAATGCATGTTTTGATATTATGCATAAAACCAAGCGGGTATATTTATACAGAGTGAACGGTACACTGCTCCAGACCTCGGTGCTAAATGGGACCAATGTGTTATGACATGTCGAGATGTTGCGAGATGCCACCAGCTGGTCTCATTAAGCCCAAAAAGTTCAGCTTAGCTTCATGTTTTATTATTGATTCTCCTTTTTAACCAATATTCTGATGCACTGGAAATAATGAGGCTGTTGTTCCCTCCTGATGCCACTTCTGTTCCTGCAGCCTGTTTTATTCCTCTTTGTTTTGTGAGCAATTGAAATCCCTCTCACTGGCCTGCCTGGTAGCAAACTGCGCCTGTTCTTTCTGGCTGTTGATCTGTTTTTGTCGGAGGGCGTAAACATGCAAGAACAGACAGAAATGAACTCATTCCCTGCACCCACTAGACCAAATAAAAAGCTAAGCTTTTAAGCAACATCCTTTTTTTTCTCAGATCCTGTTTGGAAACTTTACTCAAATCACAGTAATCCAAAGAATCAGAAACACGAAAACATGAAACCGCCATTTTCTGCGGCTCCTCCATCACTCATTCCTCTCCTATAAGGCTTTATCAAACTCTGTACCATTTCCTTTGACAAGATTGTTCTTTTGTTGTTTCTCCTCTCTCCATTCCCCTGATGCCTGTAATTCTTGGCTGTTGACAGATTTTCTTTCTACTGCATTTTGCAGTTAGGGATGTTTTCAGAGAGTTATGAGTGCATTTTCTTCTTTTCACAGCAGCATAAAGGAACTTTCAGAATCTCCTTGGAAAAAAACCCCTTTTAAAAAAAAAAAATATATATATATATATAT
>JAGKQL010000046.1:12161951-12211736 GCA_018398635.1 Cyprinodon brontotheroides | reverse complement strand
AGTCATAGGAGTTAAAAACACAGGACTCTGCAGAAACCACAGAAACAGGTTTGCTGTCTTTGTTTTCATGGCCCTGAATGCTCTCTGCTCCAGAGTCTATTGTCTGAGCCTGAAAGATGCTTCTAGCTCACATGCATAGATGTGCCTTCTAGCAACATCTCTCTCCTCCCTTCTGTGATGGTTAACCTGCTTTAAGCACTTTACTGCCACCTAGAGGGCTGCTGAGAGAAACTAGGTAACTTGTTGAATGTAAGGCGACCAAAACTCAGCGATTTGGAATTTGATATTAAAAACATGATCCTTGTCCAGCGTTAATACAGGTAGATGTTTACCTGTTTTGTTTGGTTGTCTTTCCCAGCTGGCTCATCAACCTTCTCCGTTTTGCTATCCGTTGAAAGTTCCTCAAAAAACTGGAATAAAAACAAAACATCAATGAAATCTGTGAAGATTTTAAAGATATAGATCCACTCAGAGATGTTTGAAGAATAAATAAAAAGTTTTACTCACACTCTTTTTCCCCTTTTTGTCTTTTGCCCCTTTTTCACTGTTTTTTCTGTGGAGAAGATTTGGCATAAAATTACTTTTTAAACGCCAAAAGGCCAGATAACGCACACTGACCATCAATATCATCAGTATTATATTACATTTTTAAAAACAACACTGAGGAACTTCTGACCTATGAATGAGCTTTAATGCAGAAATAATAAATGGCTAAAGAAACTGTTCAAAAACCAAGATCAGAATTAGCTGGGTTAGCAAACATGCTAACATGTCTCGACCCGATCAGTCCTGATCATGCGCGAAACAGATATACACCCGGGTGTCCATAAATAATGTAATTATAATGATAAAATTACTTATTTCTATCCTGAAATCACTAAAGAATACTAACACACATCTTTAAAAAATATTTTATGACTTTTCTGGGACAATTTTAAAGCTTTTTCCATTTCCTCCGTTAAACAGCTTCTCTGACGTCATCATGGGACATGCTCAGAGCAATCTGGCAAAATATGATTAAACCATGTTTAGCTGCATTTTAGTTTTTTCTATCTTCAGATTATGCACTATATACCCTAATGTTATCACACAAGATAAAAATATAAACCCAAAGCTGAAAAAGTTAGCTCCCGGAAGTAGCATAGGATCCCATTTCTGGTGCAGATCAGGCACAGAGTGATAAAAAAGAAAAGGATTTTAATGCATTTATTTTCTCAGGAAAAATAAATAACCTTTAACACATTATAATTTAGTAAGTTTACTATTTTGGGGAGGGAAAAACCTAACTAAGGTCTTTTTAATGTGGATTTAAAAGACATTAGTGGAAAAAATTACAGGGAGGAATATAAAAAAAAAATCTTATCAACCAAAACTTTTGCGACCCACATGCAGTACCTCTGTGGATCCCCTAGGGGACGCAGACCCCTGTTGAAGACCTCCGTATTAGAGGACTGCAATCAGCTGGCAAACAGTAGGGACAGAGAGTGCGCCACCTACTGGCTGGGAGGAGTTAATCATGTAGCTATCGCCTTTAAAGATCAAATAAATAAATAAAATAATAAACAGTATGATGGGTGGCGGTGATGTGAAAACTGGGAAGCTTCTTCAAATGAAAAACAAAAACGAGCGCCCTCTAGTACTACTTTCCCACGGCCCGAAAACCTTGTTAAAACCTGAGAACAATCAGCTTTTAGCGGCAGGGGAACAAACTCACTGACAAACGACTCTGCAAGCGACCCGAGACTCGGCACGCTTTGGGAATGACGTTGGACTTAACGTGGAAATCAACGTCTAAAGACCAGGAGGACGAAATAAGAGGAATAAAAGTCAAGTGGCTTAAAGTCCGGTGGGAAGTTTCTGGAGCAAGTGTGAAACTGGACCCAACAACACAGGTGAACTGGCCTTAGGTCGTTACCTAGGTAACCTCAGCAGAACCAGAGGTGGGTCGTATTGGTGTCACGCTGCACTGATGCAGTTATTCATGCAAGAAGAGCCCAGCAAGGAACCTATGGTTAAAGAACCTGGACCTTTCTGTTTATAACGTCCTGAAATATTCTGTCTGAGGTGCTGAGCTTTAGGGGTTTTATCACCTGCAAGTCACAATTATCTATAATAATATTTAAACTTTACTGATCTCACATTGGAGATTTTTACCTCTGCATTTCACCCATCCCCTCAGGGAATATCTCACAACCTGACTCGGTGCGTCACAGTCGTCATGGTAACGTGCTAGTATTACATCACAGATCTGAAACTGAAAGTTTTTAATCAGCTGATCAGAACCTCAGGATTTTGAAGCAGAACCAAAGGACGGCTCCACCTTTTATAAATGAACAACATAGAGGTTTAAGACTTTTTAGTCTTCTTGTGATGAATCTATGCAGTATGAGCATCACTTTCTGACATGAGTAACGATTAGGGCAGGAATATGTGCACCAAGAATAATACCTAGAAAGATGAACATTCATAAATGTTGTTTATCTGGTGCAAAGAATCTGTTTTGGTTTTCAGAAAGTAAAAAAAAAAAAGAACATGTGGATGAAAAGCTGTCCTTACAGAGGCACACATTTAATAAACAGCTGAAGATAAACATAAAAAATGCTTTTAAAGGGTAATAATCTACTGGAATACATCAAATATATTTATAACGTGTTGTAGAACAACTTTATAGAAACAATAGTTTAATCTTATATGTCTCTAGAAAAAAATCTCCATACCTTTTAAAAGGGAGACATATTTATAATACTTTAACTCTATAGGTGTACCTGTATAATTATGCAGAAGAAACTAAATAACTAAACTTTACCAATACTACGTTATATATGTGTATAAAGTAATTTGTCTGATTATTAGTCCAACATAAACCTGCTTACTGCTTATTTTAGAGCAGATAAAGTACCTCCAGTCATGATATTTACTGTATACCCAATTGACCTTTGATTCATAGTCATACAAGAAGAATAAAATGAATCTGTGTGGAATAATGTACAGATCTATGCAATGATTATCTATGTGTACTTTCCCATAGTTTTTGTGTTGGACAAAAAGTGATTTTTATTATTGGGAGAGAGGTCTGTTCTAACGAAAGATTTGGGGCCACTGAAAAACTTAAGAAGTTGGCAGGTTTTACATTTTGTTTCAGAGTGCCTTAATGGGCCCGGTTCAGGTCCGGAATTTGCGGCTCTTTTCCTTGCAGTAAGGCATACAACAAAAGTTAACCACTATTTATTTTTCAGTAGCCCACTTAACATCCTTTCAAGGGTGATGTCGCTGGCACAAGAAACTGGCCCACTTCTGGTTTGATGGAAATTCAAGCTAAAGCCAGAAGCAGCAAGGGAAGGCTTATATGGGTTTTAGTTAAACGGAGTTCCGGTGTTTTAGGAGTCCAGATAGACTTTAAAGGATCAGGATAATAATAATCTATATAGAAGCTGCTGCTGCTATAAATGAATCAACTTAGTTTTCCCATCTGCTAGCTAGAATGCTATGTAGCTTTGAGCGGCTCCTCGCGCTGTCAGTTTGCTCACCTGCCCCTGGAGCCACATCAGTGTCCACCCACTCCGTTTCCTCCTTCGCTTTTTTAGGCATTTTCTTAATTTATCTGCGACCTCTTCAGAAAATCACGTTGCTTTAATTTCCAGCAACGAGGATTTGCCAGTCTCACATGTAGCGGCCTAATGATGCAATATCTAGTCGCCAAAAGCCAGACGGAAACACGTGACCTGAGACACGCAGCGACGCAACAACGTGGCCGCCATATTGGGAAGGGAAGAATTCCACAGCCTGGCAAAGCAGAACGGCTGTTGGGGTAAATGGTAACAGCGGTAAATGTGCTCAGTGGTGATTTTATCATGTCTACCGCCCAGGAAACTGTTATATGGGTCAATCCCAGCGATAGGTTGATGAGGCACCTTGAAGCCAAACTATATTGATGCTGTGTTGATACTTTCTCACAGAATACTGACACCTGCTGGACATCTAGTGACACTACAGGCAGCTCATTGGACAGACTAAACTGTTTGATCTGATGACCTAATACAATGATGTAACTTAAGTTATTGTAGGTTAAAGTGTATTGATATCTATCTTTAAATTGAATATATATTTGATATTTTTAGGTGCAGCCAATAAATAATGTAAATGAAATATGTCAAGTCAGATTGATTCGCCAGTTTTCTATCTAAGGAAAACCAGTTGATTGCATCGACTCATTGACTCTTCAGCAACCCGTCACGCTAAGCATGCTTGTAGCGACAGTGGGGAGGAAAAGCTTCCTTTTAACAGGAAGAAACCTCCAGCAGAACCAGGCTCAGTGTGAGCGGCCATCTGCTGAGGCTGACTGGGGTTCAAGGAGACAGAAGCAGAGACACAAAAAGCAGCTTTATGTAATGAGGATGCTTTTGGACTAGGATTTTGAATCATAATTTTAAAACAATAAGTACAGAAAAAACAGTGAATACACTTGGAGTCAATTTGAAATTACCTTTAATTCAGTTAAGCTGATTGATAACTGAGAGGAAAAGGATGACAGGACGAGAAAAGTAAAATACAAACGCAATGGCTGAAACATTCCTTTTCCTTTTAAGTTGCTCGAAAATTCTTGATAATTTTAATGATAAACCGTAAAAAAAGAGAAATTTTTTTTAACAGTGTCTCAATCAGTTAGAAACTACTCTTGTATTGGTGACATGAATTTCTTGAAATGACACGCGCACCAATACAGTGTTTTGCTCTATGGGCTTCTGTCAGGGCGCTGCGGTAACTACCTGCCGGTTCAGCAATCTCGCCCCTTTTTTTCCCCACAGGTGGCTGCTGAAGAGCGGGGTGGTGCTGAACACAGGTGTGCTGCGTTTCATGGTTGTGGGACGGCTTAAAAGGGAGCGGCTGTCAGCACCTCAACACCAGCTTATCTAACATAGATGATATTCTCATTTACTCCAGAAGTCTCATTGAACACCAACCTAAACATGATACTGGTACTCTAGCGCCTACTTGAGAACAGGCTCTTTGTTATGGCAGAGAAATGTGAGTTCGAGAAGCCGTCCATCTCTTTCTTGGGCCTAATCCTTGAGGGGGGAAAATCCTTGAGGGGGGAGAAAATGAGCGCCGTGCAGGAATGGCCGGTACCCGACGAGTCCCGTCATCAGCTCCAACGGTTCCTAGGATTTGCAAACTTCTACCGCAGATTTATCTGCAATTATAGTCTAGTTGCTGCCCCACTTCACTCCCTCACATCTGTTAAGTCCACGTTTACCTGGAATGAGGCGGCTGACTCGGCCTTCCATGAGCTAATGAGGAGGTTCTCTCAGGCTCCAGTGCTCATCCATCCTGACCCCCACCAACAGTTTATTTTAGAGATTGACGCCTCTGACTCCGGCATCGGAGCAGTCCTCTCCCAACACTCAGAAGAGCGATCATAAGTTGCACCCCTGCGGCTTTCTTCTCCGGACGCCTTTCCCCAGCAGGCGCCCAGCTTCACGATGTGTAAAGGCGTCGTGACCTCCCTTTACAATTAAAGATGGCCTTAGAAGCCCAAGGCGTCACTGGCTGGAGGGCACCGAGCAACCCCTCCTAGTTTGGACGGATCATAAGAACTTGGCCTAACTCCAGTCCGCTAAACGTTTAAATCCCAGGCAAGCCAGCTGGTCCTTGTTCATTTCCCAATTTAACCTCTCGATCTCCTTCCAACCCGGGTTCGAGGAACAATAAGCCTGATGCCCTCTCCCACCGGAGGCCCTGCGGACTGAACCCGACCCAGAAGAACAGAAAATATGTCCAGAGCTCTGTCCACCCGCTCCGCTAAGATCTTCGTTCACCCCGGAGTCCATCGAAACCATCAATCAGCTCACACAGCAGTATTTCCTAGCCTGTCCAACCTGTGCTAAGAACAAGACTTCTAACCAATTAATACTTGACCCTCTCCCCGACCCTGAACGTCCTTGGTCTCATATCACCTTGGACTTCGTCACTGGGCTGTCATCATGACTGTCATCTTAAACGTTATGGACCGCTTTTCCAAAGCCTGCCATCTGGTACCCCTCTGCAAGCTCCCATCCGCTTTCCAGACAGCCCAGCTGCTGGTTAAGCATGTATTTAGATTACACGGGATACCTTGGGACATCTTCTCAGACCGAGGACCTCAGTTCACTTCCCGTGTCTGGAGGGAGTTTGTCACCTCCCTGGGGGCCACCTACACCCTGTCCTCAGGTTATCATCCCCAGACCAACGGAAAGACCAAACATATGAACCAGGAGTTGGAGTCCTTTCTCCGCTGGCTCACATCCACACGTTCTGCAGACTGGAACAAGTTCCTCTCCTGGGTGGAATATGGCCACAATTCCCACACCTCCTTTGAGGTTTCCCTGGGTTACCAGCCCCCACTGTTCCTGTCAAATGTGAGAAGAATAACGGCTCCCTCTGTAGATCAGCACATCCAGCACTGTAAGGAGGTCTGGTCCCTGGCCCGTCGATCCCTCCTCAGAACCGTGGAAGAGACAGTCACTTCATCTGAATGGGATTAAATCTATCTCAGATAATAAAGTAATGTCCTTCTTTCATATGCGCAATATTACAAAATGAGAAATCTCCTGTCCAGGTTCTGAGAAACTAGTCTTATAGGTTAAAAAGCCTTCAGCTTGATCCAAAATGCTGCAGCTAGAGTTCTGATAATAATACAAAAGATGCAATATATATATATATATATATATATATATATATATATATATATATATATATATATATATACCATATAGTAGTTTTTTTTTTTGTTTTGGCAACCTCAAAAAGTTGTACTCACAACTGCGTTTCCAGCCTCACCTGCTCTCTCCATGTAAGCAACACATGTACACTGTAGTAGTATAATATTAAGCATTAACCATATTTTTGAGAGTTCAGAATTAAGAGAAAAAAGCACAACAAAAATATTGGAATCATTGAAACACAGTAAAGATGAATGTTGATCAGTCTCTCAGGTCTAATCTTAGAATGTCCAAGAAAGGACAAGTATCCATATCCTGGGGTCAGGATATCAGAGGTTATCAGAATTACATTGTTCTGGTAGGTTTGCAAGTGAACAAAATTCCAAAACATATGAAAAAGATCCCCTACAGACGTCCTACACCTCTGGCATTTATCATTGATACTGGCATTCAGCTTATTCAAGCTATATGGGGTATAACATATGCGGTGAAAAATATTAAATTCAATTTGCCTGTGTTTTGTTGATATTAATATTGTTTGAATTGAGTTTAGTAATCTGCCCCAGCTTTGGTCATCATAGTTGCAGTTTAAGTCCAATTCCCATCCTTCTGTAAATGGATCCACATTTGGGATCTAATAAACATGATCAAGCATCGTTTCCTCTGGTTTATTTGAAAATATCTCTATTTGACTCTTAATCCAGTGTCTGATCTGCAAATACTTGAAATGGTTGTGTTTATGCAAGTTAATTGACCGAAGCTGGCAAAGACATTATTGGTATTAAGATCGCCGGCTGTTCTAATGCCTTTTCTGCCCCAGGTTTGTAGTATACCATCTGCTATAGGTTGGGGATGCTGGGGTTATTATCGAGCGGTGTGTTAATCAACAATCGTGTGTTTAGGTTTAAAAGAGCGTGTAACTGAAGCCATGCATTGTAGGTAGCTAAGATTAACTGATTTGATGTAATTGTAGAGAGCTGCTTTTTTTAACTCAAGAAAGGGATGATTGCCAGTGACATGGATCTCAGTTCTTCTTGTTCTATTGAGACCCACCTAACATCGTTGCCATTTGAATAAATCCACTTCCATAGAGTATGAAACTGGGAGGCTTGGTAATACATTCTGAAATTTAGAAAATGTATTCTGCCTTTAGTATAGGGAGCCTGTAAAGTAAGAAGCTTACCTCTTGGGACCATGTGGTGGAACCTTCTACATTCACCACAAAGTGTTTGTATAGTTTCATAGTTTGTATTTAGTTCCAGATTTGGTTTAAGTTATTCCATTTAGATGTATATTTTCTAATGGGTGCACACTTTAGTTAATCTGTCTAAATGGTTTAACTCATGCTACTTATTTTCTTCCAGGTTTTGCAAATTCAGATCAGCTGGAGGTGGAAGCCAGGAACATACCACTTTCCCAAACAAAGAACCTTAGTTATTTTTCCTCTTCAATATTCACTTATTTTTTGTGCTAAGCTTAAGAGTTTTCTTTATTTGTTTAATAGGTTTTAGTTTTGTATGGATTTTTTTTTGGATTTATTGGTTTTCTGTTTGATTGTACCTCCCCCATGTGGCAAGTTTAGGTTATTCCACCCCTATTTAAGCAGCGCCTGTTCTTTATCAGTAGGTCAGTTTTTGGTTTGAATCAGTTCCTGTTCAGTTAACCTCCGTTGAGTTGGTCCCAAATCCATGTTATTTATTATTTAAGCTATTTTGTATTGCCTTTGAGCCTCTGTTAATTCTTTTTGACACTATTAAATAAAAGTTGTTGTTTTTTTCAATTTTGAACACCTTTTGTCCTTATTTAAGTTTGGTCCCACACAGGCTTCCTGTTAAATCCAGAATAGAATTTAAAAATCCTCCTTACCACATATAAAGCCTTAAATAACAAAGCTCCATCTTATATCAGAGATATTTCATAGTAAAGGGATTTTAAGTTAGGAACACTAACTACAAAAGGGTTATCTCTACACACATTAGAAGTGTTTGCAGTTTTCCAGCAGCAGAGGGAGTGAAAGACATAAGGCCATTAAAAAATATATATTTACTCAAATTCAAGCTCTAAATTATTAAGTTTATAACACAGTCATACAGAGAGCAGGTATTTTTATTATAAATACTGCTTACAACAAAACATGGCTCATGTTAACTTTACAGCAGTATACATAATAGAAAATTAAAGGCAAGGAATATCATAATAAATAAAAATCAAAGGCAAGTAAAATGGGAAAAAAAAAGTTGTTTTAGGGAAAGAGCAGGGAGTTAATTTTATACGATCAAAGGGATTAGCAAAAATTATGACAGGAAGAAGAGAACAGAAATGAGAAATTATTAATGGTCATATAAAGTAGGACTTAATTGTATTTTTAATATAAAATCATAATTCAGGTGAAACCAAGAAGAGGACAAAAGAACAGAAGATTGTATTTGAACATTGGAAAAATGAGCAAGAAAGAAAATATTTGGTGTGAGAATTTCAGTTGGAAAAGGAAAAGGTACCAAAGACACGATTAACTTTTGAAGCAAAATAATTACTTTAAATTTAAGGAAAGATAAATATAATTTGACTTTCAGTTTGCACACTAGCTATGAACAGCTCATGAATTACACTCCCTACCAGCTGGTGGCGGTAATGCGCACCTCACATTATATTTCCCCAAAGGCCGTTTACTTCCAGCAGACGAAGAAGAATCTGCTAATCAGCCAAAGCAGCGTCGTGACGTTATGTTGTGCAAGGACACAGTCCGGGACATTGGCTAAAGTTACCTGGATCTGGTTAACGAACTTCCAGCCGCCTCACCGCCCCGCTGCCGCTCTTGTCTCCGGGCGAACAGACGGATGTGAGCCGCTGTCCGGTGGAGGAGGAAGCAGAGCAGGAGGTCAGTTAGCCGGCCGGGACACCCCGCTGCTTCCTTAGCTTAGCGCCAAGCTAGCTGTCATTGACCGTGTCTGTGGGTTACTCTGCACAGCAGTGGGCTTACTGTGTTTCCACGCACCCCAAAAATAATCAACCAGATCTCCATACGTGAGGGAAACCATCTGTAACGGTTTGACCCGCAGCGGTCATCATGTAAAGGTGTCATGGCATCAAGTAGCTCTCTGTTTCCCTTTGATTAGCTGCATTAAGGCTGTAGAGACATGGCTGCATTAATATCCTGTAGTTTTCAGTTTCATTTCCTTCTTAACTCATCATGTTTTAAGACTTTGAAAGGTTGAAAGCTGATGGATGTCTGTAGTTTGGATGCTGTCAATTATTGGTGATCAATTTGGTCCAGAAATATTCACACTCCTTCCACCATCAGGTATTACTCTAACCAACAGGTTACTTCTGAACCCCAGTGGGCCTCAGCTCACACTGAGCCTGGTTCTGCTGGAGGTTTTAGCTGTTAAAAGGGAGTTTTTCCTCTCCACTGTCTGCTACAAGCATGCTTAGTGTGAGGTGGAAGTGATATTAAAGTGGCTCATCATCAATGAAAATAAGTCTAAGCTGGTTAACATGATGATGAGGGTTAGGATTATGTATAGAAATGTTTTCCTATTGATTTTATATACTGTATATATATCCATGCACCTTTTATTTCCTTTGGCACATTCTTCTTCTTTGACTGTGAGTTCAATAAAGTCAATCAATCAATAATTGAGAATATATCCAGGCTGAAATGGATTGATGTTTATTAAATGGTTGTCAGTTTATTCAAGTTATTGTTAAAGGGTTTATTAACGTGTATTTTATGTAAACATGTAGGCAGATAGATTGTAAACAAATGTTGCCTTTAAAGGTAAAGTCCGGTCATGTTCAAAATTAAAATGCATTCATTACAGACTCTATCTGTAATGATTGTGTGTAAAAGCATTGGATTGAGTAAACAGCATGATGTAGCTATTTACAATGCATTGAAAGAGAGATGCACCTGTAGAAACGATCAGTTTGATGCTGATTTTCAATAAACCGTTGTTAGGGCAGATATCTGATATTAACGGATATTATAAGCTTTATACATCCCTTCCCTTGTGGCATATATAAATGAACACAGTTCTGACATTGAGTCTCTGTTTCAGGAGAACACCCACAATCCTTTGCTACATGACTATAACTGTCACATGACCAATCAATCTGCTCCTCTTCGACTAAAAACATAAACTGGATGGTTGCTGATTGTTGGCCCGGTTCTGCTTATCTTATCGATATATGTTTGAAAATGACTAACATTGATATTAATCCCAACATGTTACGCATTCCTAATTTAAATGTCTAATATTTTTAATATTAGACTTAAAAATATTTATTACTTGTTTTCTCATTTTAGTTATTAAGTAAAAGCATAAAATTAACTTTATCAGTGATTTTACAAAAGAAGACGTCCTGTTCACCTTCTGACTGCTGGAGCTGCTGTACCCAAAATGAAAATAAGGATCAATATTTTCATTTTGCACCGATGTGATTTAATCTGTCATCATTTAATCAATACAGCGAAATTGTATCTATGGCTAACTTTCTATGTCTGCTTCTGTCTCCTTTAGACCCCAGTGGGTCCTCTCAGCAGATGGCAGCGGCTCACACTGAGCCTGGTTCTGCTGGAGGTTTCTTCACATTAAAAGGGAGTTATATTATATTATTGGATGATCTGGTTGAATTGTCTCTATAAAGTGCATTGAAATGATATGATGTGAATTTGCGCTATAGAAGTAAACTGAAGGACATGGGTTAAATTCAGAGGTATGTTTCTCCAATGTGAGATCAATAAAGTTCAATAATTATTTTGTTGCACATTTAACGCACTTTCTCTGAGGCTGCTCTAAAAATGTGGGATCGACCTTCCAGTGCGGATTAAAAAGTCAATCTCTCTGTCTGATTTTAAATCGTTTCTAAAAACTCATCAAGCTTTTGCCTCGGCTCTCAAAACTATGTTAATTTTGGCTCCCTTTGATCAATATCTATTTTTGTAATTATTTTGTATTTGAATTCATAGGTTTTACTGATATTTTTCCCCTAGTTTTTAAACTCTGCTAGTTTTGATTTTTATTTTGTAAGTTTTTTATGTTTTTATGTCTTGTAATGATTTTTTCCTGTTTTGCTGTGCAGCACTTTGGTCCTTTGAGAAATTTTAAAGTGCTTTATGAATAAATTTGGATTGGATTGCACTAATAGAAACACAGAGCATCTGTCTGCATCTGTCTGCAGCGCATCTTTAAAGGTTGAGGAACAGGAGGTGCATGTTGGTTTGTATTTTGTTTACTCAAAAACAGCACAGAGTGTTTCCTCTGTGAGTGGCAGTCCTTCCTGTGCCTTTATCTGAATTCAGATTAAACTGTTGGGATAAAATAGGAATATATTTACAGTATTAAAGTGTCTAAAGGCCGGGTGATTTATTTTTCTTCCCCCAGTGTACGGCTTTAGAAATCAGCTCTGCCCCACAGTCGCCCATTTCACTCAAATAACAATTCAAGCCACAAAAGAACATAATGTGAGGAAATAGTTTCTATTGAATTATTAAAATATGCCTTTCTGTCCATAAATGAGGAAGACATGACAGTTGAATCACGAATTATGTACATTTTTTCCTGTTAAAATGTTTCTTTTTTGGGTAAATTCTAAAAAGAACAAACAGTGCTGTGGAAATGTGACTCTTTTCTTGTTGCTTTCAGGGGTTTTGGATCCAGACGGCCTGGCAGTCCACTCTGGGTGATGTTCGGCTGGTGAACCCCCCTCCCCAGATGGCTGTGAGCAGAGGAGGCGTCTCCTTCTGGATGGGTTGCTTCTGCAGCCAGAGTAGAAGGAAAGCTGTACAGAAATGGAGCCGAAGTCTCAGTCAGGTGAGCAGCTGGATTTAAATCTGCCGCGTCTTTCTGTTAAAAACTGGTGTGAACATCAGTGGGAGCTATACGCAGGGTTCCATTATTGTTCATGTAAATTTCAACTTTGAAATAGAGCTGAAACATTTTGCAAAAATAAAAATTGCAATTATTGTAAACCAATATTGTTGTGATAAAAATATTTAATATTGGAGTAACTAAATATATAGATATATCTGTTTTAGCTATATGTAATGTTTTCTTTAAATAAGTGGCCATTAGAACTCCCCCCACCACAACAGGACAACGGTGGGCTGCAGCTTTTAAGTTCGTTTCGCTGCAAATGATGTCAGGTTTTCAGAAGTCCGGTGCACAAGAAAAAAAAGAAAAATGGAAGATGACACCAAAGGCTGGAGGGATTTTAGGAGTAAATATAAAAAATAAAGTGAGGATGAGTTAGGAACAGGTCCAGGAATGGAATTGAAGAAGAATGATGTCCATCCAGAGCCAGGTAAGGAGCAATGTGTCTAGCAAAGCTGTCAGCTGCACTGATTGTGATTGCAGTCTTGGTTCCATCTTCCTTTGCACTAACCCAAAGCTCACCCCAAACTTTCAGTTTTTGAAATCTTGCTCAGGGTTCAATGCTGCAGGACATTTGCTTACTTCTGGTTGCATGCATAGATCTACGTGCTAGCTGCAACTTTCTACCTTTCTATGTAGCCACAAACCCACTCAATAAGAGTTTTACCATGACCTCGACCTCTGAAGGGGGAAATTTAGGGTCTTACTCTTGTTAAATTTAGTGTATTTATAATTGAGGGCCTCTTCGATTTGAAAATAGTTTTTTTTGTTATATTGCAATTATATTGCAGTTGCAACTAATTGACCAGCCCTAATATAAAACTGTTAATAATTAAAGGGGAATTTTACTATTTTTATTTTATTTTTCATTTATTCCATCATGTTCTACTCTCCCATATAAGTTTAGTGTCATTTGGAGCCGTTCTGAAAGATATTCCGTTAGGGTTATATCCAGTAACGTCTTCCTATGAACAAACGACTTGAAGGCACAAACTAAACTGTTCATCATTTATTCTTTTATGGTACGCCAGCATTCAGAACATGGAGGCCAATCACTGTCCCCCAGACATCCACGGTTATATTTTCTATATTTATATCTTTTAAAAACAAAGTTGAGTGTGTAACTTTTAAACAGAGCGTGCACGAGGAGAAATTGGCTCTCACACGCGTTTAACAGGTGTTCCCTCTGGTGCAGGGTTGTGCATGCGCTTGCAGAGGGCAGCTCTTTTCAAAATTTTCCAGTCAATTTGACCATCCAAGTTTCTTCTTAAAGAAACTGTTTCTTCTGGCCAGAAAAAACACGGAAAAAATCACCAGCCTGAAGAAAATTCAACCCTGTTTAGTTTTTTTTCCTGAAACATCCTAAAATGACAAACTAGACATTGATCTAATGGGGATTTCCTCCTTCAGCACCTTTAATGAACCATCGGTTCCTCTTTAAAAGAGCAGGCAGAAGGTTGGGAGTTTATCTCAGGTCTGGTGTTTTGCCTTTGAAAGATTTTGTCAAAGAAATGATGCATTAATGGCGTTTAATGTTAATTGTTCTCTGCTCCCTTTTAGGTTTTTCACCTGCAGTATCAGACATGTTCGCTGAGCGGTGCGGCTTGGGCCCTGGCGCCCCCTAACAGCCTGAGATATCAGAGGATGAGACAACCGCTGCTGTCCCACCCGCTCCACCATGCTAGCCAGCAGACGGAGAGCTGCTATGAGGAGGACTGGGAGGAGTCGCACAGCGTGTGCGTACTGGTGCCCCAGGAGAAGTTGAACAACATGCAGGCGCTGCTGAAGCTTCCTGCATTCAGCCACAGCAGTGACTCTGAGCTGTCCTTTCAACTGACGACGGTGGATGGCAGCAGAGAGGACGACATCAGCATCGAGAGCCTGCAGAGGAGGCGAGCCGATGGTCTGAGGAGAGAACATGGCTGCTTCAGGAGCATGTTTGAAACGGAGGACTGTCCTTTGCCCTTCATGCGCGGCTCTCGGTTCTATTGCTTTCATTGTCCCAACACGAACCTTGGAATGGGCGAAGTGCTGAAATCCTGGCAGAACTACGGACTGGACAAGAGGAGCTCTGAAATGGGTCAGATGGGTGAAGGAGACGGAGAAGAAGAGGAGAAATTGGGCTTGATGTATGAAAGACTGAGGCTAGAGGTAGGCTGGACTCCCACTTAGCTTCACAATAACCACTGAGATTAGCGGGTCGACCCGCTAAGAATCAGCTTCTGGCTCTCTTCCTAATGCCTAAAGAAACCCCATCATGCTGGGTTAGCATTGATGGTGTCAATCAGGAAAGTAAACAATGGAGAGCAACATGTAATGAAGCCGGGGCATAGTCTGTGTGCTTTATTGTTTTGCTCTTTTCTCCATATGAATCTCTCACCAGAGCTGCTCCATGTTTATCAAATGTTGTTTCGGCTTGTTAGATCAGACGTGACTGACGCCATGTTGGGAGGGTCGTTCTTTGTGCTCAAGGATATCATGTAAATTAGCAGGTCAACCCATGTCTGGTGTTCCCGCCGTGCCGATCGGTGTCTAGCGGTTTGATTTTTACCCGGGTCGTGTAGCGAGTCGTTTGATGGTCAGTTAGCCGTTCCTGCTGCCACTAAAAGCTGGTTGTTTCTGGGTTTAAACCTGTTTGGATCCTAATCCCCACCGTCTCCATAAAGTCACTGCTTTTAACACCAGTAAACATATAGACACTAACATGTTATAGCATGATCATATCTGAAGAATGATTCGCTCTCCTTTCTGTGAACACGGGGACAAAAAAAGCTGCTTTCTTTATCAGCGTTCAGCCAATCAGCAATCCCATATGCATGCAGGACTGATCAAACTGATAACAATACATGTCGTGATAGAAGCGTGATCTGTGTCTTTATAGAAAAGATATATAATTTCACTGAACTCTGATCAAGAACACCGTGGCATTCTGGGGGATGTAGGCAGATGAAAGGATCTCAACATGGGTTCGGTATCATTTGAACTTGAACAATTCCAGTTTCGATTGCTTGTTTTGACTCCATTTCTGATTCTTTTAAGAAGAAGAATCATAAGTTTATTGTTATAAACAAGCTGCTTTACCAGACGTCTGTCTGAATATGATGGATGTCGATGAAATTTAATCTAACATCAACGTTTTTGTGAACATTACTATAAATGATTACATAATTATTTTCAGCCAGTATATAAATATTCAATTGAGTTTATTTATTTAGCACCAGTTGACAACACGTCGCCTCAAAGGCACTTTCCAGTTCACCAGATCATCCAGTCAGATTGATTCAAAGTTTTCTAAGGAAAACCAGCTGATTGCATCGACTCATTGACTCTTCAGCAATCCCTCACACTAAAAGCATGCTTGTAGCGACAGTGGAGAGGAAAAACTCCCCTTTGAACAGGAAGAAACCTCCAACAGAACCAGGCTCAGTGTGAGCATCCATCTGCAGAGGCCGCACTGGGGTTCAAGGAGACAGAAGCAGACATAGAAAAGGAAGCATAGATACAAGGAGGTGAACTGTCATCCAGCTCCACAGGCGGCCCCGTCCAGGAAACACACAGCCAGGCAGGACGAGCTCCGAGCCAGCTCCCATGTCAGAGGATGAAGAGAGCACATCCAGTTAGTCACAGTCAGAGAAACAGGACCACACTGGAAAACAGGCCAAGCTCCAACATCTAGAAACAAAGGTGTTGATGGCAGCAGCACAGCTGATATTTCTCTCTCAGGATGGAGTCACAGCCAAACAGGAACAGACCAGATGAAGCTACTATGAGAAAAAGCAGAGAGCAGAGCGTTAGAGATTGAACTAACAGATTCTGCAGAGTGGGAAGAATAGAGATAGAATGAAGCAGAATTATGAAAAAGGGGTCCCTATGTCCTCCAGCAGTCTAAGCCTATAGCAGCATAACTATAGAGATAGATCAGGATAACCTGAGCCACTCTAACTATAAGCTTTATCAAAAAGGAAAGTTTTAAGCCTAGCCTTAAAAGTAGACAGGGTGTCTGCCTCACAGGACTAAAACTGGTAGTTGGTTCCACAGGAGAGCCTGAGAACTAAAAGATCTGCCTCCCATTCTACTTTTTAGAAATTCTAGGAACCACTAGTAAACCTGCAGATTGAGGCGAAGTGCTCTGTTAGGAACATAAGGAACAATCAGATCTCTGATATCCAGATGGAGCTTGGCCATTTAAGGCTTTATATGTGAGAAGGAGGATTTTAAAATTCTATTCTGGATTTAACAGGAAGCCAATGAAGAGAAGCCAGGATAGGAGATATGATCTCTCTTTTTTCATTTTCATCAGAACTCTGGCTGCAGCATTTTTGGATCAGCTGAAGGCTTTTTAACTACAGTTTGTGGACTTCCTGATAGTAAAAATTACAATAGTCCAGCCTTGAAGTAACAAATGCATGGACTGAACTTTCTCAGCATCACCCCTGGACGGGAGATTGCTCATGTTCCTCAGATGAAAGAAGGAAATTCTAGAAACCTCGTTGATAGGATATGAAATGATGGGTCCTGATCAAAAACAACACAAAGATATTTTACTTTATTATCTAAAATCGGGCGTAAAACCTATAAACTCTAATAGAATCTAATGAATTTTATTCCACATGGAGCTTTTTTGTTTAAAACCTCATTAAAACACATTTACATACAGTTAATGTCCAAAAGTTTGGACAAACCTTCTCATTCAAAGAGCTTGACTATGAAAATTATAGATTCACACTGAAGGCATCAAAACTATGAATTAAAACGTGGAATTATATACTTAACAAAAAAGTGTGAAACAGCTGAAAATATGACTTATATTCTAGGTTCTTTGAAGTAGCCACTTTTAGCTTTGATTACTGCTTTGCTTACTCTTATTGATGCTTGATGCTGTAGAAGAAGAACTAGTCCATCTAGTTAGCTGCTATAAAGGGTCTCCTCAAAACTATAATCACACATCGATCTACTCATCCACCCACCTTCCCCCTCCTCTTCTTTAATGGTAGCAGGTGAAGCATTAGCCTGTTGCTAAGAATCACATTTCTTTTTTGCAGCTTCCAAGCTTCTTTATGACGAACCATGACTACACCATGTATTCAAACGATGTGGAGTTCATCAACGGACTGATGAACATGAAAACCAGGTGACGCCACGTTTCAGGCTTCATATTCTGGGGGCGGGGCTCTCTGAACAGCTGTGGTGCGTCTGTCTCTCTGTGTTCATGCAGAGGTCTTCTGGTGTACCGGCTCACGCTCTCCCTGTGGCGCTTCCTGGCCCTGTGTTACTACGCTGAGGCTCGCCTGGACGTGCTGAAGCTCACCAAGCACATGGAGGACGGAACCATCAAGGCTCGCTGGAGGATCAAGGGCCTTCCCTTTCACTCCCTTCTGCTGCGCTTCTACCGGAAAGACAAATCCCACCTGTACAGGTGACCGACCGCTGCTCCAGAATATTCACTATTTGACTCCTTCTGTTTTTAAGGTTTCTGTTTCCAGAGGTGTTTCACTAATTTGATTCAGAATCTCAAAGGACTGTTTGAAAGCAACATTGTCTGGCTGTAATATTCCAGGGGCCCACATGAAACCTCTGCTCTCCATTCAGACACTAAGGCTACGTTCACACTGCACCCAAAAACAAGAAACACTTATATTAACAATTACAAATTCATTATAAACAATTTCATTTCTTAATGTCCATTCGTCCATGGATCATAGTTTTTGTGTGTTTTCGTCTCGTCATCGTCACGGGAAAAAGGGCCTTTGACGAAATTAACACTGGTTCTGAGTTCAAGCCCCACTCCCATGGACCAACATTCTGGGTCCCTGAGAAAGACCCTTAATCGCTGCTCCAGTCTCCAGGATTGAGTTAACAGGCGAACCAGGACTCTACAGAAACGGCTCTGTAGGTGTAGTGGTGTCCCAATGCGATATTAATATCCTGCCATTGTATGGGGTTAAGGGATTTGCTCAGGAACACAGAGCGGCAGGATCTAACCGGATACTTGCAACCTGCTCAGAGCCCAAGGCGCACTACTCTAACCACTAGGCCAACACTCCTCCTTGTAAATGCAGAGAGTTAATTTCATTGCTCTGTACTTGTGAGAGAGGTAACAGAGCTGTCAAGTACTGAAGTACACGTTTAGTACATTACTTATTTTTCCTCCTAATTCTGACTGATTTTTTTATATTTATATTTTTTAAAAACAAAGTGGCGCGTGTATGACATCATCAGCGTGCCGGACTGTAGTCGTAACCGGCAGCCCGGGCCAGTTGGCACAGGCAGCTCTACCCCTTCTATTCATTCTAGCTAATCTGAATGGTTCATTTCTAGAGCGAGATCATCTGTGGTAGCAGCACTAGACATCTTCCAGGCATGTGAGGAAAAATCTAGCAGCAGTTCAGCCGGACAGGAAAAGAATGAACGGTAGCCCGACGCGCGCTGATGATGTCATACACACTCCAGCTTTATTTAATCAAATATAAATATAAAAAAAATCTAACCGTGGATGTCTGGGGGACGGTGATTGGCCTCCATGTTCTGAATGCTGTACCATAAAGAATAAATGATGAACAGTTTAGTTTGTGCCTTCAAATTAGTTTTGCCCATAGGAAGACCATTACTGGATATAACCCTAGCGGAATATCTTCCAGAGCGGCTCCAAATGACACTAAACTCATATGAGTGAGAGTAGAACATGATGGGATAATGTAAAATCAGGGGGGCCAATGTAAAAAAGCAGTGTTCCCCTTTAATATCTGATATCGGTCTGATATTAACCAAAAAACTAAAATCGGATCATATCTAAATCCAAAATGTTGGCTTGTGATAGAAACACTCTGATTCTGTTTAATATGAAATAATTACTAAATATGCTGTGATTCATGCTGATATGGGTCAATTCTCAGAGCTGTAATATCTAAGGGAAGACGCCCCTACGTTAAAGGACATTCATGGTTGGCTAAGCAGTGGAAAACCAACCTGGAAGTCTTTCACCATCAGGATGCATCAGACGTTCCCCTCTCAGAAAATATCGTCTTTTAAATAACCACTTGGATTCTGACTCAGACGTACAAATGTTTTTTCTTTGGATAATCGTGGTGATCAACCTCTGATGTTTCTAATCTCACTTATTCTCACTATCGTCTCTTCTAGGTCATATGACGCATTTTCAACATTTTACATCGGACACGATGGACTCATTCATTGTCACAAAGTTGAAAAGGTACGAGTGTTGATGTCCCGTCACAACTTTAGCATAAGTTGAAGGAATTACATGAGGAAGTCACTGATCTTATAACCCTTACACATTTACGATAAAAGCACTGAAACCAACAACTCAAAATAATCCAGGATTACTGAGCTAACCTAAAATGTTTTATAACCTCTGCAAGCGAAATCATACCTGCATCTGTTTAAGGTTTCAATGCTTATGAAATTACACCAAAAAAGTATCTGATCCATCACATGACGTCTGTATTTTCTGGACTATAGAGCGCACCTCTACTGTAAGCAGCACCAATTAAATAAAAAAATAAAAAACTGGAACATATTTTTACAATCTGCTAAGGAAGAGTGGGATTAGGGACACTGAGAAAAATAAATAAAAAAGTTAACAGATTTTTAAAAATGTATTTCAGTTTAATATGGGAAAAAAGTCAGAATTCTGACTTTAATCTCAGAACTGTGGATCTTATTGTAGATGGACACCATGAAGGCAGAGACGCGGGAGCACTCAGCTTCACTGACCTAGATGTCAGTTGTTTGGGAGGGCTTGTAACACATTGGTGGAAAATTGGAAAATTAGGCAACTTTTTACGTGCCCGAGGGGTCCCCGGTGATGCTATTTCATTAATGGAAGAGCAGAAGGTGATTAAAACAAGAGAGCTAGTCTCTAAAACAGACATGGCCAAGGCTTGATGCTAACATGTTTGTTAGCTGTCTGAATTCTGTCTGTATTCCGAGGTTAAAGTCTGAATTCTGGGGTTAAAGTCTGAATTCTGGGGTTAAAGTCTGAACCTCGGGGCTTAAAAGTTACTGAATTCACAGGTTTAAAAGTCTGAATTAGGGCTGCAACAACGAGAATCGATAAAATCGATAAAAATGCGACTTTTAAAAGCGTTGGCAGCGAATTTCATCATCGATTAGTTGTGTCGTAGCGATTAATGTCGTCATCCGCCCGCCCGCCCGTCATCACATCCACTTGACTGAAAGCGAGGAAAGAAAAATCACGGCAGAGAGCGAGCCAGCGCTGCAGGTGGCGCGGTGTTGCCAACTCAGCGAATTTGTCGCTATATTTAGCAACTTTTTCAGACCCCTCAGCGACTATTTTTAAAAAGCGACTAGCGCGACAAATCATGGCGACTTTTCTGCGGTGTTTGGCGGCTTTTGAGACTCTTCATTGAAAGCATGTATGGATTTCACTACTCTTGTCCTGCAGCACAGCAGCTGCTGCTGCGTGGCCTCCCCCATCCCAACCCGTTCTCCCGAGAATCCCTCTCAGCGCTGCAGTCAGAGAAGCAGGATGTTTCAGCGTCAGACTGCAAATAGGCATCGCGCCCGGAGTTGGCGGCTTTCGGTGATCACAATAATTGTGGCATAAATAAATTACGCTTTGCAAATTATGAGGGCAAGGCTTTTTGAAGTTTAAATGTTCTGCTTAAGGGTAAAGTAAAGATACGGTATGAGTAAAAAGCAGAATAAATCAACGAGATGTGTGTAACTAATTATCTGCCACATTCCCATGTAAATATCTGTCTTTGGAGGATGTGTTTTTTAGCACCCCTAGTTCTCTTATTTTTATTCCAAATACAATTTATAATTTGAATCACAGGGCTATTTTTATCTCTATGGTTCAGTATTTTCTCAAGTAGCAACTTTAACTGCTATACTTTCCTGTCTTAAAAGGCAGAACTTTTCTAGTCTAAAAAAACCTCATTTGTTGAAATGGGGGGGCCTATTGTTTGAACCCCTTAGGGGCTTTAAAAAACAAAAATGTCTTTTTTGCGCTTTATGAAACAAAGTAGCCTATGTTTTGTGGATGTACAGCTACATTTCTCATGTAAGTTTGCGTAGTTTTAACACAAACATTTATTTTTCATATTGCACCAGTACAGTTAATGAGCAACCTGTACTTGTGTGCTTGTTTGTTCTGTCTAAAATGTTTATTTTGGAATAAAGAGGTTAATATAAAAAATATTTTTTGTCCGATTCATCGATTAATCGAAAAACCAATAGATCCGATTCATACGATTTTTAAAATAATATTCGTTAGATTGCAGCCTAGTCTGAATTCGGGGTGAAAGTCACAATTCGGGGTGAAAGTCTAATTCGGGGTTAAAGTCTGAATTCCGAGGTGAAAGTCTGGTCGGGGTTAAGTCTCCTGAATTCCGGGCTTAAAGTCTGAATTCCGGGCTTAAATTCTGAATTCCGGGCTTAAAGTCTGAATTCGGGTGAAAGTCACGAATTCGGGGTGAAAGTCTAATTCGAGGGTGAAAGTCTGAATTCGAGGTGAAAGTCTGAATTCGAGGGGTGAAAGTCTGAATTCGGGGAGAATCTGAATATTCGAGGGGTGAAAGTCTGAATTCGAGGGGTGAAAGTCTGAATTCGGGGTGAAAAGTCACGAATTCGGGGTGAAGTCTAATTCAGGTTAAAGTCTGAATTCGAGGTGAAAGTCTGAATTCCGGGGTGAAAGTCTGAATTCCGGGGTTAAAGTCTGAATTCCGGGCTTAAGATTCTGAATTCCGAGGTAATCTAATTCGGGTGAAAGTCTGAATTCGAAGTGAAAGTCACAATTCAGGTGAAAGTCCCATTCAGAGTGAGTCTGATTCACGGGGTGAAAGTCTACAATTCCGGGGTGAAAGAAGTCTGAATTCGGGGTTAAGAATCTGAATTCGGGGTGAAAGTCTGAATTCCGGTGAAAGTCTAATTCGAGGTTACGTTTGGGACTTTAAAGTCTGGATGGGGCTTAAAGTCTGAATTCGAACTTAAGTGAATTCAGGACTAGAGTCTGAATTCGAGGTTAAGATCACAGACTAAGGGTTAAAGATCATTCAGGTTGGATCGATTCCGGGTTAAAGTCAAATTTACGACTTTTTCCTCTTCTTATATTGAAATGAAGTTAACTTCAGTTAACTTTTATTTTTTCCAGACAATACTAATCTCTCTTGTGTAAATCCGCACCGGGCTGTAAGCCGCTGATATCTACTGAACGATCTCCCACCAAACCTGTAGGGGGAGCTCTACATATGGCCCCTGGAGTAGGGATGAAGAGGAATGCTAGCTCCCGTTTAGCTTGTTATACTCGCAGCAGTAGGAGCTTCTGCTGAAAGATGGGGCTTCTTCAGCTCTTTATTTCAGCTCTGCAGGAGTTGAGCTCCTGCATGTCAATGAATTGGGGAGATTTGTTCTCCCATCACATGCCTGCTCCCTAGTATGTTATGCTAAATGAAAATTAGCCCCTTATTCTTTCATTTCACACTTTGACTTCCCCCTCTGGCGGTTAGGAAAAATCCACAGAAAGCTGCAGCTTCTTATAAACCCCATGGCTTAAAGTATGTGAAAAAGTAGTGAAGCTTATCCATCCATTTTCTGTCACTTTTATCTAGGGTGACCATATTTTCATTTGAAAAACCAGGACACCCCTTGTTGGAGCGGGGGGGAAATCTCTGTTCCCATGCATAAGCCTAGGTAATCCTACAATAACATGATATTTACAGTTGGTTTATTAAAAATGCTTTTCAGTAAAAGTCAACAGAAATAACTCAATGACAAATGATAATTTTATTCAAAATGTATTTATTAAAATGCTTAACAATTCCTGTAATGAATGAATAGCACAATGAAAGAAATAATGTCTCATCTAAACATCCCTCACTTAACAATAAAGTTAACAATAACTCTCAGCTCCCAATATATGATGATACTCAGCCTCAGCAATGAAAGAGATATGTCTGTTCTGTAGGTTATTGGAAAAATAAACAAATGAGCTAATTAACAAAATACCCTCTTTTGTAGCAAAATAACTCAAAATGTACAAAAAGCGAACAAACATATCAATAGAATATCTTGACTTTCGAGGTCAAGGTGGCTTTCAGATCCTTACCTCCATTGGACACCTGAACATGTAATGCCTGCTTTACTTTTTACTGTGCACAAGGCCTCCCATTTGTCTCGATCCTGTCTGGCGGGGAAACTCTTTTGTAAATCGTTGGTAACCTACATTTGTGCCTTTGCCTGTTGTTGGCGTACTGACAGCCGCGCTATCTATATTCTGATTAAGAACAAGGCTGCCGCACTGGCGGCTCGGGGGGTGGCGTCACCGCGGCGTGGAGTGAAATGGTCCTAGCGTCTGTAAATTTAATGGTCCAATAGAAGGTAATTTAAAAAACAGGACATTTCCTCACTTTCTAAAAAAACCGGGGCGCCCAGGACAGGGCGTGAAATCTGAACATGTCACGGGAAATACTGAGCGTTTGTGGTCACCCTACGCCACCCCATCCCAAGCCGGAGACAAAGGATGCTAGTTCCTATCTCCAGTATTGGCTTATAGTCCAGAAAATACAGTATATACAATTCATTTGTGAAGTTAATAAAGCTCCTCAATCCATGTATGGTTCATTCTTTGTTTTTTTTTTCATTTCAAAGCAAAAACGAAAAAACAAAACAAGCATGTGGTTTTTCTGTTTTTCGTTTTTTAAAACCTAAATCGAAAAAAATGAAAAATCGAATTAATAGAAAATCAACAGCGTTTGAGTTTTGTTTTGCCATCTAAATGAAAATTTAGATGAACAGTTTTTTGAAAACTTTGGTTTTCATTTTTTTTCCCTGCTTTATGTGTCAACGCTTTCACGGTTGCTAAGCAACAGAGCATACAGCGGTAAAACCCGCCGAATGGTAGACCTGTTAGAATTCACGGCCAAAACTCTTCCAGTCTCCTTTTTTTCACGGACTTCAAAGGATCCAGTCTACTTAGGTAGACCCGGCGTCCTTGGAGGATGCAGCCAAGGATTTCGAACAGAGCCAAGCTGTTGTCATTTTGGTAATGCTAACTGAAAAAGTTCTTCTTCTTGTGGATTATAATGGCGGTTGGCAAGAAATTGAAGGCGTACATTACCGCCACCTACTGGCAACTAAAAAAGTTATGTGTTGGGAGTTCAGGTCTTCATTTCCGGTTTTGCCATAAGGTCCGTTGAATTAACAACAAAATAAAAGTTAGTCTTTGGTTTAACCATTGCAGTTAAAAAAATCCCAAAACTTACCTTTTTCATTTTTGCAAATGCCGTTTTCTCAATTTCATTTTAAAAACGGAAAAACAAAAAAACCACATGCTTGTTTTGTTTTTTTAGTTTTTGTTTTGAAATGTAAAAAACCAAAGAAAGAACCATACATGGATTCTCCTCCTATATAACATTTTAGAAATATTTGCTAAACTGGAAGACTGTCCTGCTAATAGATTCTCCCCTTTTGGAGAACTGGGATAGTTCCATTGAACTATGCTTAGTGTGAGGGATTGCTGAAGAGTCAATGAGTCGATGCAATCAGCTGGTTTTAGATAGAAAACTTTGAACCAATCTGACTGGATGATCTGGTGAACTGGAAAGAGCCTTGAGACGACATGATGTGAATTGGAGCTATAGAAATAAACTGAATTGAATTGAAAAGTCAACTCACTTTATCCACCAGGCTACATAAGGAGAAATCTTTGAGAATAAACATAGTGACAGATTAAGAATTTATGTAATTTATTAAGTGTAATTCAAATCTAGATGAATGAATAACTATTGGTCACAGAACTTGAAAAGCTGCATCAGATGCTCACCAGTATCGTCCAGTGAAAGGGGCTTCTGGTTCCCGTATGGATCGCAGCCACAGCCGGCCCAGTTAACGCTTCTGTCTGTTTTCTCTGTTTCAGGTGATGCCAGCTCAGCCCCCTGTGGTTCCAAGAGTAACTTCTCTCCTAACGGGGGCTCTAGTCGCTCTGGGGGTGCAGGAGCACAGACCCGCTCTCAACCTGCTCCCCCTCCTGCTGTCGTCAAGGCGACAGAGCAAACATTGACAGCCATCGTCTCTTAGGTTAATGTGATCATGAAGGTGTCCTCTCACCCTGTACCCTCAGAGCATCTTTCTATTAAAACAAGTTGCAGCTTTTCTCTGCTTCCGCTGCTTTAACCACCGTTCGGTTTTTGGGTCCAGATGTTTCACACATGGTTGTCGGTGGTTGAAAATTTGAGCTGGCAAATAAAAAAAAAAAGGTAAACCGATGCAGTTCAAGCCATTTAGATCATAAAGCAATTAATAAAGCTGCAAAGCAACAGTATGTAGCAACCGCCCATTAGACCGAAGCACTGGCCTGAGGAGAACTTGGACCTGATTCAACAGGTCTGGAATGTGTTTCAGGGTTCGCAGCGACTGAAAGGCTGGTTTTGATGAGATTCCAGGTGAGCTCTGTGTGAAGCAAAGGATTTAGCAAAGAGCATCTTCACCTCATCCAGTCTAACTGGAGATACAACAACAGGTGGGGATAAATCGATCTGGAGCTGAGCGGATCCTCCAAAATCAGAAAGCTGATCTAAGAAGGTTTTACTTTCATTAAGAGAACGGTTTCAAATCCAAGTCTTGCCGTTTTAAATGTGCAACAAGTTGAAACATTCTCACAGGATAAATGTTTCTGAATATTAACCGTCATTAGAAAGCAGCCCATCCATCCCTGATTATTGTGCATCTCTACGGGTCCTGCTTTATAAAACAAATCAATGTTCTAACAGTGGCTGGGCTACAGTAGCACTCTGCTGGGATAATCAGACTCTAATATGTTCATCTCTGCATGTTCTAGAGTGAACTTTAGTGTGTTTCTCGACTGAAAGAATAAAACTGTCTGATTAACATCATTCCTGTCGTTTTGTGAAATGGCTGTCCGTGTTTTCACAAATATTCATACAGGAGATAAAATGTTATTTGATTTTCTGCTAAATCTTCTAATCAAAAGATGAGTTTTTGTTTATAAAAAGATCAGTTCAGCATAAGTTTGAATCCCAGAAGCCACAGTTATCCCTCACCTGGTTAAATATTGCTCAGAAATGGGTAATTTCACTATTTATTAGACCTGAAGCTTACATAACTTGATGCTTTCTAAGGTGGAACAGAAATGACTTTCCACATTTACCCTGTTAACATTAAATGGATGTCAGCCTGCTTAAATCTTATGTATGTTGCCAATAAATTACTATTGTACTACCTGGTATTTGATGAACTTAAATTAGTTCATTAGTTTTTAGGCCGACGGGTTTAAGGAGACAAACAGGCTTAGAGAAGGAACGTAGCTAAGCTAACTCGAGGGGGATCTGTTTAAGGAAAGAAAAAGGTAAGAGTTCATAGCCAGTGTTAACGCCAAAAAATATTAAAAAGCACATACATCCAGCCACAGTAAAAACTGAGTCCATAGCCGTGTCAGGTCCAACTCTGTCTTCTAAAAACGAAGGTGTTGATGGCAGCAGCCCTGCTGGTATTTCTATCCAGGATTATGTCACATCCAAACAGGAACAGACCTACTGAGCTGTTGTGATCGGAAAAGGCAGAGAGAATGTAAAGTTAGGGGTTGAACAAAGAAATACTTCAAAAAGAATTGGATCAAAGTAGAATGAAGAAAAGTGGTCCCTATGTCCTCCAGCAGTCTAAGCCTATAGCAGCATAACTATAGAGATAGCTCAAGGATAACCTGGAGCCACTCTAACTAGAAGCTTTATCAAAAGGAAAGTAAAAGTAGACTGTTTCTGCATCACAGACTAAAACTGTTACATCTTCTCCCGCTTATTCCCTCAAGTTTGCGGAGGCAGTGCCTAGCTGTCCATCAATATATGGATGAGAGGCAGGGTACAGGTCGCCACTCCGTCGCAGTGCAACACAGAGACACAACCATGGTGACAATCTCACACCTAAGAACAATTTAGAGATGCCAGTTAACCTAACAGTTGTGTTTTTGTATGTTTGATGAAATGAAAAGTTAATGACCCCTTTAAAGACTTGATCATGTTGAAGTGAGCTGACATAAAAAGGAGTTTATCACTGGCTGTTGGACCTCAACTTTATCTTTGAAGACATTAAAACAAAGTCAGATAAAACGTTTGACAATATAACCAAAACCTTTTTAACAAAGAGTCTAACATGCATCAAACACTTCTTAACATGAAGCTTTTGGAAGCCCAGTTAGAAGGAATTATCTGAGATGGGTTCCTTCCCCCACCCAGGATGGTTTACATGATGCAGATTATGCATGTCGGTGTCTGCTGTTTTCATATCTGCACACGTTTTTAAAGCCTCTGAATCTTGTTTAGATTTTAAGATCTTCCTCAGCAGCTTTCAGTTTAACACTCCAACCATCCAGCAGCTGTTTGCATTTCCTTTCAGCCAAATGCTTGAATCCACCTGGGACTGCGGGGAATGGCGCCACCCAGAGCCAGGTCCCAGTGGAGGAGCTCTGTTGGCGGCCATGTGACCAGGAAAGCCTTGACCTTTGACTGTCTTTTCAAATACATTTTATTTAAAACGTGGAGATAACAGAAACACATTTTGTAGAAGTAATATATTAATAAGCAGACTTTTATTCCATCCGCTCATTTCAAGAATAACAACAAAACTATTTATTGTTGGCAAAAAAATAAAAGCTTGTCCAGTCATATAAGCAACAATTATGAGACAATCATTGTAACATTAGATTTACAGCTATTTATGAGCAAACTAAGTTGTTTGAGATGAAAGGAAATAAATTCAATACATTTACATTAGGGGGAGTGGTGGTCTAGCGGTTAGGGTATAGAGCTTGGAATCCTGAGGGATTCTAAGCCCCACTCCCACAGACTGCCACTCTCTGAGCAAAGACCCTTAACCCCACACTGCTCCCTGGGCGCCGCACGATGGCAGCCCACTGCTCCCCATGAGGATGGCTTAAATGCAGAGGTGAATTTATAGACAACTTTATAGAGAAGTTATAAAACACAGAAATATAGAGACTGAAAATAAATATAAGAATAAGTTATATATAACATTATGAGATCTTTGTAAAAAGAATATTATGCAAAATTATTAGAAAATAATAAAAACAATATTAAAGGAATAGTACACCCAAAACATGATTAGCCTTCATTTTCTACTCACCCCATGCTGAACAACACTCTGGAGTACTTTTTGATATCTCAAATGCATCTGGAGATCTGGGAGGCTTCTTGCTGTCTGCTGACATTCAAATAATGGAGGTCTATGGCCCAAGGCAGAAAGGTCCATAAAAGTCCACAAAAAGCGTGTCAATATTCCTCCATACTGCTCGAGTCCAATGTATTCCAAGTGTCCTGAGTGGGTAGCGTCCATAATTTTCGAAACGAAGTCATTTAGAATGTTTTTTAGAGCATAAACAGTAGCGTATAGGATTTCCTGAAAGCGGCGTTCTCACGAGTCTACGGAAACCGCTGACAGACCAAACCAGATGAAAGTCGCATTCAGCGTCTGCTCTGCCGATAATGCAAAGCGTAGAAGAAGAAATGTGCTGTTTACCTGTGCAAAGAAAGAAACAACGAAAGAAAAATGTTAAAGTTATTTTTTATTATATATCAATGATATTTGTAAAAGTATCTCAAGTATTGAATTTTGTATTATTTGCAGATGATACAAACATATTTGGATCAGGGGACAGCTTACAGCAACTCTTGGAATCAATCCCTTCAGAATTAAAGAAAATAAAACAACGGTTTGACATAAACAGGTTATCAATAAATTTGAGTAAAACTACATTAATGTTATTCGGAAACTGTAAGTCAAAGCATCAGGCACAGATACAGATAGAGGGGGTTAACATAGAAAGAGTACATGAAAATGAATTCCTTGGAGTGATCATAGATGACAAGATTTGCTGGAAGCCTCATATAAAACACAAATGTTTATCAATTTGCGCAGTTAAATTGTGAAACAAACTAAATGAGAACCTAAAGCAATGCCCAAACATATTCCTTTCCAAAAAAATGTACAAAGAAATTATTTTCAAATGTATAGAGAAGCATTGTAAGAAAGTTTTGTGTTTTTTTTTTTTTTTTGTTTTATTGTATATATATATGATGAAAGTATATGTGTACATATTTATGTATCAACAATAATATGTACAGCTGTAGGTAGGTATGTATTTATATGGATATATATAGCAACATAATTATAAATATTGTAAATGAAAGAAATATAAGATTTAACAGGGTAGAAGCACATAAATTTTACGTTTTCCTACTCCTTTTCAGCCCATGTAATAGAAATTAAATTAACTCAGGAAAGAAGGGGGGAATTTGTTTTGTTGTTTTTCTCTCCAATGTTTTTAAACATTCATTTATTGTTTTGTTTTTCTCTTTCCAGGATGGAGTCACAACCAAACAGGAACAGACCAGATGAAGCTATATGAGAAAAAGCAGAGAGAGAGCAGAGCGTTAGAGATTGAACTAATAGATTCTGCAGAGTGGGAGATTAGAGATAGAGATGAAGCAGAATGATGAAAAAGGGGTCCCTATATGTCCTCCGGCAGTCTAAGCCTATAGCTGGCAGGAGCATAGAGATAGCTCAGGATAACCCTGAGCCACTCTAACTAGAAGCTTTATCAAAAGGGAAAGTTTTAAGCCTAGCCTTAAAAGTAGACAGGGGGTGTCTCCTCCACCGGACTAAAACTGGTAGTTGGTTCCACAGGAGAGGAGCCTGATAACTAAAAGATCTGCCTCCCATTCTACTTTTAGAAATCTACTAGGAACTAAGTAAATAGACTGAGATTCACTACTTTATTGTGCAGCAGGATCTGTAACACACAGACATCATCAGTTCTTAGGTGAATATCTGCGCTATTAATTAAACTTTACAATAATGATGTGTTTATGTCACAGGTCACTCTATTAGCTCCAAAATCCTTTTACGCAAACCACAAGGAAATAATGATATTATTATACAATATAAGCATCATCCATTACACAGAGAACACAGGATCAAAATAACACTAAAATACTACAGGCAGGGGGCCCTGCCTGGTTACAGGGTCCAAATGCTCAGGTGCGCTCTGAGGTCAGAGAGATAAAGTCTCTTATGAGCAGACAGATCTGAAATGTGTTTCTGTGACATATTTCCTCCTCATTTCTGTCATTTGGGGCGGATTCAGGAAATGTGGGGCCCTAGGCAAATACAGGCAGGGGCCCCTCTGAACTGAGAAGACAACACATAAATCAGACTCATTCTACAGATAGAGAAATGTTAATAGAATAGACATGCATTATCTGTTCTAGGTTGGGTTTTCTGTCCCTCTCCTCTTGTCCCTTTTCTTCTTGTTTTTTTCGTCTCTAGGTATTTAAGTGAAAGGATTTTTTTTTATCAAAAACAAGTGTGCAAATAAGGAATAGTTGTATTAACCATACATGTAAAAAGAGTTTTATGGGGCCCCCAGGAACTTGGGGCCCTAACCAACAACCTAGTATTGCCTAATGGTAAATCCCCCTGCATTAGACTGTAAATGTATTAGTCTGCTGCCGCGAGCGGGATACTTCTTTACTTGGCGACCACTAGCTTGCTTTACGTTGCCATGACAATGTAACCTACGTATTAATTATGCATCAAATTAATTGAATAAAATCCAAATAAATGTAATAGTAAAATAAAAAAAGTCAAAATCCTTTCCAAAAATATTCATAAGAAATTTATAAATTGTGCAAAGTCAATTTTTTTTTCAATTTTCTATTGATCTTTTCCTTCTGCGTCTCAGCGGTGTAACAGCGCCCCCACGCGGCGAAGACAGGGAGGAGCGCGTAGCTACATGACGTCAGGAGGACGGTTCTCTCTGAGTGTTTTTCTGCATGTTTGTCGGAATGAAAACAAACTGAAAGCAGCAGCAGGTCCTCCGCCCGTGTGCATGGGTTGGTGTGTGTGTGTGCGCGCGTGGGTTAGAGTGGAATACACACTGACATGTTGAGGCAGAGGTAAAGGTGTGGCGCTGCGAAGGAGGAGCATTAAGTGTCAGAGGGAACAGTTTGAGGATTCCTCCTCCCGTCACTTACAGGAGCAGCTTGTTAAAGGAGGAGAAGCTTCTAACTTCTTGGAGATCTGAGCTCCAAGGTCGCTGTTCACAGCCTGAACTGGATGGAAGCAGCAGGAGAGGAGGTTTTCTAATCCGCACCGTGTGAAGGTAATCCCATCCTGAGGTTTGTGTGTCTGTGATGATCTCTGCCTGCTGCTGTTTCAACAGGGAACATGTGTCCTACTGTCCCCGCCTGGCTGGAGATCCCACTGCTTTAATCCACCAGCAGCTGGTAATCTGCCATAATCCGCTTTCACTGGCAGATTTTCTAACTTTCTTCTCTACAGTAAGATTGGTTTAAAGTTCTCACGTGTTTTTATGAAGTTTAAGAGCAACAGCTGGATGGTCTATTGATGATGAAGACAGAAAGAAGACAAACAAGCTTTTCTTAAACTTTCTGTTTGCTGCTACATGCTGATCCCAGGATCCGCATCATTTTCCTGCCGGCAAGGCGACGGACGGCGTTTGAACGACGCTCCAGGAGCCGCGATGCTGCAGCGACTTCAGAGCTGAGCCTCCGGGCAGGGGCGGTCCTAGACCAAAGGTTCAAGGGGGCCAGGAGGGGGCCAGCGTGTTTTCATTGGAGCACAGAAAAGCATGAAGTAAAAAACAGGGCAAGGGATTCAAATATATGATAAGAGAACTGCATGAAGTAAAATTTCTATTCAATTAGGTTTCATTAAAATTCTATTTCTCATTAGGTCTATATATATTCATATTGATATATTTAATATATTCATATATATTGATATTTATTCATATACTCATATATTATATATTTAAATATATTCATATATAGTATTATTTTTAATATATATGAATATATTTGGGACTTTTACATATTATTTTTGACTTAATTTAAGTTCAAATTACTGTTTTCTTTGAAATCAGATAAGTGCTAAAAAGAAAAACTGATAAATTCAGCTGTAAAAATTGTTTTAAAAAAACATTTAGCAGATGAAAACTGTGATTCTATCTTAATACCACTGAATCTATCACCTTATTATTTTTAAATAATTGGTAAAAAACAGAATTTGTAAAGAAAAAAACTGAAACAGATCCAAAGGAGCTATCAGTAACCATGTCTGTTCCAGTGCAGATCATCATTAATATTTCTTCTTTAGACTATTATCTTCGATACAGGGGCCATAACAGGGGCCAGGACATGATCTACAGGGGCACTGGCCCCCGTTGGCCCCTGTCTAGAACCACTCATGCCTCTGGATCTGATTGGAGACCAGCTGAGATTAAAAAAAAATGGCTTTAACCACTTTATAGAGGAAAAATGAACAACTTAGATCCACAAATATCACAGTGATTAATTGGATGCCCATTCCAACAATTATTAAATCCATATTCAATTCAGGTGACCTACATATTAATAAACAATAATAAACTATAGATTTTCTAAACCCAAACAAAGAAACATCTAACAAAATTATTTAATTAATGGTTACAGTTTACAATATTTAGTCATATCTGTAATAGGCTTCTGAAATTAAACGATGCCTGGCCTTTATGAAAAACAAATCTGGATTATAAAATGTTTCTATGGAGCCTCTTAACTAAGGGACATTGAGGAGCCTCCCAATTATATATGAAGTATATTACATATATATATTAAAATCAGAATACATGTAATAGTAAAAAAAAGATAAAAAAAATTATTTCCCAAAATATTCATAAGAAATGTACAAATTATGCAAAGTATTTTTTCCTTATAATACATTTTTTTTCCCAAATCTCCCTCTGACCACTAGGGGGTGCTGCAGCAACCCCAGCACTCCTACTTCCTGTGGGCCTAAGATGTAGTGGTTTGCAACAGAGGAAAACTGTATAACGGAAATCACCATTTTGGATATTTCAGGATATTTTCCAATGAAGCTTTTGACCGATTTCCCGTCATATTTGGGTTTTGACTGGAATTGTTCCCACAATTAAAGAACCCTTCATATACATGTGTAATAAAGCAAGGTGAAGCCGCGGTTGGTTTTTATTCCCTTCTGTTTCTGGCTCATTGCTCATTTTCAGAGCCTATTTTGCTGCTGATTCAGTTTAAATTCCAAGATCGGCCTGTTTTCCAGTGTAGTCCTGTTTCTCTGACTGTGACTAACTGGATGTGCTCTCTTCATCCTCTGACATGGGGGAGCTGGCTGGGAGCTTCGTCTGCCTGGCTGTGTGTTTCCTGGACGGGGCGCCTGTGGAGCTGGTTGACAGTTGCCTTTGTATCTATGCTTCTTTTTTCTGCTTCTGCTGTCTGCTCCTTGAACCCCAGTCATCCTCAGCAGATGAGCGCTCACACTGAGCCTGGTTCTGCTGGAGGTTTTCTTCTGTTCAAAAGGGAGTTTTCCTCTCCACTGTCACGCTACAAGCATGCCCAGTGTGAGAGGGATTGCTGAAGAGAGTCAATAGGAGTGATGCAATCAGCTGGTTTTCCTTAGATAGAAACTTTGAATCAATCTGACTGGATGATCTGGTGAACTGGAAAGAAACCTTGAGCGGCGTAACATGTGTTGTTAATGGGATTATGGCTATAGAAATAAACTGAATAGAATAGAACTGGTTCTGGCCCCTGTACTAAAAAACTTTTGACCAAATCAATGTCTTACGATCGGATGTGCTGACAGAAGAGACTGTTATGGATTAATCTGTAACCTTTACAGTTTAATTTACCCTGAGGAATCACTTTAACCTTCAGCCGTTCTATGATGGGATCATAGATTTCATCTTTCAGATCAGAAAGATTTAACATTTGGAGACTGATGTGTTTTATTTTCCGCTCTGCAGCATTTCTGTCCAACATGCGCAGATTCAGCTCTGAGGGATCCCTTCTGGACCTTGACTCCATACAGTGGGACAAACTGCCCCCAAAGCAGCCAGAATATGGAAGCAGGCGGACATCTGTCAACCCCCCCCCTCAGCTGGAAATTGAGCAACTCGACGACGCAGGGTCAGCTGGCCTGATTCCCACCATCAGAGAGCCGGCGCAGATACCGGCCGAGGTCAGGAGGAGAGAGCTGATCAAAGAGCACAGCAGCAGCGCAGAGAACCTCAGCGATCTGGGGAAGCAGGACACCAACCGCCTCATGGTGTGTAGCATCAGCGAAGGCTGCAGGGCCTACAGCGACAGCCAGCTGGCCTCGGTTGCCGAAGACCCTGAGAGTCCAGAAAAAGACGACCAGCGACCCTCAGTCTCCTCAGACCCCTTTGACTTAAAGTCCCAGCAAAGGCAGCACCACCACAGAGCCAAACTCTCTGCTGCTAAGCTGCACCTGAAGAGTCTGTTTGGACAGGTAGGACGTCCTTTAAGCGTCCATTCAGTCACAGCTTCAGTGGCTCTGAATCCTCTGGTTTATGTTCAGGTGTTTAAAAAAACGAGTACCAAGTCTTTTAAATAGGCACGCACACCGATGCAGGGAAACATCTCACAGTTCGATGGAAAGGGAAAAAAACTGAATATTTTTATTCATTTTCCTTAAAAAAAAAAAAATAAAACCGAAAGTGGCAGCTGAATTAATGACCTTCAACAACAGCCTGTGAAAACAGGAAGAGTTCAGATAATATCCCCCTGATTTATACAAACATGCTGCTGGAGATTCTCGGTCATCAGGGTCATAGTCATTCAAAAAGTTAAAATTAAAAAACAAATTCCAGTGGATTGTTTTTAATTTTAACAGAACATTCTGACTAGACTGTTTCAAGCTGTTGAATGTTTAACTTCCCATCCAGGAGGCTTTCTCAATTCAAAATGTCTGGATTGGCGTTTAGTTCAGGCTTTTCTAAACTAGCCCATCTAAAACGCTTGTAATGGCATAAGGGTCTTTGTATCACTCCCGCTAGCAGAGGCAATGTGCGCGGTGGCCGTCTCAGGGTACATGATGCAGATATTTTTGATTTATGCCCAATATTGAATCGTGGTCTGCGCTGTGTTATTCCAAACCACAAAGCAGGAGAGGGACAATCAGGAACTAGCTAGGATTGTGGGTGTCCATGTGTTGGTTTGATGAGCTTGTTAAGCCATATACAACCCCTCATCCAACGGCGAGGCGTCAGGCGGTGAGTGTTCCCAAAAGATTAGCCGTGGCGCCTGCGTGTTTGGCCTCAGGTGCAAACCAACAGACCGTCCCCACAGAGCGCTACAAACTAGCGTCCTGCGCGGTGTCTGGGATAGAGTCCTAGAGGTGTGCCAGGCGTTGTGGGATGACACCACAGCCAGAGATTCTGTCATTAGGTACCAAACAAGAAATAAGCATAGTTTAGGGGGGACGTGAAAGTGACCAATCAGAGGCCTTCTGTCTGCTAGGCACTTTCTGCAGTCACCTACAATTATGGGAGGTGCAGCAGAGAGTCTGCAAAGGCGGCGCGGGACGTCTCGGCCTTCACTGCAACACCTACGCCGAATTACCTAGTTACGAAATATAAAATCAGCCGTTAGGGCCACGTCCACTGAGAAGTCAAACCCTGCAAGCCTAAGCGCACAAATTTTTTCACCAAACCAGCCTCTCATCCACATGAGAAGCCGGCGTTTCGGTGGTCTGTAAACAATCTTTTTTATTAAGCCTTCAGAGTGGGAAGATTTTGAAGAAACGCCGTTTTCGCGTTTCCATCTTTAAACTCTAACGCGATATTTTTTCTTACACGCGCATGCGCGCCATAGTTGCCGCCCTCTAAACACGCATGCAGCGACAGTATCTACAGCACAACAATGGCGCCGTACCCGTGTGTTGAATGGTTTGCTGCTCATGCTACTCACCCTGCTGTGGGGCTTACTAACAGAATCTTCTTCTTCTTCTGGAATATCTCCAGGAAGAACAGAGCAATATCGACCACATAGTTCAGCACCTGAATTTGGGCTGAACCACGAAAATGGACCAAGAGGGCAACCATATATAAATATTAGTGTATTATGGTTCTCATTTTAAATTAAGCTTATTTCTCTTTTGCTTTGGCACCACAAGCGCCATTTACAGGCCTGTCATACATTTAGCAGCGTTTTCATGCATTCGTGTAGGGATCGATCACATTTATTTTACGTCTCCGTCTTTCACGACCAACGTTCTGGAAAATATCAGCGTTTAGTGGCTTGGATTTTGACTTCGTGTGGACGGGGCCTTAGTGTGAGGGATTGCTGAAAAGTCAATGAGTCGATGCAATCAACTGGTTTCTTTAGATCTCCTAGATCTCCTTCCATAGAAACCCCTTGACCCCAGTCGCAGCAGGGCAGATGCACAGCCACGCAGGTTTCCTCAGCTCTCAAAACCTACCAACGCAGGCGATAGTGAGTTGATTCCTTCCCACTATCATCGCAGCCCCACATCGCTATGCAGGGGAACAAAATATCTGGCCAGGTCAGCCCGGGCCAATAATGACCTCAACGACTCCCATTATTCAGGGGTATAGCCTTTTTAATTTGCATGTTTTCTAAACCATTACAAAGCGTTGTTGGGCTACTGTATAGAACACCTGGAACTAAACACTAATCCGGACATTATGAATTAAAAAAACTTCCTGGATGGGAAGCAAAACGTCTTCAAACTTGGAAACAAAGTCCAGTGGATTGTTTTTTAATTTTAACATTTCGGAAGATCCACAAACACTGAGTAGAGAAACAGAGCGGTGGATGGGAACAAGCTATTGGCATGCAGAGTTCAGGAAATTGTTTCCAAATGTTGGGAACCGTTAGAGCAAAGTAATGAAGCCCTTACAGATCAGGTCAGTGTGTTTAACTCACCGAATAGATCCATTAAGCCAGCCTTCATAAACATAGAAATACTATAATTTTACACACACTCAAACTTCTTCAACTTTTTCTGTGGCCTTAAATGTTTCCGTCAAAAAAAAAAAGGAAGGATCATGATCAGTTTGTCCACAGGAAACATGCTGTGAGATAATTTCCCATCTTTTCTTACATCAAACCTGATTGGCTGATTTCATCATGACCTCGTCTGCCGTGTCTGCTCTCCTCCTGCCGGATTCAACCTGCCAGGCCGATTCTGACTCTTTAACATGTTCCAGATGAATGAGGAAACCTGAACTTTTTAAAAAAAGCTTAGTGTATGTAGCAGACGGAGAGAAATGTCTCTATCAAGACTTCAGGTAGCAAAGAAACCAGGTGTGTAAAGAACAAAATCTCCTGCGTTTTACTCGTGTAAATGTTTATTTACTAAAGAAAAGATTTAGATTAGAGTGTATGATGTTGATTTTATTTTGACTTGCTCTTCATTGAACCTAGTGCGGTTAATTTCTACCAAGGTCTGGACTGGACCTAGCAGGTGGATTCTATCCTGTGTGGTGAAGACAGACCTTCGCATGGCACACTGGAAACATCCAGAATAAAAGACAGAGCGCATTAACCCCTTCAACCCGCCGGGCCGGACACAGGGCCCAACGGAAACATCCAGAATAAAAGACAGAGCGCATTAACCCCTTCAACCCGCCGGGCCGGACACAGGGCCCAACGGAAACATCCAGAATAAAAGACAGAGCGCATTAACCCCTTCAACCCGCCGGGCCGGACACAGGGCCCAACGGAGACATCCAGAAACAAAGACAGTGCTAAATTAATCCCTTAGGCCCGGCGGGCCTGGTACCGGGCCCAACTGACACCTGCTCATGTTTATCTATTTATAGAAATGGCTAAAAACACAGTCACATGGTGTTTCATCCACATGCCTTTAAAATTGGGCTTTAGAATTTCTAAAACATGTTTCAAAATTATTTTTTTCCACAAATACTTTGTTTTATAGCCCTGTAAACTTAATAAATTGAGATTTAAAATTCCACCTGACCCGTGACTATGCAGGAGTAATGCAACAGCAGGTGTTCATTTTTAGCCACGCCTCCCTAATGGCCACCATCATTGGAAACTAGAGGCTCAGACCTTTCCAAGGAGGGGTCAGAGGTCATTGTTAGACCATTTTAGGTGATCTAACCGGCATGCATTACATAAGCTTTCTCTGTTGTTGTTATTTTCTATTCAGTTTGGTGATATTATTGGTAAATTTCAATAAAACAACGGCTAAATCTTAGGAGCAAAGAGCTTTACTGTAGGCAGAAGGTCTCAAATAATGGAAATCAGAATATTTGTCTGCCTAGATTTCCTTTGATGAGTGGAAAAATACATTTTTGAATTTTAGCATTGTGCCAAAATCACAAAATCGCACACTGCCCACTAAAACCTTTGTGGAACAAACATGTTTGAACTTGTTCAGTCTAAATTAGCTTGAGTCATAGTCAAGATGTGGATCTATAAAGTCTGAGGGTTCATCCAGAGTTTCAAATGGGCTTTCATGGTGTTTTGCAGTGTTAAAATTGGAAAGTAATTTGGAGAGGCTAAATATATTTCATTTTTTTCTTTGTTTAATCACCTATAAATCAGGCATGTCGACATTTAAAACAGTGGTTCCACCTGAAAAATATTCCTCAATGCCTTTCTGTCATACAAAAACAAGCAATTGTCTTTACAATGAATACTTTGGGAGCTGCGCTTGCTTTAGTTCACATATGTAATCCCAGGGGGAATTTACTCCTAAGACCCATTGGGCTAAATATCATAAACACATAATATGGAGATAAAGTGACATGAATGCAGTTGGGATAAATGACGTCTTTAGATGTTCTTATTTCTTCAAAAATTCTTTTCAGAGGAGATTCTGAATAAATTCCACATCGGGGCTCATCCACAACTCGTTTGGACTTTAATGTTGCTTCTATAAATCTCCCAGCATCCTTTGCTCACTGCCAGCGATCTAACTGATTCTAGACACTCGGTTCTGATCCGCTCTGATTCCAGCTGCACAACTTAAAGTCTAAACACTTTGAATGACATTTTCTTGAACCGTTTCCAAGCTGCACAACCTTACATTCTATAAACTTCATTTCCTAATTAAATATATAATCTGTACTGTTTTTTTATGCAATCCACATTGGCTGAAGATTTGGTAAATTATTATTGCCGCAAAGAATGTGTTTTGTGACTTGAAATAAAAAATACATTTTAGAAATGAAACTTTTCTAGTGTGTCAGTCTAACGGAGGAGAGAGCTGGTTACGTCCATAGAGAAGCTGTGATTGGTTGAGCTCTGTTCTCTGTGTGTTTAGGGACCAAGAGGAGAGGATGAAGTCAAAATAAAATAGAATTACCTTTATTAAATGTTTGATTTATGAAATATTTATTAATATCATGTGAAAGTAGATTTTCAAATTGCAGTTTTTAATGATCAACAATTTAATTGTTTATTTCAAAACAAAACCCCTTTCACAATTAGATGATTTGTAAAATTTTATTTCTTTTAATATATTCTGATATTTCTCTTAATTTCAAACATGTAACCTTAAAAATAATTCTTTAAGAGAAATTAAAAAGTACATTCATATTTCAAGAACTTTCAAAAATGTAGATTGTTTGATAAAACATTTTCCAAAAGGTGCAGATTGAGAAGCGACTGAGCCTCAAGTTTGATAAATCTTAACGAATCCCTTCGTTCGAAGAGCTGATAAAATATTCAATGTAGTAAAAGTTGTTTTTTTACTACTGTGAACTTGCAGAATGTCTAAATGATGTAATCCATTTTCTCTTTTCAGAGTCCTCATTCATCCCACTCAAACCTGTTTAATGCAGAAGAGAAAAACAGGTGAGAAAGTTTCCCTCCTATCGCTTTGATCTCATAGATTTCCGTCTCTCACTGATATCTGCTCGTCTGTCTGCGCCGCTCTGAATCACAGCGCTACAGAGAGGAGGTCTCGCCTGCATTTCATGCGCCAGTGGAGTCAGGTGGGCCACAATAGGAAGGGGCGGATCAGCCACGACGTGCTGGAGTCCTGGGCTGAGTCTTTGAACGCCCTGCTGGCCAGCCCCAGTAAGTCTGGAACACACCGGTGGCTGTGAGACGGGATGAGGGTTCGAGGCAAAGCAGCCTCTCTGGGAAATCCTTCTATCGCTGCTAAAACTGCATTTCAGCGTTGTCCAAGTTTATAATTAAAAAGAAGGAGCTCAAAGTTCAGCTCACATGGATGAAAATGAATCAGCTCACGTTCACAGTTCACTATAAATGAACCAGTTTAAGTTCATTTGGTGAATGAAGCCACAATCCTCAACAGATCCTCATATTTCCCTCTTTAAATGTGTGATCAGAATATATAGAAAGAAATGGAAAATCCTGGATGCAGTGAAGCCTTTATTTAGAACTTCAGAAACATTCAGGTTCTGCTGAAAAGATCTGGATCTAAATTATTTTTTCTGTTCCTCATTCAGTAGCAGATATTTCCACAGATAGCTGGAATTATTTAACTCCATGTGTGGCTTTAAATGTGAAGTGGGCGTGGCTAACGGACGGACTTGTTTGTTAAGTCCCGCTGGGAACAGTTTGCACTAAGAAGTTTTTTTTCCGTCCCAGTCTTCCTTTGTTGGTTGATCAAAATCTGCCAAGCGCTCTGCTAACCTAGCATCAGAAATATCAGAAGACTGGTTCTAGCAGGAGACCTGCTGCACTGACAGGCTGTTTGCCATAAAACGACGTTATCCGATGAAAAGTGTCCGTGTATCAATTGAAATATCAGCTGTGCTGCTGCCATCAACATCTTTGTTTATAGATGTTGGAGATACACTAGCGACATGGGAGCTGGCTCCGAGCTTGTCTGCCTGGCCGTTGGTTTCCTGGATGGGGAGCTTTTACAGTTGCCTTTTTGTATCTATGCTTCTTTTCTATGTCTGCTTCTGTCTCCTTGAACCCCAGTGGGTCCTCAGCAGATGGCGCTCACACTGAGCCTGGTTCTGCTGGAGGTTTCTTCCTGTTAAAAGGAAGTTTTCCCTCTCCCACTGTCAGCTACAAGCATGCTTAGTGTGTGGGATTGCTGAAGAGTCAATGATTTAATGCGATCAACTGGTTTTCCTTAGATAGAAAATCTTTGAATTTCTGGTGAACTGGAAAGTGCCTTGAGATGACATGTGTTATAAATTGGTGTTATAGAAATAAACTGAATTAAATTGAACTCGACAGCCAACGTGAGCTGTGTGTTTCGCTCATTCTTCTCAGAGTGAACTTTGCCCTCGATTCACGTTCATTACTTCAAAACTGATCCGTTCAGTTCATCGCTCACTAAAAATAGGAGCGTATTCAGTGAAACAAACATGGAAACATTTAGCAGTGAATCGTCTCCATCTTTAAAGAGCTTCATTCTCATGTCGACTCCGCTGCTCACAGAAAACACACATGCATGTTTGTATCATAAGGAAACAGGAACTTGGAATACGGCTTTATGCTAACCAGCTCTTGCCTTTTTTCTAATTGATTGGCTTTATTGATCTAAGTGGAGAAATTTACTCGTTACATCAACTCAAATAGTCAAAGGAGAAGAAGAATGTGCCAAATGAAGAAAAAGATGCAGGGAATATATACGATATAAACACTGCATCCATATAGCTTTTTACAGTTAAAAAAAAATCCCATATGAGAGAAGTTCTACAGTTTTCCTTCTAAAGTGTGGGCTGTAACCTGATGGTGCCAGAAGGACCTAAACATCATGTCCCAGAGATGTTCTGTTTGATTTGGGTCAGAGGAGCCCATCCACTGGTGTCATGTCCCACACCCTCCAGGAATGGCCTGCATGCTCTGCCACGTGACACTGGGCCTCATCGTCCTCCAGGAACCAGAGAGTCTGATAACCGATCCTGAGGAAGGAAAACCTTCTCCTCAGCCTCTCTGGACACTTTTTATGTCCGTCACATGAACTCTGCAGGATCCAGCTATCCACTCATTGATGGAGCTGCAATTCCTCCACATTCAGCTTGGTTCAATTCATTTCAGTTCAATTCAGTTTATTTCTATAACGGCAATTCACATCATGTCCTTCTGAAGGCATTTTCCAGTTCACCAGATCATCCAGTCAGATTGATTCAAAGTTTTCCATCCAAGGAAAACCAGTTGATTGCATCGACTCATTGACTCTTCAGCAATCCCTCACACTAAAGGCTGATTTATACTTTGAAAACCAGGTCGCCTGCGTAGGTGTCGCGAGTGAACGCCAGAGACGCCCCCGCCTCCACAGACACACTGCTGCACCTCTCCAAAAATTGTAGGTGAGCGCAGACAGGAGGCCTCTGATTGGTCAGATCTCCATCCGCTCCACTCTATGCGTATTTCCTGTTTGGTACCTAACCGGATTGTTTTATTTGTATGACCGCCATTCTGGAAAACAACTGTGAAGATGAACCAGCTAGAAGAGCGAAGTGCGTGAGAACGCTACGACCCTCTTTTCACCTGGATCCCAGCTCTCTTTTCACCCCTCGCGTATTCACCTCCGTTGTCGCAAAAACTTGCCCCCCCTTCCTCACACTTGCACGGCAGATCTAGACCCACAGAAGCTGATTCTGGGTCAGCCTCACAAGCGTTGTGGTGTGGAGCTCTTAGTACACTGCAGACCAAGTGTTCAATATTGGGCATAAATCAAAATATTCTGCGCATACACACTGTTGCAGCAGGATCTATAAACTGGTGCTTAGCACATGCTTTGTAGCGACAGTGGAGAGGAAAAACTCCTTTAACAGGAAGAAACCCTCCAGAAAGAACCAGGCTCAGTGTGAAATGCCATCTGCTGAGGAATTCACTGGGGGTTCAAGTGAGACAGAAGCGAGTACATAGAAAAGCAGTTGCTACAGTAGATACAAAAAAGGCAACTCCGTCAGCCAGCTCCACAGGCGGCCCGGGCCACAGGAAACCCACACACATTGCAAGTAAGCAGTACTGTGCCTGAGCCAGCTTTGGCAAGTCGGAGGATGAAGAGAGTTGGCCATCCAGTTAGTCACGGTCAGCAGGTAGAGGACTACACACTGGACTTACTGCCACGAATTCTCAACATCTAGAAACAAAGGCAGGTGTTGATGGCAGCAGCACAGCTTGATATTATCTTCAGGATGAAAAGTCACAGCCAAACTGGTTGTCATCCTTATTCCAAATGCAGATAAATTATTCCCCTCCCTCAGAATGTGACACAGAGCAACTTATAAGATGATGTTAAAAACATCTTTAGAACAACATGTCAACAACATGTCGCTGATTATTAACCCCTGAAATTACTTCATATTATCCTTTGAAAAGTCTTCCTGTAATTTTCTCTCTAATTAAAACAGATAATTTAACCTTTCCCTTCTCTGGGTTTGCTGCATCACTTCCTTTATAAACAGCCTGGTTGTTAAATAGAAGTGACAAACAGATACGCCAGGTTGATGCTTTCTTCCTCTGCTTGGTTTTCTGTAAATCTGTTTTTCTTACTGCTTTAATTTCCCACGTTTCAGTATCAGTGGCATTTGTTCAGGTGGAGAAAAGCAGGTCAGGATAGCACAGCGTGTTTCACTTTTGTACCGGTTGCTTTCAGGTAAAGAAAAACAATAAAATCACCACAAATATGTCAATGAAACCACTTCTATATCAAAACGCCTGTCGGAAAGCTTCCTGTTGCTTCAGGTTAACCTGCCTTTTCCCACTACCAGTGAACGCATCATCAGCGCTGGTTAGTTTGACCAAAGCCAGGCTTTGGTTTAGATCCTGGCGTCTCAAAGGTTTTTTTTGGCACCTGAGTTTATTTTCTATCTTTAATTCTGCTGTAGAACCGAGGTCTCTTATGTTAAGATGCAGAACCCAACCTCGGCTCTCTGTCGTGGTTCTGAAATGGGGTCTGCTGTCCGTGGTGCTGACGAACGTTTGAACCGCTTTGGTCAGACATGTTTTACAACCAAAGGCTATTAGAGGAGGTCAAAGTGATTTTATCTTTGCTTCTGTGGTCTTTAGGAGCTCAGTGGTCCCGGTACAGGGCCCAACTGACACCTGATCATGTTTATCTATTTGTAAAAATGGCCAAAACACAGTCACATGGTGTTTCATCCACACGCCTTTAAAATTGGGCTTTAAAATTTCTAAAATGTGTTTCAAAATAATTTTTTTCCACAAATACTTTTTGTTTTATAGCTGTGTAAACATAATAAATTGAGATTTAAAACTCCACCTGATGCAGGAGTAATGCAACAGCAGGTGTTCATTTTTAGCCCCGCCCCCTAATGGCCGCCATCATTGGAAACTAGAGGCTCAGACCTTTCCAAGTAGGGGTTGGGGGTCATTGTGTGACCACTGAGGTGATGTAAACAGAAGCTGCTCTGTTATTCTTATTTTCTATTTAGTTTGGTGATATTATTGCTAAATTTCAATGAACCAACGGCTAAATCTTAGGAGCAAATGCTTTTCCTTATGCAGACGGTCCTCAATAATGGAAATCAGTATATTTGTCTGAGCAGATTATGAGTGGAAAATGTGTTTTTGCACTTTTGGCATTTTGCCACTAAAACCTTTGTGGAACAAACATGATTTAACTTATTCAGTCCAAATTTGCTTGAGTTATAGTCAAGATGTGGATCTATAAGGTCTGAGGGTTCATCCAGAGTTTCAAATGGTGTTTTGCAGGGTTAAATTGGAAAGAAACTTTGGCAAGGCTAAATATTTTTCATTTTTTTCTGTGTTTAATCACCTATAAATCAGAAACGGTGACATTTAAAACAGTGGTTCCACCTGAAAAATATTCAATATCTTTCTGTCACGCAAATACAAACAGTTGTATTTCCAATTTATAGTCTGGGAGATGGACTTGCTTTAATCCACATATGTAATTTGCGGTGCAATTTCTCCAAGACCTTCTGGGCTTAAGGGGTTAAAGCAGCCATTGGCACATGTGTGACGTGAGATGAAATGACTGAAGGTTCTCTCTCCTGCTGCCAGTTGGAGTCTCTGTGTTTGGAGCCTTCCTGCGCTCTGAATTCAGCGAGGAGAACCTCCAGTTCTACCTGGCCTGTGAGCAGTACAGACACTCCTCCAACAACTTCAGCCTGCAGAGAAGAGCTAAAGACATCTGCGCCACATACATCCAACGCGGCGCCCCTCGTGAGGTACCCTCCTTGTTCAGCTGGCAAAGCCTCACTCAGCAGGTGAAAACTCATTAATAATGTGGTGTTTTCTTCCAGGTCAACCTGGACAGTAAGACCAGGGACCTGACCCTCCAGCTGCTGCAGGCGCCCTCTCACACCTCTCTGCTCCCAGCTCAGAAGAGGGTCTACTCTTTGCTGGACACCGACTGTTACCCACGCTTCCTCCAGTCCAGCATCTACCAGTCTCTGCTAAAGGAGGCGGAGTAGATGCCTGTAAAAATAACTAACTACACTTGGCTGCGTGTGAGATTTCCATTATTAACGAATACTGTGAGGAAAGTAATGCATTGATGCCAACCGGACACTGTAAATGTTTTGCACTTAAATCGAGACACTGAAAAAAAATCACTTTTTGTTTGAGTTCAGGCAGATTAATAAAGTTTTGTTACCAAAACCTGTTTGGCCTGACTTTAAACTATTAGCTGGAGTACATTCATTGGCTGCAAACATAACTGATGTAATTAAGCTGTCATAATCGGTTCTATATCTACATCTAGATAGATGTTCTGGATCACAGGTTGTACAAATGTTCCCACTTTAAAAAAGCATTTTCAGGGCAGCCCTTTTGGTTTATTTAGAGACATTCATGAGCCAACCAGTTAGACCAGCGTCAACACACCACAGCAGCGTCATTCTATAAATCATTATCTATTAAAGACGCTGTAAAACACACAACAACTTCAGTTTGATTCCAATCCAGGGCTCAGAAATAAACAATGCAGAGCTGCAGCTCATAACAACCCAGCTTGACTGCTTCCTCAGTCAGCATGTGTATGGGGTCAGTTTTGATCCAATATTGTTGCAACAAAGAACACTTTTTTTCTTATAGATTTTGTATTCCAAAATAGTTAAAAAAACAACAATCCACCGGACTTTGTTTCCAAGTTTGAAGGCGTTTCTCTTCCATCCAGGAACCTTTAATTCAAAATGTCAGAAATAGTGTTTAGTTCAGGTTTTATCCAGCAGCCCAACAAAGCCTTGGTTTTAGTTTAGAAAACATGCAAATAGAAACAGGATGAGCGGGTCCCCCCCCTTTGGACTGGAGGTCATTTGGCTTCTTTGTTAGCCTGCAATGCCCCATACCTGTCTCTGTCTCTGAAAGGGGGCGTTAGATTGAGGGAATTGTTGGCCTGGGATGAACAGGGAGGGTCTTCTGTTCCCTCCTGTAAAGGGAGGTGCTGCGATGATAGCGGGAAGGAAACAACTCTATTGCTGCATTGTGGGTTTTGAAACCTTAAATCTGACTCCACCACCTGTGTTTAAGGTTGGTTTTTCTTTAACATAGATGGCTTCCTTCACGCCCCTCTCAAACCACCTGTCTTCTTTGTCCAAAATGTGAACATTCTGGTCCTCCAAAGAATGTCCTTTGTTCGCATAAGGTGTGAAGGACAGCTGAGGTAAGCTGTTCTTGTGTTGAGCCATGCGTTTATGGAGAGGATGTTTGGTTTCTGATAGACAGACAGGTATGGGGCATTACAGGCTAACAACAAACTGAGTTTCAATTTTGCATGTTTTTCTAAACAAAAACCGAACTTTTGTTGGGCTGCTGGATAAAACCTGGAACTCAACGCTTATTTCCTGACATTTTGAATAAAAAAGCTCCTGACGGAAGAGAAACGCCTTCAAAACGTGGTGAAACAAAATTCAGTGTGATTGTTTTATTTACTTTTTTGAATGACTATGACCTGGAGTGACTAAGAATCTTCTTCACAGCATACAGATTTTATATATTTTTTCATTTTTTTTCATCCAATTTCTGTTTTTCTAAAAATAAAACAAATTGCATTTTACAGAACACATTTTCTTCCCTAAGGCGGGTTAATATATGCTGTTTAGTTAGCTGTTACATATATTTTATATTGGTCAATATCCCAAAAAATATTATTTTACAAAAGGCATGAAGGCTGTAAGAAAATAACATGAGTGAGTTAAATGTATTTAATGGCAAGATTTTAAAACCACTTACACCCCTGGCAGAATATAAAATCCTGCTCATCCAGCTTGAAGTGAAAATAAAAATTCAAAAATATTTCTTTGAAAAAGTATAGAATTTTCAAATAAAAGCCAAAAAAATCTGAGAAAATATTTCAATCTTTTTTATTTAAAAGTTGTACAAAGTTTTACTCCTAGTTTCATTTCTTCAATATTAATCTACAAAACAGAAAACAATGCATTTTAAACAGAGCAGCATAAAACAACTGAGCATCAATAAAAAAGGAAAACTTTGAAAAACGTTTTTTTTTTTCAAAAATGAGTGAAAGTAACAGATGTTTTCTGAGATTTTATTATTTCAAATAATTCCACTGAATGTTATTTTTTTGTTGTTTTATTCTCTAAGTTTTTTTATACATCAAAAGAGTTATTTTTAATCAATTATACAGATATATATTTTTCATATTTATATTTGCCTTGAAATTAATTTCAAAATTCTAAATCTGAAATCTTTAAAAAAAATGTATATTTCTTTCAAATAAAATCAAACAATGTCTTAGAAAAAAGCAAAGTTACTCTTAAAATCTTTTTTTTTTTTTATTCTGGCTGCTCAGAAAATGCATTTTAAACAAAGCACAATAAAACAATTGAGTATCAATGAAAAAAGAAAGTGAAAAATAAGAAAAATACCAATAAAGTATCTTTACAGACGCTACTTTGTTCATACTGGAAGGTCCTCACACTTTAAGAACCTATGATGGTTGTTTGACAAAGAAAACACCGGACAGCATATCAGTCATTCTTTAAAACAAAGAGGAGTTGAGGATTTCCATTCCCTCAGAATAACCTGTTTAGTGAGCAGCAAAGCAAACATAAGCGCTGCAGGAGAGACGTGGGCAGAGTGAGGGGAAAATGTAGAGAAAAAGATCCAATGGTTTCCATTTGTCACATACTGGTTTGGGAGACGTGCAGCTAATGAATAACTCTAAAAGGAATAAGTCTCCATGCCTCTTTAGAAGGTGGGGTCCAAATAAATAACAGCACAAAGTGAGCAAAGAACATTTCAGCTGTTTAAAAGCTCAGATTTAAATGTTCTAAATATTGAGTGGTGCTGAAAGGAGGAGGCGAAGTTCAGAAAAATGGAGGAAAAGATGGAAAAACCAGGGAGACTTAAAACAGCCTGTCTGCTTTAGAAGGATTTATTTTTTCCTTGAAATGATCCTTCAGTTGGTTAAAAGGTAAAGAAAGAAAACAGCATCAGCGGAACTAGTAACTGTTCATTCAGTCGTTTTTGTGTCAGTAGTTAAGGCTGGCTGTTGGTTATGTGAAGCAAAAATGAAAATTAATTTCTGGGAAACACTCCGATCTTAATAAAGCAGAAAATCTAAAACCTCCTCCTGGTTCTGAGGCTTTTATAGAAAGAAATGGCTTTGAAATAATAGAGGAATAAATCTCCAGCAGGCCGTTTTCCTGCAGAGGAATGAATGTTGTTTGTAATCATTAATCCTTCTTGGAGCAACGCCGCCCTCCGTTTACCGCACACTGCCTGAGGGTTTCCCTCTGCCTACTGGAAAGAAAAGAACAAGACAAGCAGGAATGAAAAGTACTGCTAAAAAAAGAAAGTGGAGAAACCTGAATATTTCCACCAAGACGTAAAACTTGGACTTTTTATCTTATCAGTCTCTGAGCTCGGCTGTGTTGCATCACTTTGTTTTTACATTCTACTTTGGTTTCTGTTTTATCAGCTAATCAGTTTTTACACGCCAGCTGGGTTCCCACTGACCATCAAAATGCTCAACAATAATTTCACAAATCAGTAAAAAAAAAAGAAAGAAAACAAATGTATTTGTATCACATGATCAAATGTTGTTTGGCAGGAGGCGCACCTCTGGTAAAACATTAAATTAAAAACCGTTCATAAATGTTCAATCTATTTCCAATACAGAAGCAGAAAGACTCTCCTACAAACATTTATAGGTTATATGGAGGGAATTTAGTTCCATTATTGTTGCAGCTAGGAAACACATTAGTGAATGGAAATATGAAAAAAAAAAAATGCAATCCAGAAAATAAATCGTTGGAAATCGGTTTATTAAAAAATGAGTTTAAACGTAACAGATTTTTTAGGTTTTATTTTTAATTTTTTTTTTTATAAAAATGTTATGTTTGCATATTTTTTTGACCAATTTATTCTACAGATTACCGTGAGGCAGACACCCTGTCTACTTTTAAGGCTAGGCTTAAAACT
>JAGKQL010000046.1:12135820-12155687 GCA_018398635.1 Cyprinodon brontotheroides | reverse complement strand
CTCGGGCGCCATAGACCTCCATTATTTGAATGTCAGCAGACAGCAAGAAGCCTCCCAGATCTCCAGATGCATTTGAGATATCAAAAAAGTACTCCAGAGTGTGAAGGCTAATCATGTTTTGGGTGTACTGGCTACTTTAAGTTCCCGGCTTGCTTGATTTTGCGTATTCCTTTTCATGTGTAATGTAGGGGTGGTAGTAGAACAACTAGCAGGCACATTAACCCCACACCATCTGGTAAGGGAGTTGGAACAGCTCACTCCAGGGTGATTTCTACAATCATAGTTGTTAAGTTTTAACTTGATCTGGTTACTTCTAAACATTTACTGACACCTATGCATACATTTCTATTGACCGTCACCTGACTCCACACTAACCCTGAGCCGGCTGAAGGAGTGTATCCGATTCAGTCCTTTAAGGCGAGCAGAGACACGCTAAGTTAGACCCAAACGTCAGCTGATTACAGCTCTTTGATGGTGCTGTAATAAGCCTGCAGCCAGCGAGGCCAGAAAGGTGCAGCAGCTCCTGGTACACCTCCAGAACAAGACCTGGATTCATCGTCGTCTCTGTACCCGACAGGGAGGGTCGAACCCACAGCTGGACCCAACTTTAGCTGTAAAGTCTTTCACTAACTACAGTCTTTTTTTTTTCCAATGACGTATTTTAGCCACATAAACTTCTCCTGCACACAGGCTTAGTCACGCCAGCTAATTGACCGTCTCCTCACAGCGGCTCCAAACTGAGCAGCCTAAGCTGTAAAAGTGCAGTGGTGAGAGAAAACCTGCCAACCTGCGCTCCGATTGGCTGCCCAGAGAACACAGCGGGTCTCCCATCAGACCAGGACCTACGAGGAGGAGCAGATTCACACGTCAACATGCAGAGCAAGGCAATTCAGCCTATTTCAGTTTTCATAGACAGATTAGCTACAGTGAAAAGTTGTTGGGATGCAAAAAAAAACTAAAGTACTAACAGTCAACAGGAAATAGCATCATGTAAAAATAAAAACACCTCAAACATTCCTGTAGAAGCATAAAGATCAGGTAAAATGTCAGAAATCTTCCAGTTCTTCTCCCTGGATTATAAATCTACTGCAAACATTTGAACTCAGGGTGTTGATCAAATTAAAGGCCCCATAAACTTAAAGTGGAAAAAACGCGACAAACCAGAAGCTCTAATGTTTGACTGAAGACATTGTCCACATCCAAAGCATAAAACGTTCTTCCATCTTTCAGTCCCATGTTGGGATCCTTATTAAAACAGATTTGTGGCCTTTAAAGGAGATTAAGTACACCCAAAACATAGATACAGTCTTCATTTTTCTACTCACCCCATGCTGAACAAAACTCACGGTACTTTTTTGATATCTCAAATGCATCTGAGTCTGGAGGCTTCTTGCTGTCTGCTGACATTCAAATAATGGAGGTCTATGGCCACGAGAGACAGAAGGTCCACAAAAGTCCACAAAAAGCTTTGTCAATATTCCTCCATACTGGTTCAAGGTCCAATGTATTCCAAGTGTCCTGAGTGGGTAGCATCCAGAATTTTCAGCCAAACGGGTCATTTAGAGCGTTTTTAGAGCCTTAAACAGTAGTGTATGGGATTTCCTAATAAGCGCCACCCCATCGCTCGCGATTCTACGGAAGCGACGAACCAAACCAGCGCATTCAGCTGGGCAAAGAACTCTGCGCTCTTCCCTCACGACACAAAAGTCCTCAGACATTTTGCTTTGGTTTTTTCCTTTCTTTGCACAGGTAAACGGCACATTTCTTCTTCTACGCAGCTTGCATTATCGGCAGACCAGACGCTGAATGCGCACTTTCATCCGTTTGGTCTGCCGGGCTCCGTAGAATCGCGTGAGCCCGCGATGGGGGGGCTTATTAGGGAAATCCTATACACTACTGTTTATGCTCTAAAAAACATTCTAAATGACTTCATTTCGAGTAAATTCTGGACGCTGACCCACTCAGGACACTTGGATTACATTGGACTCCAGCAGTATGGAGGAATAATATTGGACAGCTATTTTTGTGGACTTTTTATGGACCTTTCTGCCTCGTGGTCACCATAGACCTCCATTATTTGAATGTCAGCAGACAGCAAGAAGCCTCCCAGATCTCCAGATGCATTTGAGATATCAAAAAGTACTCCAGAGTGTTGTTCAGCATGGAGGTGAGTAGAAAAATGAAGGCTAATCATGTTTTGGGTGTACTATTCCTTTAAGGGTTAAACCCATATTAAGCATGTTAGTGATTTCCATCTTAAACTCTATATGAACTAGAGCCAGTTAATTAATATTTATTTGTGTTTCTTTAGAACCGTGCACCAGCTACCCTTTATTGCTATGCATGCCAGTGACGTTGCCACATGATGTAAAACATTGTGGTTGCCCAGACAACGATTATAACGTCATGTAGCGTCTATTTGCTGAGTCAGGAGCATCTGTAGTGTTTGTCTAATGATCAATGAAGACCTGATTGATAACAAAACTGAAAGAAATCTGTTTCTGGTGAACAAAGTAACAGTTAGACCCTGATATAAAGGGGAGAGCTGGGTAGCCACGTGGCTAGCTGTGCTCAGCAACTAACAGGTTAGCCTCTTTTAGCTCGGTCAGTTAGCCTTATTAAGCTACACTACTTTTAAATTTGTGTCAACAACAGCTGTTTGTTTTCTACAAGTAGAATAACTATTTGTGTAAAATCTCTACCAATGTCATTTTTTTAAGACATCCCATTTGTCCTCCTCTGCCCCTTAGATCTTAAAAGAATAAAATAAGCTGGAACTTTTTTTGTCACCTTTTTAAATGGTAGAGTAATTTTTTAGAGGGCAGTACTTTCCTTCAAGACTGACATGGATTGTTTTTTTTTTAACCTTCGGCTACTTTAGATCATCAATGAAATATAAAATAATAGCAAATATGGGAAATAATACGTTGAGACTCCAGAAGAGATTTGATCTTGAAGAGGGTGCAATACAGTTTGGCGAGTGGAGTTGCCGTATGATGACGTTATAAGAAGGGGTGGGGCCCAGAGCAGTTCTGACCACCTGAGCAGATCTGGTATGTGGGGGTCTGAGCGGCTCCCACACAGAAATAATCTTTGAAGGCAGGATGGTAATCTGGATGAACTGACTGCACAGACCATGTTTTCAGGAGGACTTTCTCACTTAAAACTATATTAAAACTACTTTTTACCGATTTATCAATGTGGACAAGCATCAGAAATGAAGCAGCAGAAGCTTCTTTGATGCTCAAAGGGCATACGGTGTGAACTCAGCGTAAAATGTACCAGCAGAAAGGCACAGAGTTGGCGTGAGCTAATTTTCATACTGTTTGTTTTTGATAAATCTCAACCTTTTTGTGGGAAGGGACATACGCAGGTTTCAGGCCCTGATCTGTACGTATGCAAGCTTCATAAATGAGACCCCAGATCTGAACAAAAACATCTGAATCAGAATATTGAAGGAACTTTTATTACCTGCTGATACTAAAGACTAACGTATCAGATGAGGACGTTCTTCGCCCACTGTTTACTATCTGGAAATCAGATTAAATGTCCACTTAATCACCACATTTATGTTCTTTAGAGAAATTGAGGATTTTTCATGAAAGCAGATCAATTCAATGTGACCAACAGCAGTTCTGATCTGTGCAGATTCTCCATCATGACGTCTTTAACTGGATTTCAGCTCCGTTTTTCACAATAAGTTTCAACAGCTTTCCTGTATTTGTCAATTCTGGAGATTCACAAAGTTGATGTCAAACTGAGTGGAAGTCCGGTTGCCTGCTGAAATGCTGCCTTTGATCAATTTAAATATTTTTTTCTTTTTTTTTTGCACTGAAAACCAGGATCAAAAAGAAAATCTCATCTCCTCAAACCCCTAACAAAACCTTACCTGAAAGGTTTCTGTCCAACAGTCCTGCAGCTCTGAGGTCCATGTGGCGACTGTACAGGCTTGATCTGGCAACCAGAGCCTTTGGGCTACCGGACAACAAAAACCAATGACACGAACCGAACAGAGAGGATGACAAAAAGAAAACACAATTCAAAGGAAAATAAGCTGAGGGATGAAAAGAACAGTAAAAAAAATGAAAATATTGATGGAAATGATATAAAAAATGTATAGCAGTACCTTTCCTCTAACAGATTTTCCTTTAAAATCATGACTTTATTCAGGGTTTGGTTATTCTAAGAACTTAGATCCTTGGTTTGGTCTAAACAAGGTTAATTATCGTGCTCTGTGGGTTGATCAGAACCAAAACATGTTCATCTAAGCAGGGCTCCATAACTACGTAGTTCCAGTTCTCCCTGCAGCAGCATTTAATGATTAACGTTATTAAAAGATGAAAATCTGTTCCAGCTGCAGAGGATTTCTGTTGAGGTAAAAAGATTGTTGCTCCTCAGATTCAGAAGCTGTGTGGCTCTGACTTCAGCCGAGGGAACAAAGGAGCAGATCTTTACCTTTTACAGATCCTGAGGAACTCAAAGGATTTTGGTGGTGAAGGTTGTTTTTTTTCCTTCAGAGCTGCAGAGAGTTTATGAGTTTACCTCCTAAGGAGCGCTACAGGATCAAAGGGAGGCTTTTATCCAAAGGACTGATTGTAGATTTTACTCTCTGACACTAATCCTGTTTGTGAGATCTTTGCAGAACATTGCTGAGGTTTAAATTTCGTCTTACAGCCTAGAATGTTTTGGTTTCTTTTGGCTCATAAAATCTGAGCAGAACCGTTTAGAAACGTAGAAGTTTGTTCAGGAACCACTGAGCCTCTCTGACCGGGAGAAGCAGAGGCTGCTGTACGGAGTCAGAAAGGAGTCAAAATGTTTGCAAACTTCTAAATAATGATATTTAACGTCTAATTTATACCTTATAATGTGACAAAACTAAAAAAGCAAACATAGTAATAATAAGAATTGAATCTAATATTAGATTAGTATTTTAATTATATTTTTCTTTTTTATTTATTTTCTCTTTTTTGCAGTTTTAGATTTTATATTTATATTTTTATATTTTCTTTCTTTTCCTTTCTTTCAGTTTCTTTTTCATTTTTTTTGTTTCAAATTACTTTTTCAGCGTCAGATTTTGACCCCAGTCTGACGGGGGTCTCTGCAGCATTCTGTGTGAAATATTACATTGAAAGACATTTACATTGGAACTTTCAATAATATAATATAAAATAATATATCTTAAAATATAAAACTGGAATAAAGAAAATAAATAGAAACAAAAAAGTGTAATTAAAATAATAAATTGAGTGAGTTTTTTCAAGCTGGGGAGAAGAATTTACATTTAATTCTTATTATTTTATGTTTGCTTTTTGAGTTTCTCAGATTATAAAGTAAAATTAGAAAATTATTTTTTCTGTTTCAACTTTTATTGGTTCAGTTTCAAATAAGATTTATAAGTTTAAAAAATGTTGCCCCCTTTCTGACTCCATATTCCTGGAGAAAATGTTTGGAATGAATCAGGATCCCAGAACGACCAGGAGGAAGTTGATGGAAGAGGGAAGGATCTGGTTTTCCCCTCTTGAACTTCGCACCTCAGTGAACCGAAACGAGGATACAAACAGAGCCGCAGTCTGAGAAAAAAACAAACATTTTATTTCTTTATGGGAACAAGGCTTTAAGACAAAGTCAAGGTTTTGTGGGTTTAAAAAAAGGTAGCAACTAAAAGCAGTAACTTATCACTCTGTCCTTAGTCTAATGTACAGTAGAACCGGCAGCTTCCCTGATCACTATCAGGAACATCGTCTCATCAAGCTACTGTTTAAAACCAATCTGAGGTTCAGTCAATTAAAACCCAGCTGAGATCTACCGAGGGAACTGGAGATGAAATACCAGACAAAATGAAAGAAAGGAACAAATTAGGTGAAATGTGTGATGGGAAAATAATGAGAAAAGGGGAGAAAAAGAGATTTATGATTAACCAGCGGCCAATCAGGACCAACAAAAAGGAACATGTGATCATCTCACCCAAGATCTGCAGAGCTAATAAATGAAAGCTGAGGGATTTTTAATGTCTTCACATCCAGATGAACAATCCTTCAATATCATCCACTTTTTTTCTCCTTTTTTTAAAGCCTTATTTTTAAAGCTTTGATTAATCTGCAGACACTTTCTCACTTCTCTCAACACGCCACTACAGACGTGAACCATTTTACAACCGGCAGCTTTCTCTCTGATTCCTGGACTTTGTTCAGCACAATCTGAACAGCAGCTCAGCTCATTTTTACAGCTGCTAGTGGAGAAACAGCCAGGATTTAATGACTCTACCCTCTTTATTTCATTATGTCATCATTCTGAGTCTGCTGCAATACAAAAATGATCTAGAAATTAGTAAAATGTCTTAAATTAGTGGTATTCACCCTTAATTTGAGCAAGTAAATAAGATGATTTGGCAATGGAATGAGTATTTTTACTCTTAATCTAGGATAATTAGATAATATGCACTTGAAATAAGACAATGGAATTGTTTTTTCTTATTTTTAAATGTAAATTGTCTCGTTCCATTGGCAAAATGTCTCACTTACCTCCTCAATTCAAGACACTTATTTTAAGAAAGAATTATCTATTTAGATGTACAGTTTTAGAGTGTGCCTATTTCCTTCTTGTAAAGGATTATGTCGACCATGTTGTTGTTGAAAGTTGCCAACAACCATTTCCTGTTGCTGACATTTCTACACCTTCTGAGAACAATTGATATCATTAGCAAGATTATCTGTCCTCCACCTTAATAAAGACGGCTGCTTTCAGACGACTGATCAACATTTAAACTAGAGAAGCACTCGGAGAGCGCAGACCTCTGTGATGGCCGCATGTGCAACCACACAACAAATGGTCTGATCAAGGGTGTAACTTTGTGTTGAAAGTTGGTGGGGACGGCTCATAAGGAAAGGGAGCTACCTGCGCTGACGCCTTTTTTTGTTGGAAAGGATAAAAGCCAAAAAATGCGCGCGAATAACATTTATCAATTTAATGCTTACAGTTGAAAACATAACTATTACAATATTCACTTATATATTTAGTGCAAAAAAATCACATAAATCTAAACAGACAGTACAAATCAAAGAAATCAAATAAATATATCAATTTTGTTGAACATTTATTGACGGTCAATTTTAGGTCACTTTTAAAAATTAATTTACTTTTAAACCAGGACTCGGACAAGATCTTATGGGGCCTTAAGCAGAATATGATTAAACAACTCCGCCTTTCTGTCAAGAACATCCACCAGCAGGGTATCAATACTGATTTGATAGAATCTGGGAGAGCTGACTATGTTCAACCATCCATTTTCTTTAACCTTATCCCTCAGTGGGATCAGGAGGTGCTGGTGCATATCTCTAGCCACGTTCTGGGTGAGAGGTGGGATCACCCTGACAGGTCACCAGTCTGTCGCAGTATGTTCAACCAGCTTAAAAGTAATCTGTAATCAGATTTATTATTTGCACTTTTACTAAGTGAACTTTCTAACTCCCTTAAATCTGAAATTCCAATGCCAAAATTGTTTAAATCTTTTATCTTTTGACCCCCTGCAGAGTGACGTCACACCTGCAAGATCCTATCCTTACCTTCCTGCTAGATTGCAAAAGCAGCTTGCTCATGAGTTGTCAACATAACACGCTAAATCTTAAATGTACGCGGTACATATAAAGAAAAAGGGGCGCAGTGCTTGCTACTGAATGGCAACACTATCAAAGTCAGGAAAAAGTTTTAAGTGAATCTGGGATTAAAACAGTAGCTACAAGAAGCTTCAAATAAAAGGTGTTCTTTATGTTCAACCTAAACACCAACTCCGATAGAGCATCAGTAGAGCAGGTGTTTAAATTAATCAATCACTGCTGCGAAAGCTTATAGCAGTGAAAGCTAATATACCACAGCCATCACTTTAATAAACGCAGAAATAAACAACCCTCTCAAAAACGGAAAACTGTAATGGACTGAAAGTCCTGTTTTTATGTGGGAAATTATTTGCGCGTGTTTTAGTATATAATTCTGATATATTGGCGCTGTTGTCTGTTTCTATGGCAACGATACTGAATGTAGTGTAGCTTAGAGACCTGCATCGGGTCGAAGTTTTACCAACCCGCACCCGCCCAAACCCGTTAGGATGACTACCGAACCTCACCCTGTCACCCGCTGATATCTTCAATTCAAATCCCAACCCCGACCCGCTGATATTTAACCCGCAACCCCACCCGCTAACCCATCATAGGCTATTGAACGCCGCGCTGCACCCAGTGCCTGATTAATATTACATTTCTGATGTCCATAACAACACACACGCATAAAAATCACCAACTACCCATCTTCGACTAAAAAATATCGCTGACCCGCTTATTTTTTATGTATTTTTCGCTGGTACCCGACCCGTTGCAGAACTCTAGTGTAGCTGACATAACAGGGCCGGAAAAGAGTGGTTTGAGTTTTTTTTCCAACGGTTCAGTTATATTTTAAAAGCTACGATATTAACTTATTTTTACACTATTCTCTATTCTTTTTACTACTTTAAGTCTCTCCTGACCAAAAATTAGGTCTTAATATTTTCAACAAGTCCCTCTCACCTGCAAGTTGTGAGTCCACTGCTGTCCCTGAATGGGTTAGCATTTTTGGAGGGAAGCTACAGGTGTTATAGGGAGAGGGAGGAGGGGGGTGATGGGGAGAAAGCGAGAGGCAACAGATTCTCTTTTCTGAGTTTTTTGTCGGGTTTGTGGATCGCGTGAGCAGCGGGGAGAACTTTTTATTTTCTTTCTGAGGAGCGGCATGAATGGAGTTTTAATCAGATATACACAGCACCGAAAGCAAAATACGTGTACAAAATATTGGTGGGGACTGTCCCCCTACCGTCACGATTGGTGGGGACATGTCCACACCAGTCCTATAAGGAAGTTACGCCTATGGGTCTGATCATTCTTTCATTATAATAAATCTCTTATATTTGACTGTACTGTATTTTACTTTGATTTGGCATTGGATATCTATCTGGGTGCACATATTTAGTCGACTCATTTAGTCATTTCTTGCTTGTTTGTTTAAATTCATATACTTCTCATTTGAGTTGCCAGTTCCTGGGCAGGCGTCATGGGGGCGTGGCCAGTAAAGGAAAGGAGGCCCCAGCTGCAAATGGCAAGGAGGCCTAGTTGGACTCTTCCACTTACTTTTAGTAGAGGTGTAGGAAGGGTTTAGGTTTGTCTATTTGGTTTTGTTTTCTGTAATTAAGTTTAATTAATGGGAAGTTCTCTTTCTCAAAGGTTGCAGATTTAGGATTAGTTTGGTCTTTTGTTGTAGTTTTGTTTAGGCAAATGTGTCCAATGTTTCCCTTGTGTCAAAATGGTCTGATCAACTAGTACATATGTTTCCCTTTTGTGCCAGGTTTGGGTTATGTTGATTTTTTTCTTTTGGTTTCCTTTATGGGCCCAATTTTGTTAGAAATTTGAATTCTTCTTGGTAAATAAATTTGTTACCATTTTTACCTCAATGACTTCCCTGTGCTTCTCTGATTTTTTCACCTCACAAGATCGGATATGATCAGTTATCTGTGCTGTGCCTTATGCTATGATCATGGTTTTTGGACATTGGGAACCAGTTTCCATGTTCCATCATTTGGTTCCATGCACCTTTTTCCTCCTTGTTTGCACCTTCTTTAATTACTATGCCAATATGTGACCAGTGAATTTCTCCGCTGTGAGATCAATAAAGCTCATCTAATCTAATCTAATCTGAAATGATGACCAGAGAAGAAGCCGCAGCTTTGGTGAATTAACAGCTGTGGAATCTCTGCAACCCCCCTTTTCAGCCAAGGCCTCCAAAAGCAGTCGCACGACCTCCCACAGAGGTGTGACTTGCCAGCCCCCTCTCTGTGAGGACGGCAAACCCACAGAGGACACAGGATTGTCTTTTTTTGCCTCGTCTCCCTTGCCCATGAACCTGGGGTCCACTTCAGCAGGATCTCCAGAGAGAATGGAGATCTGGTGAGTTTACTGATGAGAAAGAACCATGCTAACAGGATGGACTGCATGCTACGCTATGCTATACAGAAACATGTGTTGAGCTGTTGCTGAAGCTTGGACAAGCTTTATTCACTAAGGGTCTAAACACTGATATAACATTAGTGTTCATGTGTTCCTCAGATGCTCGTTACATTTCCATTAGCATGGATGTCTATTCACTGCTAGCTATTTCAAAGAGGGTAAGAATCATTTAACTAAAGGTTTTGGTTCTTGATTAAGTTAAATCATTCAATAAAACATTATTTGGCCAAATAATGTTTTATTCACCTCATGGATTTGCATTGTGAATTGGTCTGAAAACATTCCAATTTCTTTAAAATTAGTGAAAAGCTAATTTGATCAGATCCCAAATTATTCCAGATAAACTTTGGTTTCAAACACAGAATCCATCTTAAACTGTAATATGGTTTTCAACCGTTTCCCCTAATTCTTTGTACATAGTAGTAAGTTTAGTTTAGTTTCACTAGTTTTAGTTAATAGTTTTAAACTGAAATATGTTTGACTTGGAGCTGAATGATTTTTGTTAATAAACTCTTATATTTTAAACAGAAGTTGTGGTGAATTTATTCCATGGATGTGAAGAATAAACTGTTTGACCATGATTAGTGCTCAGAATCACTCTTTTTCATTTATTGTTCTAACACACAGTTAGTAGGGCGTGTGTTCAAAAACATATAAAACAGCTGAAATAATATCTGATTAAATAAGATATTTTCCACCCCTACAGGGGAGGGCAATAAACATCTTAAAGTATCAGAAATATAAATTCCCAGCGGGTTGGGAATAGAATTAAACATAAAATAACAACATCTGATTTCTCCAGTCATTAGATTACTGTAATGCAGACAAGCTAGATGACTCAATATATTTATAAACTAAATTTTAATGAATTTCTCAGAGCTTACGTTCGGAGACAAACAAGAAATTTGAGGAAATAAGTTTGCTAAAAGTGCTGCAAAAAAGCTCAAAAGGCAACAAAACCCTGACATAAAACTGATATTAAGACAAATTATTAAAATGGAACAGGGAGAGAGAAAAGAGTGTCAACTCACACCGCCACGAATGCTAAAAATATCTTCTTAAGAGAAATTATGAAACAGGAAGCAATGCGGCTCCTCTCTATTTAAAGGAAATGTGTTTTGGCAGAAGTAGAGGCAGGATGGAGATAAAGATAAAGCCAATATTAGGATAAAAATGAATCCTGTCATGGAGTGAAAGGAGGACGGAGAAGGTGAGATAATTCCTGTAGACACCAGTTAAAAGACAGAAAAGCTGAAGATATGCAGAGATGCTTTACCGACGAATTTCACTGCAATGTTCCAGAAAAGATAGTAGTAAAGGAAGACAATTTAAAATCTCAGCTCAGTATTACTCCAACATTTGTTACATGATTTTAGATACGGGCTGTTTAACCTACCAATTGGTCTAAACTCTGTTTAGTTTTTCAGGAAGCTAAAATAAAAAAGCACTAATCCGGGTCTCTGCGTATTTAAAAGTGGTTGAAAGGAACAGGAATCACGAGGTGTCATCAGAGTCGGATACGGCTGATGGGAAACTGTTTGGTCCGTCGTTTATTGAAAGAAAAACTCACTATCACAGATATAACTGGAATCTGATAAAAAAAAAGATTAGGGATGCAATTAAAGGTGCTTAGAAGATTTCTTATGAAATCAAATCAGGTGATACTAAAACTTTTCCACTTCAGGAGTTTTGGCAGATTGACAGACAAAATAATTGTTTTTTATTAAAAAGGTGAAGTCCGGTCACTATGCAGAATTTAAACTTCCTGAAAATATCTCTAAATATTCAAATTATTCCTATCCTGTTCAATAAATTATGTTTTTTTTAATTCAGAGTAATTTTCATGTGAATGTGCTTTACCGGAGGCATCCATGTTTGTCAAAGAACACTACTGCCACCTACTGGTTTGTGACGTCACGGTGCGGTATCGGCTGTTGATCAAGTCCCAGTGCTGTATCTGGTGTTTGTCACAACGCGCTATTATCCAAGTCATCTTGAAAACATTCTTCTTCCAAATGTTGGCTACATATTACGGTTTTTTCTCTGGCCAGAAGTTCGATGGCAAATCCTCCCTCTTCAAGTTGGCGCATCCAACGACCAACCCGGCCCTCAAGTGGGAGGATCAGGAATCAGAAAGGTGGAATAACTCTTTTTTTCCACTTTTACCCGATGTATTCCAGCTGCTCCAGCTGCCATGCACGCGGGCATTGTCAGTTTCACTATAGCTCTGGTGAATTTCAATGGTGAAGTCCTCTGGAAATCTTTCAATAATTGTTGTTGATTGCAGATGTGTCTAGTAAGTTCCCCATTGATTTAGCTTGGAAAGCGGGAGAATGGCGCTAGGCTTACGCGCGACCGCGACGCGTCACTGCTGGAAGATGGCAGGAGGGAGCTACTATATTTGGGCAAAAAATGGCCGCTTCCCAGACTGTGATCGCAAATGCAAATTATTTATTTTTTACTGATTAATGCTAAATTAATTAAATCACCGCAAACATATTAGTTTTAGTTATAGATAATGATCCATTGCTTATTCCTTGCTGACCGGACTTTTCCTTTAATATATAAATTTATGTAGTTATTTAAGATTAGTTCCAATCGGTTTGAGCTGAATTTAGAGGCAGTTCCTGACTTTAAAGCAGATGTCAATCTTTTTAAATAAGCATTTTCATCCTGTAGCTAAGAAAATCCATTAATAGATCTTAATTAATAGCTCTTACTTGCTACGCCTTGTCCTGCAGCAGTCGATGAGAGGCGAATGTGGACTCTGCTCCCTGTTGTCTCCACGGAAAGATGAATGTGTGACACCAGGAGGCGCCCTACTGGGAGACGATCCCACACTGGAGGAGCACTGGGAAGATGCTGATCGCTGAGGGGACTGAGGAGCAGCAAACGGCCAAGGAAGGGTCCTCTGCTCTTGGCGAACCACTGCAGATAAATAAACAAAAATAGATCAGGCATCAAAACGTAAAAAATGAATACAAATAATTATTAGTGGAGAACTAGAAAGAAAATTAAGTGCAGGTTCATGACTATTTCCTTCCAAAACAAAACAATTCAGACAAGTGTTTCCTCAGGTTTAAAGCTTTTAATTAATGACTAAAGTCAAATTCAACATTAACATGAGAAGCACTGGGTTTCTGATGTTATTGCTTATTATCTGCCTTCAGGTTGTTTCATTTTAGACCTTTAAAGCAGAGAAGCAGCAGTTTTATTAGACCTGCAAAGGTATTCAGTGTTTTTTATTTGCAGCTCCTGGCTGCTGCTGCTAAAAGCATTAAAAGATGCATAACTAAATGTCAATTGGAAAAAGCTTAGCAAGAAAAACCACATAACCACTGTCCAAGAAAATCCAAAACAGGAAAAGATTTCAAAGCAGAAAACAAAGAGCAGCGGGTCTTATGACTTAAAGGTATAGTGGAGGATGTTACTTTTTCTGGGTGGGATCATTAAAATAAGAGGTCCAGTCGCTTCCCCGACATCCCGATTTCCTGCGTCTCACCTACTGGGGCAGGGGTTGACGTGCTATGACTTTTTACCACTTGTATTGCCCTTCGGGCAAGTGACTTTCACATTTCATTTGCCCAGAAACAATTTTTACTTGCCCAGTATAATGTTTGATAAATATAGTTCCTAATATTCATTTTGGTATATATATCAAAAACATGTTTGTTTTTTTAAATGTTTTTGTAATTCAGTATTTTTTAAGTTTCCAGGTTCCTGGTGTGTATCTGCATGCGTCAGATAATGAACTCAGCTTACATTACCGCATTAACATGCTTTTCAATCCTTCCTGCACATTCTTTTCAAACTAAACTTTGCTTTAAACTGTTGTGTGCTTGGAAAATATAAATTATAATGTTAAAGATCTAAAAAAAACTTGACAGGTTAAAAACAAGATAAATGGCAAGACAGAAGTCAATGTCACAAATGAATAACTTTTATTTTAGAGTCACTGTATGTTTTATACAAGATAATACTATTAATATAATGTGATTTTTCTAGAGAATCATTATACATGAGTAACCACTGACTGTTTCAGCCTACATCAACCACTGCATCGAGGACGTCAGCACAACAAAGACCATCACCACCCGAGCCAACCAACGGCCCTGGATGACTGAGGAGGTCTGCCAATGCGCTAAAAGCACGAACTCAGCCTTCAAGTCTGGTGACAAGGAGGCACTGAGGACAGCTAGAGCCACCCTGAACCGTGCCATCAGGTTAGCAAAGCGGAACCATAACCAGAAAATCCAGCATCTGTTCCATCGACGCCAACAACACCAGGAGCATGTGGCAAGGCATACGGGCGATCACAGACTACAACACGCCCCCTGCCCCGTGGATGAAGTTGATGCTGACTTCCTAAACGGACTAAATAACTTCTTTGGGAGGTTCGAGGCACTAAATCGCACTCCAGCAGTGAAGGCTGTCCCACATCAGGAAGAGGAGGTGCTCTGCCTTGACACAGCCGACGTGTGGAAGACTCTGAGGAGGGTCAACCCGCGGAAGGCCCCAGGTCCCGACAACATACCTGGGCGGGTGCTCAAGGAGTGTGTCAGGTCAGCTAGCTGGTGTCCCTCACGGACATTTTTAACACCTCGCTGGAGCAAGCCACAGTGCCAGCATGCTTCAAGTCTGCCTCCATCATCCCAGTGCCAAAGAAACCTCAAGTCACCTGCTACAATGACTACTGGCCCGTCGCACTGACTCCCATCATGATGAAGTGCTTTGAAAGGCTGGTAAAGGAACACATCGTCTCCAGTCTCCCCCCAACACTTCGACTCGTTCCAGTTTGCTCACCGGCGAAACCGCCTCCACTGAGGACGCCATCCGCCTCTGCTCTTCACCTGAGCCTGGCCCACCTGGAGGAGAAGAACACCCACGCGGCGGATGCTGTTCCTGGACTTCAGTTCAGCGTTTAACACCATCATCCCACAGCACCTGGTGGAAAAGCTGGAACATCTGGGCTTCAACACACCCCTTCGAAACTGGCTGCTGGACTTCCTCACCAACAGACCTCAGCCCGTCCGGGTCGGGTCAGAACACCTCTGACGTCATCACCCTCAGCACGGGCTCCCCTCAGGGCTGCGTCCTGAGCCCCCTCTGCTGTTCACCCTGATGACATACGACTGCGTCCCCAGGTTCACCACCAATCACATCGCGGAAGTTCGGCGGATCCACACAACGGGGTGGCGGCCTCATCAGGGACTCGACAACCCACCAGGACTACAGAGAGGAGGTGGAGCAGCTGGTGGGCTGGTGCAGTGAAAACAGTCTGATCCTGAACGTGGAGAAGACGGCAGGAGATCATCGCTTCTACTTCAGGAAAAAACCGCCCCCACCATGCTCCACTGCTCATCAACAGCTCAGCTGTAGAGGTGGTCAGCAGCACAAAGTTCCTGGGGGTGCACATCACGGACAACCCTCACCTGGACTGTAAACACTTCATCTCTAGTGAAGAGGGCACAGAAGCGCTTGTACTTCTCTGTGGAGGATGAGGAGAGCTCCGCCTGCCCCCTCCCATCCTCACAACCTTCTCCAGAAAGCACCATAGAGAGCCGCTTCTGACCAGCTGTCTCTCTCTGTGGTGTGGAGGCTGCAGAGCCTCTGACTGGAAGAATGTGAGGAGGGTGGTGAGGACAGCAGAAGGAATCATTGGGGCTCCTCTTCCTCCATTAAGGACATTTCATCACAGCGCTTGTGTGTCCCGAGCCCGCAATATCATCAAAGACCCTCACACCCCCACCATGGACTGTTCTCCCTGCTGCCCTCTGGAAAGAGGTTCCGCAGCATCCGCTGCAGATCCAGCAGGCAGGTTGTGCAACAGCTTCTTCCCCACTGCCATCAGACTGTTGAACCTTTTGATCCACAAACCGAACTCTGCACCTATTGCACATTATCGGGCATCAAATGCTGCTGAACTTTTTAACTTTTAGCCCTTTAATTGTTCATCTCATTCTATTTTTCAATAACGCATTTTTTGCACAAATGCCTATTTGCACTGAACCACTGCAACTTGCACACTGTCTCTTATCCTCTGCACTGTTCACACTTTGACCACTGCTGCACTTTTTGTATTTTTCTATAACTTGTGCCATTTGAAATATCAATGCAACGCTCATAAGCTGTATGTAACGCAATTTCGCTCTGTATGCACCCTGTGCATACAAAATGACAAATAAAGAAGTCTAAGACTGAGCTCCAGGATTAGTTTTCCCTGACAAAATAAATGCAGCCGTTTGTCGTTTTGGTAACTACATCTAAATTACCGCTAGGTGGACAAAAATCATGCGAGAATGTGTACAAAACAACAAAAATGGCGCCAGCAATGCTTGTGGGTCATTTTCATCAAATGTCAGTGATTTTAAAGTAATTTTGAGTGATAAATAATTTTTTTTTTTGCAATCATTGCACTTGCCCAGCGGGCAAATGCAATGCAATTTGTACTCTCCCAACAATAAAAACTACTTGCCCCAGGAGATGGTGCGATGGTTAACATTGAGCCCTGTACTGGGTCATCTGGTAATGCCGAGACTGGCCACCGGCGGTCGCCTCGGTGCTCTGGGGGGGGCATGTCTTTGGCTCTTCACAACCACTATTGAGCGTTTTTCCTTTTAATAAACTTTACATGGTTTACACTCCATTGGAAGAAGGCCAGGTCAAGATCCGCAATGGCAGCAAACAGGAAAAAGAACGTAGAGAAAATCTGGTTTGTCCAATTAAAGGAGAAGGACCATTGATTATTCCTTGCTGACCGGACTTTTCCTTTCCTTTATAATCGATTCAGTTTTCAAGTTATTTCTGAACTGTGATTCTTTGGTTTCCCTTTAAAAGCTTTTAATGATCATGAAACTGTTCAGTTTTCATATGAGAGAATTAAAAGACATGGGTTCATTAATGACTTGAGAAAATGAAGGTTTTTATGTGTGGTTTGATGTCTGGGCAGCTTGGTGTCAATTCGTTTCCTTAAAGCTTCGCTTTACATTTCATTAAATAACTAAAGTCTCTTTTTATTACCTGCCTTATTGCTTACCTTCTCTTTCCATTAAAGAATAAGGCTTAATTTCTCCATCAGGCTTCTTAACGCGCCTCAACTGGGCCACTGTAGGGGAAATAAAGCACATTTTAACAAGGCAGTAATCATTAGTATGTTTTCCTTATATGGCAAAGTAAATGATGCTGATGCTTGGGAGGGAAAATCTACAATAAGTTATGTAACTTATCTTTTTTTACCAGTCAGGCTTTAAGGTGATATTACAGTCAAAAACCAGAATTAGAAAGTTTCTGACACAAACACTAGGGGCGTTACATTAATATGGAAATGTTCATAGGGTCATTTATTAATCAGAACATATTACCGTAATTTTCGGACTATTAACTGCACCTGAATATAAGCCGCAGAAGCTAAATTGCATGATTTGTAAATATACAAGCCGCACCGGACTATAAGCCGCAGGTTTTTTATGTTTAATGTCCGTCTTTCTCGCTGTTGTTCTGTCTCGTACCACTCGCGGTAGAAGTCTGCTTCCGGAGGAGCTCCGCATTCCTGTGCGCGCGGCTACCGTACTTGTGTGTTGAAGCAAATGTGACGTCAACATGGTGGATGGTAAAATTGGTAGATTTAGGTATTACCCTAGTGGGCGTTAGCTGTAAAAGTCCATAGATAAGCCGCATTGTTATAAAGCCGCAAGGTCGAAAAAATTGGGAAAAAGTCGTGGCTTATATTCCGAAAATTACGGTAAATTAAAGTCAGAATTGCATCACTGACATTAACCAATGAGAACTGATCCTGAAATTGAAAGTAAGGACCTGTTGGACAATAAAAAAAATCAATATCTCATAGAGTCTGGTGTGTTTTCCATCACCTGAACCCAAAGAGAGACGATGAAACTATCGCCACCCAATCCGTCCCAGAAGCATGATCCGTACCATCGGCTCATTTGCGCAACCAGATATGCATCTGGGTCGCCCTTGATTTTATTTTGTAAAAAAAAGACCTAAATTAAATTCTTTCCTCCCCAAAAAATACTAAGTGTACTAAACTATAATGTGTCAAAAGCTGATAATGCATTTTCCTGAGAAAATAAATGTCATAAAACAAAGTCATAAAACATTTTTTTTAAATGTGTAGCAGCTTTCTTTAGTTAGTTAAGGGTAGAAATAAGTCATTTTAGTGCTATAATTACATTATTTTTGGAAACCTGGATGAATATCTGGTTGCGCAGATGAGCGGATGGTACGGATCGTGCTTGCGGGACGGATTGGGTAGAAACAGAGCCGGCTAACCAAGGTTAGCCTATATGCTAACCAAGGCGAGCAGTGTCGCTACCTGATCCGCACTGGAACCTCGATCTGTACCATCCGCTCATCTGCGCAGCCAGATATTCATCCAGGTCGCCCTTGATTTCCTTAGTAAATAAAATACCTAAATTATGTTTTTCCCTCCCTAAAAATAGAAAGTGTACTAAACTACAATGTGTGAAATGTTGATTTATTTTCTGACAAAATTAATCCTGTTTAATCAGTCGTTTGTGCCTGATCTTTTCCGGAAAAGCTACTTCTGGGAGCTAACTTTTTCGGCTTTGGATTTTAACATAGAGCAAGTGCTGAAAATACTGATCTGAAAAAAACATTTAATATATCTCAAATGAAGCGAATACTGTGCTGAAATGTTACATAGAGTTGGTTTAACATTTAGCTATGTTAAAACAGCTCGGCCGACCCTAAAATAAGACACATACACATAAATATATGATACTTTACATGATTTCTTTTATGAATTATTGGTTGCTTGGATCAACAGTTTCAGTTAAATATAACATAATTCCTGTTATGAAAAACACTGATGTGTGAGAAATTAAATTAAATTTTATAGGATTTACAGAAAGGTGGTCAGCGGCATAGTGGTTAGCACTGCGCCTTGCAGAAGTGGCACAGTTGGTTTAGGGTTCGATTTCTCTCCGGGTACTCCAAAAACATGACTGTTAGGTTAATTGGCTTCTCTAAAGTCCCCTTTTAGGTGTGAGTGTGTAAATGGTTTTCTGTCCTGTTTGTCTCTGTGTTGCCCTTCGATGGATTGGAGACCTGTCCAGGATGGACCCCGCCTCTCGCCCACTGACAGTTGGAGATACGTGAGACACCAGCAGCCACTTGGGATAAGGGTGTTAGAAAATGGATGGATGGATGGATGGATGGATGGATGGATGGATGGATGGATGGATGGATGGATGGATGGATGGATGGATGGATGGATGGACAGACAGATGATATATTGAAGGATGAATGGATTTACAGAAAGTTCACAGTAATTATTCTAATGAATAAAGGCAGGCGCATACATTTGTGCATGGGGCACCGTTTGTAAAGTTAAGGAGTGAAAAATTAGGAGCAATATTTATGGTTATTTAGCGTGTTTAAAGATACATTTTTTTTCCACTAAGTCATTCATTCATTTATGAAAATCAAAGTTCCAAACCAAATATTTATTTTCCAAACTAGATATTTGGTTTGTTAAATAAATATTTAGCTCCAAACTAAATATTCATTTAACAAACTAAGTGTTTATTCAGAAAAATAAAAAGTTTGCTTGCTGACAATTTTTTTCTAACTGACAATCTAAATATTTAGATGTGAATGTGAAAAAATAGTGAAAAAATGACTTGGAGAAAATAATCCCCTTATTTTTCTCTTAAAACATCATTGACAAAGTTGAAGTTCCACTGGGGCTGGGTACTTCAACAAGACAACACTGCTCCAAATCTACCAAAGGATTCAGGAAGAGGAAAAAATATTCTGGAATTGTTATCTCAATGGGCTGCTATAGGCTTAGACATCCGGAGGAC
>JAGKQL010000046.1:12099027-12130989 GCA_018398635.1 Cyprinodon brontotheroides | reverse complement strand
GAAAACATTCTTCAACATCGTTTGCATTGTGGAAACGGGCTGAAAACAAACGTGTTTATCTTCTTTTCTATCCTCCCTCTTTCTTTCATCTTTTCTTTTTATTTTCTTCTTCTGTTTTCTGCTCTACTTACATTGCAGTGTCCATATAAACTGTAAAAACTCCCTGCATAAGTTATAATAAAGCAATTTATATGTATGAAACAATTGGAGCAATATGGCAACTGCCATACTGCTAAGAAACGCTTGAATGTTATCAGCATTCTGATGGCATTTTTAGCCAAAGGATTTTATCAACAACATAAATTAATATGCATAAATAAGGAATAGCTGTATTAACCATACATGCAAACAGTTTTATGGGGCCACCAGGAACTTGGGGCCTTGTATTGCCTAATGGTAACCCCCCCGACTTTAACAAAGCTTTCATCTTATCTGATTTTTTTCTTATTCTGAATTTTACTCTCATATTATTACTATGTTATTCTTGTCATTTAAAAAACGTCTCATTTTGCTCCTAATTCTCTGCTGGAAAAGTGTGTAGAAATAAAATATGTCAGAAACAATATTGCAAAAAAAACACTCTATTTTTACTTGAGATAAAAACCAGTTTAGATAAATAATTAACAGCTCAGCATCTCATCACCATGCAGCGGTTAGATGTTTCCATCTTCCCACTCAGAAGCAGCGCCTCTGCTAATCCCTGAAAAGCACTTTGGAAAAGGCGTTGGGAGGAATCGGGGATTTACCGGTTGTTCTCTCCGTCCTTCATCAGGTACAGCTGGTGCTTCTGGGACTGCAGTTTGGAGGCACTGGTTATAGGTGCTGGGAGCTGCTGCGCCTGTGGAGGAGAGAAGAACCGACGTCATTAGATCAAACAGAAGGAATCAGTTGGGCATAATTTACCCACTGATTCTGAAAATGACTGAAACAGAAAGTTTAACCGACCTTTGCTCAAAGCCAACCTGTTCTATCACAGAGGATTCAAACACAGACGTGGAGCACAGAACATTTTACACTGTTTATTATTGAATCGCAGCAGAACATAATGGTGAGACGATCAAAGACAAAAAAAACCCATCACCATCCCATCTGTTACTGGAAGCTCTGAAAAACTCAAGAGGATTTTCTCCCAAACACTAAATCTCAGAACATTTCAAACCAAACAGACCCTTAAACAGAGACTAGTTAGGTCCTTGAAAGGCGGTGTCTGCAGTTCAAGTGCAATGCAGAGGAATGATCTGATCTTTATATTGGAGAAACCAAAACAACTCTCCACAGGCGCATGGGCCTACGCAGGTGAGAAGCCCTCCTCTGGACAAGACTATGCAGTCCATCTGCACCTTCACCGGACAAAGAAGACAGGTGGTTTGAGAGAAGCGAAGGGAGCACCTATGTTAAAGGAATAGTAATACCCAAAACATGATTAGCCTTCGACATTCTTTCACCCCATGCTGAACAACACTCTGGGTACTTTTTGATATCTCAAATGCATCTGGAGATCCTGGGAGGCTTCTTGCTGTCTGTTGACATTCAAATAATGGGTCCATGGCCGAGGGACAGAAAGGTCCATAAAAGTCCACAAAAACTTTGATGATCAATATTTCCTCCATACTGCTTTCTAGGTCCAATGTATTCCAAGTGTCCTGAGTGGGTAGCATCAAATTTACTTTCGAAGCGAAGTCATTTAGAATGTTTTTAGAGCATAAATGCGTAGTGTATAGGATTTCCTGAAAGCGCGTTCCCACGAGCCTACGGAAGCCGAAGCGGGCAGACCAAACCAGATGAAAGTGCGCATTCAGCGTCTTGCTCTGCCGATAATGCAAAGCGTAGAAGAAGAAATGTGTGCTGTTTTACCTGTGCAAAGAAAGAAACACTTGAAAGAAAAATGTCTAGAGGACTTCAGTGTTGAGGAAGGCATAGGTTCTTTTGCGAGCTGAATCGCGCGCTTTCATCTGGTTTGGTCTGCGGTTTCCGTGAGCTGCGTGCGTAAAATCTATATCTCAAAATCTACTCAAAACAACTTTATATCAAAGCTACAAAATTTATGAATACGATATCGACTTGCGTTCATGATTTCAGCCTGAACATATTGTCAAGCAGGCAAGCGAAGGCGCCACGATCTCCAGAGATGCAGGGATAAAAACTCCAGTGTATTCCTTTACTGCCATGAGCTATCCTGTTTTGGAGATGAACATTACTTGAAACGCTTTAGAGCGGAACTCCGGGGTTTAGTACACCACCAGGAAACCTACATTTCATTTTCTAAGACTTCGTTCGAAAGTAAATTCTGGAGGCTACCCACTCAGGCACTTTTGGAATACTTGTCTAGAATCCAGTATGCATTTGACAATGGTGGACTATCATGTATCTTTCTGCCTGCGCCATATAGACCTCCATTATTTGAATGTCAGTAGACAGCAAGAAGCCTCCCCAGATTTCCAGATGCATTTGAGATATCAAAAAGTACTCCAGAGTGTTGTTCAGCATGGGGGGAGTAGAAAATGAAGGCTAATCATGTTTTGGGTGTACTATTCTTTAAGAAAAGAAAACCAACCTTAAACCGAGGGGGGACTCAGGGAGTTCATCTTTCAGAAACCTACAATTCAGCTTGTATAGAGTTGATTCCTTCCGCTATCATCCAGCGGCCCCAACCCCTTTACAGGAGAACAGAAGACCTCCATGCCTGTTTATCCAGGCCAACAATTTCCTTTAACGCGACCCCCATTCCAAAGGGGGGGACTTGTTCATCCGTTTCAAGCATGTTTCTAAACTAAAACCAGGCTTTTGTTGGGCTGCTGGATAAAACCTGGAACTCAATCGCTATTTCTGACATTTTGAATATAAAAAGTTTCCTGGATAGAAGAGAAACGTCTTCAAACTTGGAAACAAAGTCCAGTGGATTGATTTTTAACTTTTTGGAATGACTCTGACCTGGATGACTGGAGAATCTTCACCAGCATTTTTTACACTTTTTTATCATCTATAAAATGAGCATTATATTAAATAGCGCTGACTAACTAGACCAACATGTCATTTATTCTAATTAAGAACACTGACTGCACAAAGCGCCTTTTCTTTGGTTTCCCTTGGCTCTCCTAGTGTTCATCAACAGTCAGGCAGCCTGTCTGGGACTTGAACATGCTGCTGACTTCAGGCTGGATGAAGGTGGATGCATGGATTACACTGCAGGGCCTGAGTATGTTTGTTCTGATGACCTGAACTCTGTTTTCTTTCTCTTCTTCGTAGGTCTGTCCAGCCTGATTCCGTCAGTCTTAACATGGTCCTAAATGGAATAAAAGATCCACTTGGTCCTATCTTCAGTGTTTGGTTCTATCTCTCTCATGGGGGGATTTACCATTAGTTGCTTAGTGCCCCAAGTTCCTGGAGGCCCCATAAAACTCTGTTTACGTGTATATGTACATGTATATTGCTTTTTAAAGTACATTTCTGTCATTGATAGTCAATGGTTGAAACTTCCAGAAAAAAAGGACAAACCTCACCTTTGCTGAGGCTCTCCCAAGCTCATCAACAACAGCTGCAATTTGGTCCTGAAGATCAGTCCTGTGAAAGTCCAAACAACAGAACAGAAAGGTCAGCAGTGGAAGGCAGAGACAATGATTAGTGTGGAAAGAGCCGGGTCAAAAGGTCAATGCATGCAGGAAAAGCTAAAAACACAGTGAGAGCCCTGCTTACGGTAGGACCCATCCTCCATAGCTGCCCTGGGAACCAGAGACTGATGATAACTTTGGTCTAAATGTCAGCGCCTGGTATCACTCTTAGATTATCCTCAGACGGAAAAAAGTGCATCTAAGAAAAGTTTGTATGGTATTGCAGCACGGCTGCTGGAAGTGGGGGTGCTGCAGTACCCCCTAGTGGCAAGAGGGAGATAATAAAAATGTTTTAAAAATACTTTGCACAGTTTGTATATTTCTTATGAATGGTTTGAGAAATGAGTTTGACTTTTTATTCAACTATTAAGTGTATTTGGATTTTTATTTAATTATTTTGAGGCCTAATCAACACTAGTTCTCGAAAGTTACGTTGTCGTGTCAACATCAAGCAGGCTAGTGGTCGCCGAGTAACGAGGTATCCTGTTTGACGCAGCGGACTAGTAAATGTATATAGTCTAATGACAGAAACGAGGAGGAGATATGACCTAGAGACGCATTTCAGATTCCTGCGCTTATTAGAGATTTTATCTCTCTGACCTCAGAGCGCACCTGAACAATTGGAAGGGCCCCCTGCCTGTAGCTCAAAGTTAGAGCATGGAGCCGCCGCACACTTTCATGTCTATCCATGCAGTTTAATGTAACCATAGTATTTTAGAGTGTTATTTTGATCCTGTGTTCTTCTTGTAATGGATGTGAAGAACTGTTAAATAACGTTTAAATAGTATAAAAATATAATTAATTAGGGATGCACGATATAATCGGCCCCCTATCGGTATCGACCTTAGAACTGAATATTGGACATCGGCCACCCCACCGATATTTAACCCGATATTTGATCAGCTTCTGAGTTTCTAAAGTCTAAAAAAATATAAAATACTAATTCTTCTTCTTCTTATTTTTTTTTTCTAGACTTAAAAACTTCTAAAGACGAGGAAAAATATTGATACATTAAAATATCACAAAATCTTCATATAAAGGATATACAAGTTACTTAAAACACCATATCAATCTCTCTTTACTAAATTTAAATATTGCTATATGTCAATCGCGTTATGTTACCATGCAAAATCCCGAAAATTCAATGCCAAATTTTGCCATATTTCTTTTATGATATGTTGACGTCAATGTATCGTACCTATTTTACTAACAAAATCTTCACAAGAATTTGCAAAATATCAATCAAATAGAGTTTGTAACAGAACGATGAAATTTCACCTTAGATTTTTGAAAGTCAAATAGATCGATATCGCGTCTTTTAAAAAATCTATTTGATATCAGCATATGAAAAATATATTTGAGTATATTATTTTCAAAGTGTCAGGAAATGGATAACAAAACTGCTATTTTCAATGACTACTTATTTTGTCTAGCTTTTAATATCGGTATTTCCATATCGGTTATCGGGTTACATGAGTTTTGTAAAATATCGGCATATCGGATATCGCCCAAAATCCCAATATCGTGCATCCCTATCATTAATTCTTTTTGGTTTGCGTAAAAGGATTTTGGAGCTAATAGAGTCACGTGTGACATAAACACAGTGACTCAGGTTCCTGCCAGCTGACCAAATCTATGGTGTTACAGTTTTATTAATTAATGGATCAGATATTCACCTGGGAACTGATGATGTCTCTGTGTTCCACAGACCCAGGTTCCACTGAAGTGTATATGACAGTAAAGTAGTGAATCTCAGTCTATATACTTATTTATTTTTACTGTATTTTAAATAGACCTATAGGCCCATAAGTATTTTGTCCAAAAAAAACAAAACAATTTTCAGAGCATCCCCTGTTCAAAATGACTTCCTGTAATGCAGCAAGAACCAAAGAGCTGAGCTGCTTCCACCTCATGTTGGAGGAGCTGAAATTATCTATAATGCAAAAAAGTGAAAACAGTAACAGCCAATAGACATGTTATCTACTGCTGCATGTGCACTGGATTGTATTATTCTCCTGTCTGCTGAGGAGCTTTATGGAGATTCTGGTTTGATTTTGCAATAGGACTTGGTTCAGTTAGAATGGTGGAGATGTGCTGGATGGCCGAACCGCACAGAGAACCTATGAAGAAAGCTGCTGTCCAGAGGAATCAGACACACCCATCAGTGTTGATGACAAACACCAGAAACAACAACACATGATCCAGAGGCAGCAAGCCAACATACTTTATATATATATACTAACATATACATATATACATATATATGATATATTATATAATACATATAAATATTCACATTTATATACATAGACATACATTTATATGTATATAAATGTATGTCTAGGTATACATAAACACATATATACACACATAGATATAGACAAAGGCATAGCATGTATATATATATATATATATATATATATATATATATATATATATATATATATATATATATATAAGGCCAACATATATATCAGACTTGTATATCTGTGGGAACAGCTGTATCATCTTTCTAATGTTTTAAGTTTCTAGGACTTTGATCTCCAGCTGATTTCCAGTCCAGATGATTCAGCAGAGATTCCTGGAGAGCAGCTAACCTGAGCGACTCTACTTTAACTCACCTCACTGCTGATTGGCGACTTGCAACCAGAGTGTGATCCAGGATGGAGATCCTGTCTGAGAAGATGTGGTTAATGTCAAAGGGGAACTCCATGGTGCAGACCGCTGGTAGCTCAGCTCTCCTCACACTGATGGAGGTTAGCTAGAAACACCGGAGCGATGGCTGCAGCTTCGCTAACTGGCTAAACACTGACCGGGTTATTCCTCCGGTTAGACCAGCAGCACCGCAGCTCTCTAACGCCGCTATGTCGCTGTTGACACCGACCAGATGCTCCTGTTGGATGAGAGGAGCTCATTTCTATCGATGCTCCATTGTTCAGCTAAGGCGCAGCGTCATTCCCGGTATTACCGTAAAACTCCGACAATGATTTCAGGCGCGGTGCTTACAGCGGTAAGATCAGACAGACCAGTCTCTCTACAGGACGTCATAGCAACGCATAATACTACATGTATGGTTAACTGTAACAACATTCACAAAGTGTTTTTTTTTTTCGAAGTAAATTTTTGTTTAAGTTTTAGCAGCCGCATGGTTTAGATGTTTTACGGTGAATACAGAGGAAGAGGTTGTGCTTGACAGGCAGCCCTGCGTTAAACTATGCACTTTATCATATCACCTCTCTTATTTATTTCAGCCCTCCCTCGATACAAATTAAAGAATAATGCTTACTTGCTTTTTTGTTTTGTTTTGTGTGTGTTTTGTATTTTTTTATTTTTATTTATTCATATATCTTTCATTATAATTCTGTTATATTCGACATGTGTAATTATCTTTGGATTTCGTTTTTTTTCTCTTTTTCTCAAGTGTATTGCATTAACTAAACATCTGTTTACCTCGCTGCTTAAAAGAAAAGAAAAAAAATATACTAAAAAAGTGTTTTTTATACTGTATTGTTTGAGTTTGCCATTGTTACTATTCCAAATAAAGTTATTTAAAAAAAAACAACAACAACAAAAACGTTAAACTATGCACAATAATAAACCCTAATGTTTAATGATTTTGAACGTTTTAACACCTATAGTTCCAAACGATACATGATAAATATTTTAATAAGAAAAATAAAACAGAAAACGACAGAATGTTATCGGTGTTATTATTTATTCGATATGCTGAAACCACCATTAATCTCTTTTATTCACTGAATAGCCGATTGGCCGTTGGCAGCACACGTTACGAAGTCACCAGTCGCCATATTGGTACTCCCTAGTTAGACACGGTTTGAATATAAACAATAGGGAGGGGGGGTTGTTGAATTATAACATAAAGATAAAGTCAAGGCTTTAACACACTTGCTATAGCATCAGTAGATTACTTAGATATTAAGAATATTACACACGCACCCCCACACACACACACACACACACACTGACGATGTGCCAAATGTGCTAAACTCATGATGTAGATTTAATCCCTCAAAATAATCTGACACTTACGGAAGAGGATTAGGGCCACTGAGAAAAAAAGTTAACTGATTTTTAAATTTTATTTCGAATTTATTATGGGGAAAAAAAGTCAATTCTGACTTTTAATCTCAGAATCTGACTTTAATCTCAGAATTCTGACTTTTTCTCAGAATTCTGTTACTTTTAATCTCCAGAATTCTGACTTTTTTCTCAGAATTCTGACTTTAATCTCAGAATTTCGGGCTTCTTTATCTTCAGAATTCCTGACTTTTTTTTCTCAGAATTTGGAGTTTTTTAATCTCAGAATTCTGGCGTTAACTCTCAGAATTCTGACTTTTTTTCTCAAAATTCTGGACTTTAATCTCTGAATTCTGACTTTTTCTCAGAATTCTGATTTAACTTCAGAATTCTGGCGTTAATCTCCCAGAATTCTGATTCTTTTTCCTTTCAGAATTTTGACTTTAATCTCAGAATTCTGACTTTAATCTCCAGAATTCTGACTTTTTTCTCAGTAGTTCTGACTTTAATCTCTCGTAATTCACGAGCGTTATCTCAGAATTCTGACTTTTTCTCAGAATTCACTGCTTTTAATCTCACGAATTCTGATTTTAATCTCCAGAATTCTGATTTTAATCTCAGAATTCTGGCGCTTTTAATCTCAGAATTCTGACTTTTTCTCAGAATTCTGACTTTTAATCTCAGATTCTGATTTTTAATCTCAGAATTCTGACGGCTAACAAACATGTTAGCATCAAGCCATAGCCATGTCTGTTTTAGAGACTAGCTCTCTTGTTATAATGACCTTCTGCTCCTCTCTTAATGAGGGGACCCTCAGACACGTAAAATGTTGCTTAATTCCGTCTATTTTCCACCAATGTGTCACTGGCCACCTCAAACAACTCACATCTTTTTCAGTGAAGCTGAGTGCTCCACATCTCTACCTTCATTGAAGTTGCCCATCTCATTACAATCCAAAATTCTGAGATTAAAGTCAGAATTCTGAGAAAAAAGTAAACAGAACTAAACTGAAATAAAATTTAAAAATCACTTAACTTTTTTTTCTTTTTTCAGTGGCCCTAATCCTCTTCCGTAGATACTTATATCAAGTCTAAGACTGTTATAATAATGAGACATGCTTGTTCTGTCACCACATCACAACATCTGGCCAGTCTGATAGGCCAATAAATAATCATGAGAGAAATGTTAATATATAAAATTAGTTTAACACAATGATAATTAAAACTCCTAGAAGCGTATGTATTTTGGGTGTGTTACCAGGGAGCATTAGTCTATCTGGAAGACAGAGGCTTTGGCCTGAACTGGATGTAGGATAATAATGAAGCTTTGGAAATCAGCTGATATCTGCTGTTTAAGGAATGGACAGAGATGATGACTGGAAAGGCCTTAATGAGAGGATAACCTTCAGTAGTGGAGGGAGAGAAGATCTGTTCAATCAGGTTTGGGGGTATTTTTGAATTATGTAGAAGACATGACAGGATAAATGTGATATATATGATACTCTTTTGATTAACTAAGAGGTCCAACAAAGGCACTTTGTTTGTCTTTGGTTTGGTTTTTCTTTTTTGTTGTTGTTGTTTGATTCCTTTTTATTTTGGTTTGTGTGTTGTTTCCTTGACATTCTCATAAGTGACAGAAAACTGATGCTTATCTATAATCTTCTTGGATTTCATTGATTTGTATGTTTATCTGTCTGTCAAAAAGACTAATAAAAAATAAACTCATAGATGTCATTATTGTTGATCTCAAAGTTTCCACAAGGTGGAAGCAAACAGCTTCAACCAGCTTTACAGCCATGGTAAAAAGAGAAACGCCCCCTCTGTTTGGAGCAGAGTTTTAATTATTTGGTTCAAATATGATGAATAATTACACAGTATTGTTTTCCCAAATGAAAACACACAGTGATCAAATCTTCGTGAAAATACCTTTTAAAATTATTTACCCCCTTTTTTTAACATTAGTCATGGGTTTTAGTGAGTTTTGTGTTTTAATTTACTATTCTGATCATTTTTGTTTTATTTTTTCTTGTTCTTGTCTCACTGTATTCAGGTTCTTATTTGGCTTTTTTTATTTAGTTTTATGCATTCTTACATATAAATTCATTTAGCTCATCCATCATTTGCCATTTAGCTCATTCTGTATCTCTGCTGGGACAAAACCATCATTAAATCATCATCGGACAAATTCCAAGCTCTTAATGATCAAAACTGAAAATGTTGTTAAACTTATCTTGACTTGATTTCTATAATGCACTGCATTGTGATGTCTATGACAAAAACACAACCCAGCTGATTACAAAGAGATGTGTCCCTTTATTTGGGTGTGAATAATTCAATGTATAAATCTGCTAACAAAATGTTTTCTAACTTCTTATGGAAAAACAAAACACATCATTTGCACAAATCTGTTGTCTTATCCTCTGATAAAGCTAGAAGCCTAAATGTTATAGATTTGGACTCCTTTAATAATAATTTTGAAATAAAATTGACCAAAAACAGTCTTAACAGCCTAAACCCAACCTGGAACTTTATTTCCCGACATGTCAACTCTCACCTAAAGTTTCTGCTCTGTAACTATAGTATTCCAAAAATTCCCACTAAACTTCCACCAACAGGTACTTTTTTGGTCCCTTATCTATTAACATAATGTTTCATGGAACAATTCCAATATATTGCACAAAAATAAGTCAACCTTCTTTCAGAAATGGTTCAACTATGCTATTATCCAAGTTAATCAACTGTTAAATAACAGAGGTCATCCTTGTAGCTATGATAATATTAATAGAACTTGATTAATCACACTCTAGAGAAATTTACCTCTGCATTTAACCCTTCCCCTTGGGGAGCAATGGGCTGCCATAGTGGGGTTAAGGGTCTTGCTCAGAGTGGCAGTCTGTGGGAGTGGGGCTCAAACTAAGAACCTCAGGATTCAGAGCTCTATGATCTAACCTATAGGCCACCGCTCCCCATGACAAATTTCTCCCTTGGTACAAGCTTCCTAGCCTCGTGGAGACCATCCTGATCTCGCGAAGCTTTCAAGATTTTACCGCTAATCAGTCTGGAGACTTCTGCGTTAAAGAAAATTTTGGAGCTGTTCACCAAACGAACATCCAATCAGCGCTGGCTTTGAGGCTGGTTGAGGTGTGACGCAACGGAAGCGCGCGACAGGTCAGTCTAAAGAACATGGCGGCTTCAGCTGCTAGCGTAGCTATGGAGCAAGTTTTATCGGAATTACAGAGTATTTTTCACTGAAAGAAGAGCAAAAACACTGCTCTGGAGGCTTTTTCTCAGAGGAAAAAGTTTTTTTGCTCTTCTCCTCGACTGGTTTCCTCGCAAGAGTAGCCTGGCTTGTGGTTGTGTTTTCGTTGCCAATGCTTGTTAGTACGCCATATGCTTCGCTGGATCTGATTGGTTTATTTGGCCCGCCTATCACCAACATAGGCCAATCAGCTAACCAGTATTTTCGCCCCTTCCCAAAATTACTTCTACTGAAGATTTCCAGATGGATATGCGGAGCAAATCCATCTGGCGGAGTCAGGTTACAAGCTTCCTGTCACCATAAGAGAATACAGTATTGTTTGTGATGCTACTCCATGTGGTTTACTCATGTTGTTTAAAGGCATTGACCTGAGTCTTCCTGACCTTAAAGACTCAAGCTCTGACTTAGAGTTAAGCTAACTTTGTTGTCATCTTGTATACACAGAGCATATGCAAAACCAAACTTCAATGCATACAGCTTACAACAGTGAAGTAAACATTAGCATTCGTAAAATGCAGCAGTGATCAGAATGTAAACAGTGTAGGAGAAAAGGAAACCAGTTTAAAAGTAATGGTGCAAAAGGCATTGATATGGAAAAGTCCATCCATCCATAATCCATCACGCTTTATCCCAGCTGGATGGCGAGGGGTGCTGGTTTCTATCTCCAGCTGTCTATGAGCGAGAGGCGGGGTGCACCCTGGTCAGGTCACCAGTCTATTGCAGGGCTGGAAAGGTTCAATACAGTGCAGAATAAATAAATATGGTACAAAATGCAGCAGAACATTGAGTTGAAATGTTGAAATTCTAAACTCATCTCAACTAAAAATTCTTAACTCCAAATTTTGCTCTATTTTTAGAATAAATCTGGTAAATCTTCACTTGTTTCTTTTAGGAACGTGTATGTATAAAATCTTAATTGGGAAAAAAATCTGGTCTCTTCCACATTCATTTTTTCTTACTAATAAAGTCAAAGAAGTCTCTTTCAAACGAATTAACACATTTTATCCAACCCAACACCTTCTTCAGGAATCCAAAGCAGATATTGACTTTTCCTGATCCTTCTGCAAACTCTATCCAGAAGCTAACTTTCATCTTTTTTGGAAACATTCATGCTCCCAGAACCTTTGGAAGGACATTGCTGCTCTGACATCTAATAATATTCAACCAGGTTTCCTTCTTTATTTAAAAAAGTTTTGTTTGGTATCACATATTCCAATACAAAAGAACAGTTTAGTTTGTGCCTTCAAGTCGTTGCCTATACAGTAGGAAGACGTTACCTGGATATAACCTAACGGAATATCTTCAGAACGGCTCCAAATGACACTAAACTCATATGGGTGAGTAGAACATGATGGAATAATGTAAAATCAAGGGCCCAATGTAAAAAAACAGCAATCCCCTTTAACCTGATCCTGTTTCTAGCCCAGTTTCATATCCACAAGAATAAGGTCATGCTCAAGAACCTTTATTTTACCTCTATATGGACGATAAGCTGTATCTTGACTCAGAGTCTGACCTAAATATCAAAAAGGCAATGAAAACAAAGAATATTTTGCAGTGCGTTTAATTTATTTGTCTAAGTCACGCTTTATTTTCTTTTGGATTTTTGTTTCTTGTTTTTTAATGTTTTGTCATAGTCTGTTTAGAGGTAGCCTATATTTTTCCTTAATTTGTCTTTGTTTGTTTTTAAAGGAATAGTACACCCAAAACATGATTAGCCTTCATTTTCTACTCACCCCCCATGCTGAACAACACTACCTCTGGAGTACTTTTTTGATATCTCAAATGCATCTGGAGATCTGGGAGGCTTCTTGCTGTCTGCTGACATTCAAATAATGGAGGTCTATGGCGCTCGAGGCAGAAAGGTCCATAAAAGTCCACAAAAAACGCGTCAATATTCCTCCATACTGCTTGTCCAATGTATTCCAAGTGTCCTGAGTGGGAAGAATCCATAATTTACTCAAAACTAAGTCATTTAGAATGTGCTTTTAGAGCATGCAAACAGTAGTGCCTAGGGATTCCTAAAAGCGGGTTCACGAAGTCTACGGAAACCGCCGCAGAATCAAACCAGATGAAAGTCTGCGCATTCAGCTCGGCAAAGAACTCATGCTCTTCCTCAACACTGAAGTCCTCAGACATTTTTCTTTCTCGTTGTTTCTTTCTTTGCACAGGTAAACAGCAGATTTCTTCTTCTACGCTACGCTTTGCATTATCGGCAGAGCAGACGCTGAATGCGCACTTTCATCTGGTTTGGCTCCTGCCGCGGTTTCCGTAGACTCGCAGGAACGCTGCTTTCAGGGAAATCCTATACACTACTGTTTATGCTCTAAAACATTCTTAAATGACTTCGTTTTCTCGAGTAAATTATGGACGCTACTCCACTCAGGACACTTGGAATACATTGGACGAGGCAGTATGGAGGAATATTGACACGTTTTTGTGGACTTTTATGGACCTTTTCTGTCTCGTGTCACCACATATAGACCTCCATTATTTGAATGTCAGCAGACAGCAAGAAGCCTCCCAGATCTCCAGATGCATTTGAGATATCAAAAAGTACCCAGAGTGTTATTGTTCAAGCATGGGGGTGAGTAGAAAAATGAAGGCTAATCATGTTTTGGGTGTACTATTCCTTTAATGTTTGTCTTGTCCTTTTTTCTACTTTAAAATGTTTCCTTTGTATTATTTGAGAATTTCTAAATAAAGTTTAACAGAAAAAAAAAAAACACAATCCCGCTCAAATTGTGAGAATGTCGCCTTCTAACACCACCTACTGGTGTCTGTGTTCCCCAACTGCTTCCAATAAAGTCTGATGAGCTCATTTGGCTTTATTTTGTTCTGTGAATAAATAGCTTTACTTCAGTAAACCCAGTAAAAGCCATCGATTGGCAAACACCCTCTACAATCAATGAACAGGAGTATGAAGAAGTGAAACTTATTTAATCATACCCCTTCACATGTTACCGGGGCTCCCCCAGGAATTTGGGGCCAATGGAAAAAAATAGTGCTATAAAGATGGACTGAAGAGCATCATTTACAATTTTAATGTAGTTTTTACTGTAAAATTTCAACAAATTAGAATAATCCTCTCACAAAAAAGTTAAATATACTTTACATTAAAATGTATCACCACAGCTTATTTAGAACAAAAAAAAAATAGATTTAGCTATGTACATATGAAAGGAAAATAGGTTTTGGATTTTGAAAATATATTTCTATTTTGTTTTGCTATATGTAGTGACTAGTTGTCTATGAAAAAACTTAAAATTGAAAAAGCAAAAAATAAATGTAAATCAAATATTCACTTGAGGAATAGTGGGTTTCTGGTTTTACGCAGTACAAAAAATTCTCAAAATACGTGAAAAATGCAGTTCGGTGAGTTTATTCCAGGTTTCTTCAGGAAAAATAAACATGATACAAACTCAAAAAGACTACTTGCCACATCTCCTGGCCTGGTTTCTGTCTTTGTGCTCACTTCACCTGATTAAGGCTGAGTGACTTGCCTTCTGAAAGGCCTGGTAGACTGCAGCTAGAAGACTGGAAGACTGGTAAAAAACCATAAGCCCACCCACTTTTCACCTGAGCTACCTGGAGTCCATGTATTTATACACCAGACACCCAAACAAAATCAATTAACTAATTAAACAATTTACTAAGAAAAATTGTATTCTAAGCAACTACTTTCAAACAAAAATGCAACAAATAACCAAATAAATACAAACTAACTAAATAATCTAAGTTATAAAACAAAAATAGAGAAATAGCTCCTACACTATAAATTTAAATAAAGGAGAGATTATTTATTGAGAATTTATTTTTCATTCATGTATACATAGAATGAGAATAATGGTCAATATATTTAGGCTTTGTTTCGTTGTTTAATCCTGAAAGTTTAGGGAGAACCCAAAGATAATTTATTTTACTGCAGGATTTTCTTTTTATATTTGAAATATCTAGTGGGACGTATGTTTTTTTTCTTCTTTTGTGGCCCCTCTCAGTCAACCCAACCCCCCCATACAATGGCCCTGCACATTTCTATAGTGCTTAAAACACCAATATTCCCAATTCCTATTAAACCTAGGAGTAAGAGTACATAAATTAGTTTATGTACATATACACATTCACATGTGCCTGAACACATCACAACCGTTCCAAACTAAGATAGCCATTAATTCACTGCCCTTCTGCAATCTCATACTATGCCCTACTGCCCTACTGCCATCTCCTATATTCATTACAAAAACCAGTTTAAGCCTTTTTCTAAACAGTCTCAAGCTTTAATGACAGACATCGCTTTAATTTAACTCTGAGTTTGTTCCACACTTTCTCTCCATTTATTGAAATGCATATTATTTTTTATGTCTGTTTGAGAGATTTAGATTTAGATTATCTCTGTGATTATACCCTCCCTCTCTCTCTTTTGTTTTCTGCAGCATGCACAGCGGTTTGACTGATTTCCTGTTAACTCAGACTTTAACACAGTAGCTCAGGTATGGTAAAACCAGCAAACACTAAAGAATGTGTAACGCTTTGTAATTCAGAAAATGTTTTGCTTCTCTAGGAATTCTGATGCTTCTTGGTAGTTTAGTCTGTTTGATGTAAAGCTTCCAGCAGATCTTGCTGTCAATAACCACACCTAAGAATATGTGTTTATTTAGTTATTTTAGTAATATATGTTTAGTTCTTTTTAGTTTATTTCCACCTATTCTACTCCACCTATTGAGACTTTCACATCTATTTTTCCTTTTTTTAATTTAATTTATTTATCTCTAATGTGATATTACTCATTAGTATATGATGAAACTCTCACCTGAGTGGAAAATCATCTGCAAACAAAACCACTTTGCTTGAAGATACTTACCCCAAAGGCTTTACGTATGTGTCGGATTCATGGCAGGAGTTTAAATATTATCAGTAGTATCACTCCTGACACTGAGTCCAGTGTTGGATGGATGACCCACGCCTGCATGGCGAATGATAATCATTCATTTTCACAAACTGGTGCCTGCTGCCTAAATAGACCACACTATATTTGCGAGCTATTTTCCTCAAAATGCTTTTTTTTTTTTTTAAGATTAAATACAAAACTTCTTTTCTTATATATGTTTTATCACAGCTAATACCAGGAGTGCCAAAGCTGGCCGGATCTCTGTAAACCAATACGCGACTTTTCAGAAACTAGCTTTGTATTTTATCAGTTAGCGCCTCTCCAACCTGCTAACTTAATGTCATAATTCTGCCCTTTTATGGACTATTTGGTTCTGTTTACGTTTTCTTTTTGAGATTTTCAGTTACACTTTTGATTTCAAGTCTCATTCTGTGTTGGTTAATAGGTTATTTGTTTCATTTTGATTTTGTGTGATTTAAGTTGTTTTCTGGTTGTCTTTAAGCAGTTATGTAGTTCTTGTTTACTCTTTGTTGCTCCCTTGTGCCAGTCTCCTCTCACCTAGCTCCCTTCTAGATCCCCCTTTCCACACCTGCTCCCAATCAGTTATTACTCCATTCGATGTTCTGTTTTTCATATATACTCCTCTCTGCAGTTACTGTTTGCTGGATTCTTTTCATTCCTTTGGTTTATTCCTTCCTAGTTTCTCCCTGTTTTTTGGTTCCCGAGTTTGTTGTCAATCTGTTCTCGATTATGGCTTCTGTATTTTTACTTCTTCATTACATTTTTCAAGAAATCATCTTTGCTTCTTCAGCCCTGCTTTTGGGGCTTCAGCATATGTTCACTAATCCTGACAAATAATCTTGGAAATCTGAGGAAGTAACCAAACAGGCATGTGATTTCTGAATTGGTATCTATCTCCACTTTTGTGTAACGGTGTAAATTTTACAATTTAATTTCCTTTGACGTTTCTATTTGAAAAACCATTACAGTCTGACAACTTTAGAAACAACTTTGAAAATCTGAAGATATAAAGATAATTGTTGCTAAAAGCAGATGCTGGAATTAGGGACACTGTAATGGTTTTGGTATATTGGCTATGATGTTTAGTTGAACATACTAATATAGAAATTTATATTTCACTTATCAAGAGTAGATTGGAATGAGAACAGAGGAGCGATGCATCAACCATGAGGATTCATTACTTTCTTAAAATGGGGGTTAAAAACCAGGTCACAGAACCAAAGATCTAATAAGCTGCATTTATAGTTTGATACTCCCCACTTTGGCTTGGGATATTATAATTCAATTTGACTTTTTTATATATATATCTAATTGGAATCACAGAAGAAAATAGAAGTTGCATAATAAATCAATAATATAGAAGGGAACTTTAATTCTTTAGGCCTTTTTTTTACCATCAGTCTGTGCTGGATGTAATAATCTATACAGCTATTTAGTGGGACATATAAGAATAAGAATAAGAATTGCCCCGTTTCTGTTTTAAAGCCAACTGTCAAACTATCAGCATTTATTTTACTGTGGTAAAATAAAATAAAAATCTGATTACAATATGGGATTTGGTACCTTTAATTCATGTAAAAAAAAATGTGTGATAAAGTTCTGGGTCAAGCAGTGACGTATTCTCCTCCTAATGGGGAAAATGAGTTCAGGTTGCACAGGAACTAACTAAATGCAAAAGCCCTGTGGTATTTACTTCAGACTGAGACAGGAAACCACTGATTTACAGCTTCCTATTACCTGGTCTATTGCACCTCAACAGAAACAACAGAAAGCACCCCGCCTCTGACTTTACTATTCATCTGTAACAGTCTGGAGGCCCTGTCCAAACAAGTAGTGAATGGAGCTCCAACATAAAAGCTCTGTAACCTTATTATGCAACACAACCAGTTGCACAATTTTGGTCTTTCCTTTTATTTCCAGAAGCATCACATTGTGCTCTTTAAAACTCGTGTGTGTTTGGGGAGTGGGGACAGAAAATATTTTAATCACAAGGGAACACTTGTTTTCAATTCCTGGTTTTTCCAGAGATCAGGTGCGGAGATTCAATTCTCGTTTTACGTATTGTAAAAAAACTATTTTTAGCCGAACAATGCAAATATTGTTCAAGGCTCTTCTTTCCAGTTTCATGTTAAAATGTGGAACTGGGAAAGGAAAAAAAAAACAGTTTTTGTTGTGAGCAGGGAGCCAGGCATGTGGTTCGAACTCCGCAGCCTGCAATGTGGGTTCCTGAGTAAGACCCTGTTTGCTCCCCGGGGACCCCACAGCGGCGGCCCACTGCTCCCCAAGGGGATGGCTAAAGATGCAGGAGTAAATTTATCTATTAGGAGATCAATAGAGTTTAATAAAGAAAAGTTTGTAATTAAAGCAGCACGTTAACACTGATAACGGCCAACCACTAATGTATGCATATATATATATATATATATATATATTAGGGATGGAACAGTTTATGAAACCGCCCCAACCGCTTCGGATTCGACTGTCTCGGTTCGCAGTCAAGGCAGTGTGTTTTCGTTTCGTTCATCGCGCTGCTCCCTTTTTCTCATAGGCTTAGCGTTTGCTACACTCAGAGGAGCAGAAGGTGGCTGTACTGTTACCGAAACCAACCGCAGTAGTAAACAAAGAAGAAGAGAAGCAGCGTGGCCGGGTGTAGCAGAAAAAATCAGTTGTTGTGGAGAGAATTGTGTGGGGGGTGGCGAGTGGGGAAAGAACAGGAGTTGAAGACGCGCCAGCAGCACTCATATAAAGGTCTGCTGTATGGGACCACTTTGTATTTAGAGTGACCAATACTGATGACGGCAGAAAGAAAGCTGTGGATAAAAATGCAACAGTGTGGTACAAGCATTGTGCAACACGTTTTGTTTATGCTTGGGATTTTTTCATTAATTTCATAAATTTTATGGGATTTCGGGGAATAACAATCAACATATACTGAACCAACGAAAACCGTGGATTTTGTGAACCGCTTCACCCCTTATATATATATATATATATATATATATATATATATATATATATATTTATATTATTTATTTTTTTGGCTCATAAAGTAGATGGGAATTTAATCATTATTATTGAGCCTTATAATTCAGATAAGTTAATTATACAAATAATAAAATGTACCTTTCTTTAATGTCTATCTGGGTCAAACGGCTCGGCAAGCAACCGGTGTTAAAATCGGCTCACCTCTGATCAGCATGCTGTGAGAACACCAGAGACGAGTTGACCCGCTAATTTACCTGATACCATTAAACACAACATACGGACGTCAACACACCGGGCCAGTCGATTCTGATCTAACAAGCAGAAACAACTCTGTTTGCATTCCACAAACATGGAGCAGCTCTGGTGAGGGGGATTCAGACCGATGAGAGAGTGAAACAATAAAGAACACTGACTACACTGTGGCTTCCTTTCATGTTGATCTCAATTGTTTACTTTCCTGATTTCTGTCACACTGGTGAAATCATTAATGCTAACCCAAATAGATGGTGTCACTAGACACGTAGCCATGGGGGTAAAGAGGCCACACAGATACCAGCGAGGAGTTAGCCAATGAGAAGGGAGCCAAATGTAAATTGTTCGCACGATGACCCATGTTTGAAAAACATGTGTAAACCCTCTTTTTTCAGTGTGAATGTGGCTTAAGAGAAACAGGACTACACTTAAAAAATAATCCCAGCTGATATTTCTCTAGGGAGTCACAGTCAAATGGGAGCATACAAGGTAAAACTACAGTGAAAAGAAAAAGCAGAGAAAACAACAAATTATGAGTGAAACTGAGAACAGAGACAACAAATTATGAGTGAAACTGAGAAAGAGAGATCTGGCAGGAAATACGTGGGGATTCCCCTCGTCTTTGGATAAAATGTCTGTATTAACCTGAAACATTCGCTCATCTCCTTTTATGTGGTTGGCTTAGTTTTAGGTTGGCAAATGATTCACATTCCACTGAGGTATTAGTGGCAACAAGCATGTGGGATTAGCAAAGAAAGGTCTAGGAAGAAAGGTTGAGTTCTATGAACACGATCAAAAAGGCACCCAAAAAGCAACAGGTTTCATTCAACACTGTTCTACTTTTATCAAAACCCAGGCTGTTGGATGGATTCATCAGGTAGAGATAGGGAAATACCCCTCTCCTGTTTACCCCTCTGCTGCAGACAGTGGGTGGATGGATAGATTGACATCAAATATAATCCATAACATTGCAAAGCATAGGGGAAGAACCATTATACAGTAGATTTCTTAGGTAATTGCTTTTTTCCATACTTATGCCATCTGTTGTACAATAATTTCTTTAAAGAAAAGTTGGCTTATATTATTAGCTTCCTGTTTCATTTTGAATAATCAGGCTCTTTTTAATCTGTGGTTCCTCTACTTCTGTTTTCATTTCAAGCTTTTCTACTTTCAGTTGAAAAGTCTGCCGTGTTTGGTTCTTGCTTTGGTCAACTTGTCTTCTGTTTGTGAACTGGTCTTTTATTTCTAGAATGGGTCAGTCTGTGGTTCCCTCCTTCGCTGTTTTGTTGCTTCTCAGCTCTGTGGTTTCATCTGATCTCATTTCATGTTTTTAAATACATTTTGATTTCACACAAATAAGAGTAAATACAAAAATAGTTTTTGGATGATTTCATTTAATAAACTTAAAGATGTCAAAACCAACCAATTTGTATTTGAAAATAGAACTGCCAAATCCATGTTAAAATCCACAGTTTTGGTCCGATTTGTCAAATCAACATGGCCAGTACCACTGTCCAAATTAAGGCCAGGGAGATAGAGCTTACATACACACCAAGTATGCATGAAGCGGCAGTGGAGGGAAAAACTCCCTTTTAACAGGAAGAAACCTCCAGCAGAAGACAATATACACTCACCGGCCACTTTATTAGGTACCCCATGCTAGTAAAGGGTTGCACCCCCTTTTGCCTTAAGAACTGGCTCAATTCTTGGTGCCATAAATTCAACAAGGTGCTGGAAGCATTCCTCAGGGAGTTTGGTCCATATTGACATGATGGCATCACACAGTTGCCACAGATTTGTCGGCTGCACATCCATGATGCGAATCTTCCGCTCCACCACATCCCAAAGATGCTCTATTGGATTGAGATCTGGTGACTGTGGAGGCCATTTTTGAGTACAGTGAACTCATTGTCATGTTCAAGAAACCAGTCTGAGATGATTCCAGCTTTATGACATGGCGCATTATCCTGTCTGAAAGTAGCCATCAGAAGTTGGGTACATTGTGGTCATAAAGGGATGGACATGGTCAGCAACAATACTCAGGTAGGCTGTGGCGTTGCAACGATGCTCACTTGGTATACAAGGGGCCCAAAGAGTGCCAAGAAAATATTCCCCACACCATGACACCACCACCACCAGCCTGAACCGCTGATACAAGGCAGGATGGATCCATGCTTTCATGTTGTAGACGCCAAATTCTGACCCTACCATCCGAATGTCGCAGCAGAAAATCGAGATTCATCAGACCAGGCAACGTTTTTTCCAATCTTCTATTGTCCAATTTCCAGCGAGCTTGTGCAAATTGTAGCCTCAGTTTCCTGTTCTTAGCTGAAAGGAGTGGCACCTTCGGTGTGGTCTTCTGCTGCTGTAGCCCATCTGCCTCAAAGTTGGACGTACTGTGCGTTCAGAGATGCTCTTCTGCCCACCTTGGTTGTAACGGTGGTTATTTGAGTCACTGTTGCCCTTCTATGAGCTCCAACCAGTCTGGCCATTCCCTCCTCTGACCTCTGGCATCAACAAGGCATTTCCGCCCACAGAACTGCCGCCACTGGATGTTTTTTCTTTTTCGACCATTCTCTGTAAACCCTAGAGATGGTTGTGCGCGGAAAATCCCAGTAGATCAGCAGTTTCTGAAATACTCAGACCAGCCCCTTCTGGCACAAACAATCATGCCACGCGTCAAAGTCACTCAAATCACCTTTTTTTCCCCATACCGATGCTCGCTTTGAACTGCAGGAGATTGTCTTGACCATGTCTACATGCCTAAATGCACTGAGTTGCAACCATGTGATTGGCTGCTTAGAAATTAAGTGTTAACGAGCAGTTGGACAGATGTACCTAATAAAGTGGCCGGTGAGTGTAGAAACATTCTTTCTATTTTAGAAGGTGAGGCTAAACTAGTTTCATAGGTGTCTCGGTGTCTGTGAGAAATAATTAAACAGATTAGGAGATGAGCTGGCTTTCATTTTAAAAAAAGGATCAAAAAGAGATCATACAGTTAATCACAATAAAAGATTTTATATATGAACATATAACTATTCCAGGATAGAAATGGAACTAAGCACTAAGAAATAGGGACAGCTATACCATCATAATGATAAGTCCAGCTGATGTCTTACTCCAGGAAGGTGTCACAGCCATACAGAACCAGACAGAATTATGCTACATTGATGATAAAAAGCAGAGGGAACATGAAGATAGAACTTGAACAAACAAATACTACGGGATTGGAGAACAGAAATGAATGAAGCAGAATGATGAAAAAGAGGGTCCCTATGTCCTCCAGCAGCCCTCTGCCTACTAGCAGCAGAACTATAGAGATAGCTCAGGATAATCCTGAGCCATCTAACTATCAGCTTTATCAAAAGGAAAGTTTTAAGCCTAGCCTTAAAAAGTAGACACAGGGTGTCCGCCTCACGACTAAAACTGGTAGTTGGTTCCACAGGAGAGGAGCCTGATAACGCCCCTAAAGATCTGCGTCCCATTCTACTTTTAGAAATTCTAGGAACCACTAGTAAACCTGCAGATTGAGGAAGCGAGAAGTGCTCTGTTAGGAACATAAGGAATAATATCTGCTTGGTGATCTAAAAAAGCATTTTAGACAATTGCTCACAATATATTATGATCTATTAAGGCAGAAGGAAGATGGAGCTTGGCTTTATATGCAAAAAGGAAGATTTTAAATTTTAACAGGAAGCCAATAAAAAGAAACTTAGAAGAAATATGATCTCTATTTTTTACTTTTATATTTATTCATCAGAATTTCTTAACTACAGTTTGTGGACTTCTTTTGGACCACAAACACTTTCGACTTGATGAATTTGTCCGATGACACAATAAGGTTTTATTTTTGCTTTTGTAATGTTCCTTGTTCTTTGTACAGCACATGCAACAACAAAGTAAGGCTTCTAACAGCAGCATTTTTCTTTTGCTTCATTGTTTTGATAAGGTTTCATTAAACTACAAACATAAAGAACAATAACAAGAAATGAAAGAACTGTAAATAAGATTTAAAGGTCCAAATGGTGAGCAGCAACATTTAAAGGTTAAAATACGGTTTCATAATGAATAAAAGATCTCTTTTAAAATACACCTTGCAAATTTGAAAGAAAAAACACTTTTATTGTAAACTGCTCAAAAAAAAAAGGAAAAAAAAGGGAACACAAACAACATTTACAGGCAAATAGCAAGACACACTCAAAGGAGTGGGTCTGCAGGTGGGGACTACGGATCATTTCTCAGTACATATGCTTTCTTGGTGATGTTTTGGTCACTTCTGTATGTTTTTGAGGCTTCCATACTCATGGTACCATGAGATGGACTCCACAACCCAAAAAAGTGGCTCAGGTAGTGCAGCTAATCCAGGATGGCCCACTGTCGCCCTGTGTGGCGACAGTGGCGTTGGATGTAGGGGTTTGCCCTGAAATCGAAGGGTTGACGGTTCAAACCCCACCACGCCTTTCAGTGTCGCAAGTGTGCCCTTGGGCAAGACACTTCACCCTGCATTGTCTACTGATGGTGGTCAGAGGGCCCGGTGGCGCCAGTGTACGGCAGCCTCGCTTCTGTCAGTGAGCCCCAGGGCAGCTGTGGCTACAATGTAGCTTGCCACCATCAGTGTGTGAGTGTGTGCGTGAATGGGTGAATGAATGTAGTGTAAAGCCTTTGGTCAAGTCTCCTAACTTGAATAAAGGCGGCTATATAAGTACATGCCATTTACCATTTACCATTTATCAATGCGAGCTGTGGGAGGAGGGTTTGCCGTGTCTGTCAGCGTAGTGTCCAGAGGCTGGAGGCACAACCAGGAGACGGGCCAGGACACCAGGAGGCATTGAGGAGACCATAGGAGGGCAAAACCCAGCAGCAAGACTACTACCTCTGCCTTTATGCAAGAGAAACAGAAGGAGCACTGCCAGAGAGGCCTGCAAAATGAACTCCAGCAGGCCACAAATGTGCATGTGTCTGCACAAACTGTTAGAAACCAACTCCATTAGGATGATATGAGGGCCACAGAGAGGTGTTGTCCTCAAAGCCCAACACCTTGCAGTATTGGCAAACTCACCATTGACACCCTGTGCTCTTCACAGATGAAAGCAGGTTCACACTGAGCCCAGTGACAGATATGACAGTCTGGAGCGATCTTCTGCCTGCAACATCCTTAAGCAGGACCAGTTTGGTCATGGTCAGTGACATTGTGGGGTGGCATTTCTTTGGGGGACCACTCAGTCTTCCATGTGCTCGCCAGAGGTAGCATGATTGTCATTAGGTACCGAGATGAGATCCTCAGACCCCTTGTGAGACCATATGCTGGCGTGGTTGGCCCTGGGTTCCTCCTAATGCAGGACAATGCTAAACCTCATGTGGCTGGAATGTGTCAGCAGTTCCTGCAAGATGAACATGCAGAAGCTATGGACTGGCCCATCAGTTCCCCAGACCTGAATCCAGTTGAGTACATCTGGGAAATCATGTCTCAATCCATCCACCAACATCACGTTGCACCACAGATTGTCCAGGAGTCGGTGGAGGCTTTAGTCCACGTCTGGGAGGAGATCCCTCAGGAGACCATCCTCCTCCTCATCAGCAGCATACCCAGGCATTGTAGGGACGTCATACAGGCAACGGAGGCCACACACAATACTGAGCCTCATTATGAACCGTTTTCAGGACATTACATCAAAGCTGGATCAGTCTGTGGTGTTTTTCTCCACTTTTATTTTCTGTCTGTCTCCATTGGTTGATGCATTTGATTTCAATTGATTATTTTTGTGTAATTTTGTTGTCAGCACATACAACTTTGTACAGAACAAAGTATCCAATGAGAATATTTCCTTCACTCAGATCTAAGATATGTTATTTTAGTGTTTACTTTATTTTTTTCTAGAGCAGTATATTATCTATAATAATGTTTTTAAATTGTGTAACTCTTTATTTGTGCTGCAGTCTTTCCTCCCAAGCCTCCTTTTGCTAATGGGATCTTGATCTAATTTACATTTTTAACTGGTTAAATTAAAGAAATAAAATTCCCAGAATAGATGTGGAAAAAAAGATTTAAATTAAAAAAATTTCCAACAGAATTTGGAATGTTTGGCGAATATTCTTTGGAGATGGGGAGGAGTAAGGTAAAATTTATAAAGGAAAATCTAGAATTTTGTCTATGTATAAAAGTAGAAGAGAACTAATATCGCATTACAAATCCTGCGCAAAAAAAAGACAAAAAAAATTGTATGTTGCGTTGTTCTCATTCCATTCCATGCTGAATAAATTAGCAATGGAACAAATTCTATAAAAGAACTTATAGCATTGCGTCATATTCTGAGGTAATTTCCTGACCTATATGCAGAATTACACAAGCTGTTGATAGGCAAAACATAAACATATATTTTAAACCTTAAACACGGAATTAGACCAGGTTCAGGGCTTTGGTGTTTCAGAGGCTTCTGAAAAAATTATGGTTATTATCACATCTTGGTGAGGCAGGATATGAATAGAGAAGTCTTAGTTTGAGTCTTAATGTTCTGGGTCAAAATTAGTGCCTACAGCTGAACCAATAGGGTCCTCAGAAGGAGAGAGATGTCTTATCATACCACAGAAACAGACTCAAACACCATCATTATGACACATTGCCGGATAAAAGACAGTATGACATCAATTTCTCTCTCAAGAGATCCATTTCAAATTAATCGAAGAGGCTATTAAAATGGTCAGACAGGAAAGGCTTAATATCATATGTAACCACAACCTTCAGAGCTTCCTTTCCTCTTAACATGTTAAAATCCCCAACTTTAATGGCGTAATGGGTGTTTAAAATTAAACCACTTAAATATTCTGAGAACTGGTGTAAAAACGCCGCCTAAGACCCTGTGCTTGTCTTTGTTCACTTTGATTTTGATTCAGTAGTGCCATTGCACAACATGTCATCTGAAGACTCTTTACAGAGACAATTCAACCAGATTATATTTTTACCGTTTTCTATCTTCAAGGAATCTTCAAGCAATATTCAGGAATTCTCCCTTTTCACAGCAAGAATCCTCCAGCAGAACCAGGCTCAGTGTGATCCATCTGCTGAGGCCGACTGGGGTTCGAGGAGACACAGCCATGCAGAGGAGCTCCGAGCCAGCTCCCATGTCAAAGGATTAAAGAGAGCCCAGCCAGTCAGTCAGAGAAACAGGACTACACTGAAAAACAGGCCAAGCTCCAACATCTAAAAACAAAGGTGTTGTTGATGGTTGAGCAGCACGGCTGATATTTCTCTCCAGGATGGAGTCACAGCCAAACAAAGGAACAGGAGCTTCAGATGAAGCTACTATGTGAAAAAAACAGAGTATAAAGTCAGAAGTTGAGCAAAAAAATTGCAGAATGGGAAAATAGATATAGAATGAAGCAGAATTACCTGGTAGGCCCAAACGTAATATGAGGGGCTGCTGGGAACGTCTGACAGACTCCCCTGTGAGAATGAGCTTTAACTCCCATCTCCAGCAGAGCTTTGAACACGTTGCGAGGGAGGTGGGGGACATCGAGTCTGAGTGGACCATGTTCCACGCCTCTATTGTTGAGGCGGCTAGTCGGAGCTTTGGCTGCAAGGTTGTCAGTGGATGTCGCTGCAGCAACCCTTGACCACGCTGGTGGACACCAGCTGTAAGGGAATCTGTCAAGCTGAAGGAGTCGTCCTATCGGGCTTTATTGACCTGTGGGACTCCAGAAGCAGCTGATGTGTACCGGCACTCAAAGCGGCGGGTGGCTCGGCTGGTTGCTGATGCAAAAACTCTGACATGCGAAGAGTTCGGACGTCGTATGTCGTTGGACGGAGTACTTCGAAGACCTCCTTAATTCCACCAACACGTCTTCAATTGAGGAAGCAGAGCCTGGGGGCTCTGGCTCGGGTTCTCCCATCTCTGTTTCTGAAGTCACTGAGGTGGTTAAAAAGCTCCTCGGTGGCAGGGCTCCAGGGGTGGATGAGATTCGCCCTGAGTATCTTAAGGCTTTGGATGTTGTGGGGCTGTGTTGGTTAACAACATTGCGTTGACATCAGGGGCAGTTCCCCTGGATTTGCAGACTGGGGTGGTGGTCCCTCTATTTAAAAAAGGGGACTGGAGAGTGTGTTCCAACTACCAGAGGAATCACACTCTTAAGCCTCCCTGGTAAGGTCTATTTTGGGAATCTGGAAAGGAGGTCCGTCGGATAGTCTGGAATCTCGGATTCAGGAAGAGCAGTGTGGTTTTTCGTCCTGGCTGTGGAACACTGGATCAGCTCTACACCCTCAGCAGGATTCTGGAGGGTGCGTGGGAGTTTGCCCAACCAGTCTACATGTGTTTTGTGGATCTGGACAAGGCATTCGACCGTGTCCCTCAGGGGGGTCCTGTGGGGGGTACTCCAGGAGTATGGAGTACCGGGCCCTTTAATAGGGGCTGTTAGGCCTCTGTAATGAAAGCGGTGTCAGAGCCTAGTCCGGCATTGTCGACAGTAATTCGACTTGTTTCCGGTGAGGGGTTGGACTCCGCCAAGGTTGCCCTTTGTCACTGATTCTGTTTCATAACTTTTATGGACAGAATTTCTAGGCACAGCCAAGGTGTTGAGGGGGATCTCTTTTGTTGGCCTTATGATTGGCGCCTTCCCTGTTATTCTCGCGAGATGATGTGGTTCTGGTATTGGCTTCATCAGGGCGTGATCTACAGCTCTCACTGGAGCGGTTTGCAGCCGAGCGTGAAGCGGCCGGGATGAGGACCAGAGCCTCCAAATCCCCAGACCATGGTCGTTGAGCTGGAAAAGGGTAGAGTGCCTTCTCCGTGTTGGGGAGGATGTGCTGCCCTTAGTGGAGGAGTTTAAGTATCCTGGGGTCTTGTTCACCTAATGAGGGAAGATGGAGCAGGAGATCGACAGGCGCATTGGTGCGGTGTCTACTGTGAAGCGTGCGCTTCGTACCGGTCTGTCGGTGAAGAGAGAGCTGAGCCAAAAGCAAAGCTCTTAATTTACCGGTCCGTCGACTACGCCTCCCTACCCTCATCTATGGTCGTGAGCTTTGGGTCATGACCCGAAAGAATGGCGAGATCCCGGATACAAGCGGCGAAATGAGTGTGTCTGGCTCTCCCTGCCAGAGATAGGGGGAGGAGCTCAGTCATCTTTGAGGACTCAAAGTAGGGCCGCTGCTCCTCCACATCGAGAGGAGCCAGTTGAGGGGGCTCGGGCATCTGATAATGATGCCTCCTGGACGTCTCCCTGGTGAGGTGTTCCAGGAACATCACACCGGGAGGGAGGCCCAGGGGAGACCCAGGACGCGCTGAAGGGACTATGTTTCTGCCGGCTGGCCTGGGGGCTTTGGGATTTCCCGAGAGGAGCTGGCCCAAGTGGCTGGGAGAGGGGAGGTCTGGGCCTCCCTACTGAAGCTGCTACCCCCCCGCGACCCGACCCGACCCGGATAAGCAGGGAGGGAGGGAGGGAGGAAGGGAGAGGGAGGGAGGGAGAGGATAGGGATGGATGGATATGGATGGATGGATGGATGGATGGATGGATGGATGGATGGATGGATGGATGGATTGGAGCAGAATGAAGAAAAGGTCCCTATGTCCCTCCAGCAGTCTAAGCCTATAGCAGCATAACTATAGAGATAGATCAAGGATTACCCGAGGAGCCACTCTAACTGTAAGCTTTATCAAAAGAGGAAAGTTTTTAAGTCTAGCCTTAAAAGTAGACAGGGTGTCTGCCTCCGCAGGACTAAAACTGGTAGTTGGTTCCACAGGAGAGGAGCCTGATAACTAAAAGATCTGCCTCCCATTCTGACTATGGAGCTGGCAATTAGCAGAGTACGCTTCCCAGAGTGGGTTAAATCAGTTAGAAAAGTGGAAGGGTTGGTGCTGACCAGTGGGAAGAGATTCATATCTACCCTTTTTAGATTCTGGTTCACCCAGTCACATGGCTGCTACAGAAGTATTGGAGGACCACTACGTAGAAGTGTTCCTGGTCTGTTTGGCTCTGGGCTGTTAACAAATGGGCCTAGTCTAATTCCTGGTTGTTCAAAAGCCTGAAGTCAGGACTCTAACTCTGACACCCTCGACTCCAAAGCTACAAAAATGACTACACTTAGTAATACAAAAGGAAGCAGAATAATAACTGAACATCTGACACAGAGAGCAGCAGAGAGATTCTGTCTGTGACTCTCTGTTAGGAGGTTGGAGGGAGTAGCAGTTTAAGACTATGTTCGTGACACTGCAGGCAAATGTGACAATTCCAGTCTTTTTCACTACAGCATGAACAGCCTAATTCCATTTTATCACCCACAAAAAGATCTGATTTGAACAACCTTTGTTTGTTAAGGTACCGTATTTTCACGACTATAAGGCCGATATAAACGTCTTTTTTTCCCCTCAAAATGTGCGATTGCACCCTATGTGTGTCGTTACTGCGAGGCGCGTTGTTGAAGAGATGATGAAAGAGTGGCTGAGGCAGGTGTATGTGAGGAGACCAGGTGGTTTTTTCCACTCATCACCATCGCTGTTAATCCTGTGACCTGCTGCGCGTTCCCATCTCACGCCGCATGTGAAAAACATGGTGAAACAAAATGAAACGCTGTGCTCTTCGTTATCCCGGGGGTCTGACAAAGGAACTTCCACCGCCGACATCGTGAACCGCCGCTCAAAGCACGTATCGCTACGCTCGCGGCCATTCTCGTCGCTTCATTTTGCTGCTTGTACCAGTTGAGTTCTGACGGCTGAAGCAGCCAGTTTTGCTGCTCTGGCTGTGCGGTGCAAAAGTGTGTCTGACAGCGCGCTTGGGTGGAGCTTCACTATCCTTTCTGCCTTTGCAGCTATATTTGCTGTGATCAGTCGGAATAAAGTAGTTTTAATATGTTTATAAATGAGAAAATCCGACCCTTGAAAAACTTAATCAGTGCAGTCAGTTCATCCAGATTACCATCCTGCCTTCCAATATTATTTCTGTCGCCCGAGCCGCTCAGACCCCTTGTTATACCAGCGTGTGCGCTGTCAGTAGGAATCCTTTCAACAGCAGCCTCTGTTTTCCTCCTGCCTTCCTGCGCGTAACAGCTGTTAAGTGTTTTTCATCGAAATAACCTAAACGCTGCAGGCAGCAGGATAACATATTGTGCAAACATATTCTGCCGGCATATTACTGCATTATAAGTTACTTTATGAGTCAATAAACTGTTTCTCAGAGGAGTGATCACAGCGCTTCCTGTCATCAGCGGATGTGTCTGTCTCACCACCAGCTCCCAGGTTTGATTAATACTTTGTAATAAATACATAGAATAAAAGCACAATCATACTCAGTTTTGCTCCCCTCTATTTTTAAATACGCGGATAGAGGTATTTAAAAGCGTAGAGGACATGTACCATGTATATAAAACCCGCGCCCTATAGTCCGGTGCGCCTTATGTGTGTGTTAAATACAGAAATGGCACACATAACTGAGACCACCTTTTAGTACGGTGCGCCTTATGGTCGTGAAAATACGGTACTAAATTGATTGCATATCTGGTAGTTTTTAAAAAGCATCTGAGTCTGAATCAGTGCATCTTTTAGTCATTCACTGCTTAGAAACTTTAGAAAACAGAAAAACAAGGCAAAGTTGGCAAGGCAAATTTATTTGTATAGCACAATTCAGTACAAAGACAATGCAAACTGCTTTACATGATTAAAATACAGGAAGATAAAACAGAATCAAAGCAAGTAGGAAAAATATATGAAAATAGATAAAATAAAATACAATTAAAAAATGCAGACTCCAACAATGACTTCTTTACAAGTACGAAAATGATTCAAAACTGTTTCTCTTTTTCTGTGTCACATGGAATAAGTGAAATTTTGAAAAAAAAAATGTTTCATTTTCTATTTAAAAAAAAACAACAAAAAAAACTGAAAAAGGAAAGGAAAGACCTTGATGTTACTTATTTCACAAGACAACCAAATCTGGCATGGTGCTGATCACATGTGGGGGGAGAAAAATATTCTACAAGGGAAAATGACCTTTACCTTTGACCTTTGGATTGCTGGTTTAAGCTCCTGCTCTAAGGATCTTGGGTGTTTTGTTTTTGGGCATTAAAGTTTTCTGCCTTGCCTAATTTTGGTGGACAGGGGGCCCAGTGGCCCCAGTTATATGACAATAATGACAACTCTCTTCTGTCAGCGAGAGCAGAGAACAGCTGATATTTCTCTCCATGATGGAGTCACAGCCAAACAGGAACAGACAAAATTAAGCTAGTATGAGAAAAAGCAGATTAATGCAGATGAAAAAAATCCAATAGCCACCTGTTCTTTTACAGTTTCTAAAAAGAAAATCAAATTAAGATAACATTTTTACTGGAATATTACAGTAATTTAATGGCTACTAATTGCGTTACTCTCACAGTAATCCACAGGGAATATATCACAGAATTTTACTATTAATCTATTGTCAGTATTTAATAGTAAGTTCCACCAAAATAACAGCATCATGTTGTAATGTCACAGTGATGATGGCAGCGGAATTACTGTGGAATTACTGGATGTTGCTTTGGAATCACAGAATGTTGCAACATATAAATCATGGTATTTTTTTTTACGTTGTTGCTATAAAAGTAATGGAAATCTGTAGCTTACATTTGCATTTTATATAACAAAGTAAAATATTGTACATTTGATCTCACATTTATTCAAAACACGCTTTGAATTTGCTTCATGAACAAAGAAAACAAAGACCATGCCCACAATTAATCTTTTATTACACTAACTGAACAAAATTATATCATTTGCAGTGACCACATCATCCATTCAAAGCCTATCAGTTTACTAAGCAGCGTCCTCACATGTGGGCTGATGGACTTTCTCATGGACTTTGAAGAAAAATAACAGCCCTCAGATTTACATAAATTCAGGCTTAGACAGATTGAACTAACAGATTCTGCAGAGTGGGAGAATAGAGATAGAA
>JAGKQL010000046.1:12045653-12098527 GCA_018398635.1 Cyprinodon brontotheroides | reverse complement strand
ACATGTCGCTGGAGTGCGGCCCCTGAATCATAGATAAAGAAGCATTTTATAAACTCCGGTCTTCCACATCTTCACATCATTAGGGCCCTGTCACACCTTGCCGATTTAGCCAGCGTATGCCTGACATCCCAGAATCTCCTAAAACGCTGACATACACCAAACTTTCTATGTATTTTTTCAAATTTGGGTGTATACATAAAGTATTCATAATGAATCCAGAACTTACAGCCTAACTTATGCATAAGGCATGGCAGCGTAATGCCCATGAAATGATGCACAAGCCTGAGGGGGGCAGCGATGCACCCGGAGGCACCCAGCCTGCATAAAAAGATTCATTTGTTTAACCTAGCTACTGTTTACTGCCAGCCACAAAAAAAAAAATGAGAAAGAAAGAAGTTTTGCAGTGGCAGTAGATTCAGTGTCATGCCTACTAGGAAGATTTCATCACCAGCCAACTTATGCTTTACATGGCATGCAATACGCTAGCACCACATCGAGAAATTTTGCTCAAAATTTCTCGACAAAACATGAAGGCACCCACATGAAAATACGATTGTTTAGCTCGAGCTGCATTCGCCATCGAATCGCGGTTTTCACACACAAATACTCTGCATACACAGCGCCCAGCCTGACGTGCCACCAGTCACCACGGCATAGCGACAGAAGGCGCACATGCTAGCTAAAGGCGGCAACGGCTGCGCCCTGTGCTGGCGCCACGGGGGAACTACGGAGAGCGTGAAACGCGATCCAAATGTTAGCCTATGGATGGATGGATGGATGGATGGATGGATGGATGGATGGATGGATGGATGGATGGATGGATAGATAGATAGGAATAGATAGATAAGATAGATAGATAGATAGATAGATAGATATGAATAAGATAGATAGATAGATAGATAGATGGGTAGATGCAGATAGGGTGCGATCGGTGGTATTAGATGAATAGATAGAATATCTATCTTTAAATTTTAAACATACGTATTTGAGTGGACCTTTGTGGCAGGGATGGAGATCCATATTTAATGTCACACACAATTAATGTCAGTAATTAAATACTTTCCTGTCTTTACCTAAAAATACTTCTTCTAATTATGCTGCCAGTCCTTTTCTGGAACATGGAGGAGGAGTCATGATGCTGTGGGGAGTCAGGCCTGCTGCTGCCTTTGACTCATCCGTTGTTGAATTTAGTTTAAAGTACAGGAATAAGTTAACTATCTGGGAAATATCTGGGAAAAACTAATTTGCTACATTCATGCTGGATTTTTCACAGTTTGTACTTAATCAGGTTAAACAACATGCTGCTGTCATTTTACACATCTCTGATGTTGCTGCTATTTTCAAATATCATTACTGTAAAATTTCCATAGCTGAATATTGGTAATTATATTGTTATTGTTATTTGATTTGCTTATTTTTCAACTCTTCACTATTATGTTATTCTTTTACATTTTTTTAAGGTCCACATTTGTGCGACCATTTTTTCTAAAATATTTTTGCTGCAGGAAACACCATATTTTCCCCATTGTGGGACAACAAAGCTATTTTTTATTCTATTCTATTCTATTCTATTCTATTTCCTAAGGTATTCTATATTCCCCTTCACTGATTAAATGTAGGTGAAATGTATGCTAATGCTAGTCTGTAACTAATTTATTTAGCTATCTTATTATAGCCACTAAGCCAAACACACAAACTACAACCTATCAGCCTCTTTATGAGAAAAACTGAGCTAAATAATAATTTCCTTTCTTTGTGTTTCATCTTCTTCCTCTTTCATTTTTGAAAGTTTACAGGCTTGGCTCCCGCATGCTATGAGACAAACATTCAATGAAGTCAAACCCCAAATTTAATTTAAATTTCCATCCATTTAAGAAGTTTATAGGACACAGGCAGGTATCTTTATAAAAACGTATACACGTGTCACCTGTCTAGATTTGTTCCAGGTTTCAGACCATCTGAGTAGTCTAATGCTTTCTTTCTCTTTCCTCCTGTCTTATTCTTCCCTTCAATCTGAAAATATGCTGAGTAAGAATGGAAGCTTTTTCACAGTGACTGTTTTACTGACTAATGTTTTCATCATTCTGACGTTTTTATTGTTAAGTCTATCTCCCCCGCCATTAGTTACATCACTATGGTCCAACAGCATTAGAGTTGTTGTTACTATATAAGGATTATTTGCTGATATAACCTGAGACGCCTCTGTCACACTGCATAGCTACCGTTCAGCGGTAGTCAAAATAACCAGGGCTGCACAATTAACTGGAACAACTGTGGAGTTACTGACGTGTAAGAAAGTTGATGATATAAAGCTTTTTTTTTTTTTTTTTATCAATATGTCAAAATCCCCCAAAATCTGTGGTTTATATTTAGGGAGACGACTCAATGACTAAGATATTTAATTCAATTTAGTTTATTTCTATAGTAGCCAATTCACAACACAAGTCATCTCAAGGCACTTTTAAAGAGACACCAGAATCATCCAGTCAGATTGATTCAAAAGTTTTCTATCTAAGGAAAACCAGCTGATTGCATAAACTACGCTGACTCGAGATGCAACCCATTTCACTTGTTACAGCTGCAGTGGGTTTCTGCCCTTTTCCTTCCAAGGCTCTGGATGCAGGCCTTCTGCAGGTGTTCTGTTTTGCCCTAATTGTGCTCGTCTGCTTTAAAAGCTGTCATAGAAGCAGCAAACTGGAGGCTTCTCCCTATTTCCTCCTCAGAACCCCATTTGGTTTGGTTTGTATCCTATGGTTGGGTTTTGTTAGGTTTGTTTGCATCTGCTTATTTCTGTTTAGTTATAGGTTTTGCATTAATCCATTTTTGATTTCCCGTTTTATTTATCCCTTTTTTCAGGTTTTGTTTCTTTAGTATAATTTAATAAATTCACTTGGCAGTTAATAAGAAAATCCTTGTCTGGTGCTCCTTTAATGTTACCCCCACACCAAACAAGCCTGGCGGACGCATTGCACTAAACATGCTTAGCAGTGAAGGCCTCCTCTCAATACGCTTTAGGAAACATTCTGGAATCCACTTTCTATCCCTGATGCTGAACGATGTGGTTTAAGGTGTTGATGGCGGCTTTGCTGAGCCTCTTCTATCTTCTGCTAGCAAATCCTCGGTTTTAGGTTTGTTGTTCATGTGTCCTATGAAGCGCACTGTGATCTGAAGAATGACGCAACAAACCTGCAGATGGGAGAATAGAGATAGAATGAAACGGAATATGATGAAAAAGGGGTCCTATGTCCTCCAGAAGTCTAAAGCCTATAGCAGCACAACTATAGAGGTAGCTCAGTAATCCAAACTTAGCCAAGGATTTATGGATCTGATTAATCTGAACTCTAAAGGTATAGTGAAGGATTTTTGCAAATTTTTGAAAAGACCCGCCCTCTACACAAGCCCATTTCTCCTTGTGCATGCTCTGTTTAAAAGTTGCTTTTTGTATCACTCATATAAGCTTACTTTCCAAAAAAAGATTTGCAATTTTATCCATCTATGTCAGATACCGCCGGTAAGTGAACTAATGGGGACGAGCACATAGGACGGCCTTACTAAATCATATCAGTTTAGAATGACATTCTACAAAATACTGAGGACAACTTATTTAGATGATCCAACAAAGGATCTAGACCTCCACCATAACTTTAGCACCATTCAAACAAAAGAAATCTAATCAAACTTAGAAACATTTTTAAAATAACCTTAAAAAAACACTTTAACCACTTTGGGAAAAGAATGTAAAAAATAATATGCTTACAGCACGAGAGTTGCTGAGTGCTTCACCAGCGGGTGGTACTCTATCTTAAGCAGATACGAAAATCACGAAAAAAAATAAATAAAAGTCTTATAAGGCACCAGATCAGATGACTCAATAAAAATAATTCATATTTGCAATTATGAAAAAAAGTGATCAAATTGTAGATTTTCAAATTATTCCAAAGGATAGGCCTCTTGAGATGAAACATCTGGGTTTTAAGGCGGTCCTACAAACAAGCAGCATAGTACAACAAAAACATTAAAACAAACCAAACCTAACAACATAACCATACAAATCCCCAAACAAACAGACTTTCAAGCACACAAACTTCTCTACTACAGCAACAGTTAATCAAAGTTGGAGTTATTAAGAATAAGACAGGGTCAATAACAGCTGTTGATCAATACTTGTCAAGAATAGGGAAGTTCAGTAATGAGACACATAAATAGAGGTTATGCAGCGCAGAGATGAAAGGAGTTGAATCAATTCCATTGGAGTGAACCTGAGCTGGTTGTCATTAATGACATGTAGTGGTTGGAGATTAGTAGATGTAATGTTTTGATCAATACTGTCATGAAAGGACCAAACTAGCAAAATGTTGAAAACAGCTGGATAAAAGATCAGGAGTCTGTTTCACGAAGCAGGTTTAACAAACTCAGATTCAAATCCTCAACTCTAAATTGATCTAGCCTAAAGTCGGGAACTCTTAAGTTTTTCGTGTTTCATAGCGGCTGCTATGAATTAGTTAAATCAACTCCAAGTAGGTCCACTCAGAGTTTAACACGTGCGTTACGCACGTGTTAAACGCACGGTGCGTAACGAGTATGAAAAGCGATTATCAGTGAAGTCCGATTCGACAGGTCACCATGATAACAGGCAACAGGAAGTGCCTATTTCATCCCACTGGAACTAGAGATTTTATTGCAGAAACAATATAAAAAAGGGAGAATGTGTTTAAATGACTGAAAACAGTGCTAGAGCTGAAAGGAGAGGAAGATGGTAAAGGAGAAGTTATGTAATGAATGTTAATGCATAAGTTTACAGGCTGTTTTTACATTTATTAAAAGCCATCTCCTCTCTGTTGTTCCATTTGTAGATCACTAAAAAAAGATTCTACCAGATAAAATCACATTCCTAGTTAGAACAGCAGAAACTGAATTTCAGAAAGTAAACCAAAAAAAAACAAAATTATACTCTTAAGAATTAAGTTTTATATACCCTGAAATGTTTACACATTTTAAGTGGTTGCTTTGACATTTATTAACTTGACAAAAATAATACAAATACTAACCAGTAACAATAGGAATATGGAGAACTGAAATTAAAGAATGTTTATTCTAGATGTGAAGAATGTCATTTTGTTTGAAATGATAATTTTGACAAGGAAAAAATGTTTTTTAGATGTCAGAAATACATGTCTACTAAAACTATTACATATCAAAACAGTTTGCCATAATCTGTTACAACCAATGTAAATTTAAAAGTTTATTTCTTGAATGGTAGTGGATCAATGTATGTATTTAAGTGAAATCACTTGTCAGCAAAAGAAGATAAAAGAGATCTAATCTAAAGTCTGCTCTAAGACTTATAGATATAACAATGTGCATCATCTCATAGGGTTCCTCGTCATGTTGATTCTGTCTTCTTTTATTACAGTAAATACTAAGTGGCTGCTTTGGGATGTTATCATCCCAATAAATGGTCATTATCTGTCCCATAGTATCATCCGCACAGGAGTCAGTATGGGTTTAGCAGGTTGTTATCACACAGTCAATCCTAATCCTTACCACTCATGCGGGGACAAAAACCTCTCACCTGGTCAGCCAGACCATCAATGCCCTAGGGCCCCAGGGGCACAGGTCTTCAACAGGGGGTCCGGGACCCCTAGGGGGGGTCCGCCGAGAGGTACTGCATGGGGGTCCTCCTGGAATCGTTTTTGGTTGATTTGGACTTTCTTTTTATTCCCCTGCAATTTCCACCTCAATTGAGACAGTATTTAAATCCACATTAACACATGGAATTCCAGCACCAGATAAATGGGGCAGAAGATGTCTTTTCAGTCATCAATGCTCACATTCAAGAAGACACACAGGAGCTCTTTCAAGCTGGGCACCGTTTCATTCACAACACCTGTCCCATCAACCAGGAATCAGAAATACTTTATGTAATAATCAGGGAGTAATTACTTTACGTTACATTACTTCATCTGTAATAGAGTGACTATAGGACCATTTTGATAGAACACAATTTCATACAATATATAATATTTAATTAGGGGGTCCACGCTCCATCTCGCCATCAGTTTGGGGTCCTTGGCCTGGAAAACATTGAAGACGCCTGCCCTAGGGGTTGCGGACCCCCTGTTGAAGACCTCCGCTGTAGTGCACATATTGTTTACATTGCGACCAGTCTAATTAGGGAGTACCAACATGGCAGCCGATGGCTTCACTTCAACCCCATACTACCAACAAGCTACCAGTGAATAAATAAAGATCAGTGGTGAAAGTACATCAAATTACCTCACAGAAAACAGACGGATGCCACCTTGAGGCTGAATGATGTTGAAAGTATAAAACAGCACTACATCAAAAGCAGTTAAATGGTTTTTCTCTTATAGGGGACTTAACAGTTTAAACTCATCTGAAGAACCGAGAAGTCAATAAAATACTTCTGGAATCTAATAAAAATCCTAATAAATAATAGACCTACGTAATCCTACAATAACATGATATTTACAGTAGATTTATTAAAAATGCTTTTCAGTAAAAGTCAACAGCAATAACTCCAATAACAAATGATAATTTCATTCAAAATGTATTTATTAAAAATGCTTAACAATTCCTGTAATGAATGAATAGCACAATGAAAGAAATAATGTCATCTAAACATCCCCTCACTTAACAATAAAAGTTAACAGTAACTCTCAACTCCCAATAACACATGATACTCAGCCTCAGCAATGAAGCGAAAATAATGTCTGTTCTGTAGGCTATACGGAAAAAATAAATTAACAAATGAGCTGATTAACAAAAAATACCTCTTGTGTGGCAAAAATAACTCAAAATGTACCAAAACGCACAAACATATCAATAGACTATCTTTACTTTCGGAGTCCAGGTGGCTTTTCAGATCCCCTGCACCTCCACTGGACACCAAGACATATGTGCCTGCTTTGCACACTGTGCACAAGACCTCCCGAGTTGTCTCGACCCGGTCTGAAAGCGGGGAAACTCTTTTGTAAATCGTCCGTAAACATACATTTGCGCTTTTGCATGTTGTTGGCGTACTGACAGCCACGCTATCTATCTTCTGATTAAGAACAGGGCTGCCCTCACTGACGCAGCTCGGGGATTACGTCACACGCAGAGAGCCCCCTAGTGCCTGTAAATTTAATGGTCCAATGAAGGTAATTTAAAAAATCAGGACATTTCCTCACTTTCTAAAAAAAGGGACAGGACGTGAAATACGGATATGTTCACGGGAAATCCCGGGCGTTTGGTCACCGGAGTTGTTGCGAAGGCGAAACTGATGATTTAGAGCGAGATATATTTAATTACAAATATGATTGTTTGGGCTTCTCTCTGAGCAGGGGATTCATCTCCACAAGAAACCGTTCAAGTACCACAGGAAATCTAAGCGGCAGTCAGCTCCTCTGTTGCTCAAAGGAAACACCTCAACCTGGTTAAACCCTGTCCGCCCTCCAATGAACAGGTCTATTACTGGAACAACCCACACCCCGACTGGATTCAGCGAAGAGCGATTTTCTGGAAACGTGAGTCCTGTTGCCGTTATTCCCTTTTTTCAAATCAAAGACACAAATTTCCCACTGAGCCTGAACTAACAGAATCTTCCCTTTAACTTTTCAGTCCCGGTTTGCCAGTGTTCAGAGCAGCACTGGACTCCTCTCTACCAACTCACAATAAACCTGTTATAGCTTCCCCTGGTCTCCGTTTGGTTTTCTGCATGTGGGTCAGACCTTTGGATAAAATCATGACAATGTCTGAATGGTTTAACTCACGCTTGGTGGAAGCCAGGAACATACCACTTTCCCAAAGAACTGAGGGGGGAATTTTGTTTAAGTCAATCTTGCTATTTTGTCACCTTAATATTCACTTATGCTGTATGCTCAGTTAAAGGGTTGATTTGTATGTTTAGTGTGTTTTAGCTTTTAAAGGATTTTTTAAATTTGTTTTCCGTTATACTACTCTTCCCTCATGTGGCAAGTTTAGGAAATCAACCTCTAAGTCGCCTCTGTTCTTTACCAGTAGGCGAGTTTTTTGTTTTAGTCAGTTATTGTTCAGTCGACCTCAGTTGAGTTGGGCCCAAATCCATGTTATTTATTATTTAGGCTATTTTGTATTGAAGTTTATTCCTTTAACTATTTTTGACATTATTAAATAAAAGTTTTTTTTTTTTCCATTTTAGAACACATTTGTTGTCATTTAAGTTTGGTCCTTTACAACTAACCTTTAAAATGTCATTCTCTGTTAGTTAGGCTATATTTCTATCATCCATGATTAATAATGAGCTAGTTCTATTTTGTAAAGATTCTCTATCAGCAAAAAAAATCACAGGCTGATGCTCACTCAGAGCAACCATTGGTTGTTGTTTAGTGAGACTTTATTTGTTCCCAAGGATCAATCAAAAGGCACAACTGAACAGAAACAACAGAAGACAGATATCAACAAATCCATACAATGCTGTAAAGGAGGAAGTTTGCTACAAAATAAGCCATCTGTGGATGAAAAGAACATGAAACAGATAAGATACGGTGACCTCCGCAACAAATTCCTTCATTAAATGTTAAACATGTAAAGATGAGCATCAATCAATCAATTGATCTTTATTGACAACTCAGAAGACATGAGATAAGATGCAAAGTCCCAGAGGTTTTTAATTTGTTGTCTCATTTGAATTAAGTTCAAGAGGAGCATTAAACCAAAGTGTTGTAAATGTAGAGAGCAGGACTGTGTCATCAGCAAACTTCCCCAGATTAGGGTTAGGCTGTCTGGAGCTTCAGTCATCAATGTAGATGCAGAGCAAATGACAAGCAGACTTATGTGAAAGGACAGAGACAGCAGTGATGACTGGATTCATAAAGAAATCTGTGAGCGATTAAATGAGCTGAGCCTTGGAGCAAGAAGGTTTCAGGTTTGATTCCCAGCCTTTCTGCATGGAGTTTGCATGTTCTCCCTGAGCATGCTTGGGTTCTCTCTGGGTACTCTAGCTTCCTCCCACAGTCCAAAAACATGAATAATAAGTTAACTGGCTTCTCTAAAAGTCTCCTTAATTGTGGAGTGTGAGTGTGAATGCTTGTTTGTCCTGTTTGTCTCTGTGTTGTCCTGCAATGACCTGGCGACCTGTCCAAGGTGGACCCGCCTCTCACCCACTGACAGCTGGAGATAGACACCAGCACCTTTTGCCAGCCCAGCAGGGATAAGCATGACGAAGATGGATGGATGTTTGGACAAATAGCTGCTCTTATAAGAGGTGACCTGCTTTTATTAAAGAGAACATTTTTTAAAGAAGAAGTCCGGTCATATTTTGAATTCAAACTTCTGAAAAGAACTTCAAATATGAAATGATTCCATCTGTTCAATAAATGATCAGTGTTTTTAATTCAGAGTAATTTCCATGTGAATGTGTGCTTTACTGGAGGCATCCATGTTTGTCAAAGAACACTTACTGCCACCTGCTGGTTAGTGATGTCGACACGGTGCGGTATCGGCTGTTGAGATCAAGTCCCAGTGCTGTATCTGGTGTTTGTTATTACAGCGCGCCATTATCAAGTCATCTTGAAAACATTCTTCTTCCAAATGTTGGCTACATATTACGGGTTTTCTCTGGCCAGAAGTTACGATGGCAAATCCTCCCTCTTCAAGTTGGCGTCCAGCGACCAACCCGTCCGTGGAGGATCAGGAATCAGAAAGGTGGAATAACTCTTTTTTTTCACTTTTACCGATGTATTCCAGCATCCAGCTGCCATGCACGTGGGCATTGTCAGTTTCACTATAGCTCTGGTGAATTTCAATGGTGAAGTCCTCTCGAAAAAATGAAAAAATTGTTGATTGCAGATGTGTCTAGTAGTTCCCACTGATTTAGCTTGAAAGCGGGGAGAATATGGCGCTAGAAGCTTACCGCACCCGTGACGTCGCTGCTGGAAGATGGCAGGAGGGAGGGGCTACTATATTTGGGCAAAAAATGGCCGCTCCCAGACTCAGTTATCGCAACAAAAATTATGTTTTCATATTTTTTACTGATTTTTAAGTCATATGTATAAATAATGATCTATTGATTATTCCTTGCTGACCGGACTTTTCCTTTAAAACCTAAATTTGAACAATAAAATGTTATTGCAATATGTAAACGTTCTTAGGTTTAAAAAAAAAAACACCTATTTCCTGGCGCTCTATCCATTGTGGCGCCTTTATAATTTCCATCACATGCCTTTCAGTAAAGAGTTCTCCTTTGTTTTTTTCAGTCTGAAGATCAACCACAGCGTTTCCTCTGCTCGTATGCGCTGATCTGTACCAGATGCTGCAAACTGCTTCCTGCAGCCATGAGGTGTGAACATGGAGGGAATCAGCCAGTTCATCTCCATCTTCTCCCTCATGCAGTAATCAGAGAGTCTGCTGCTCACAGACTAACGCTCCTCTGATGCTGTTTAACTAGGATCTCCTGCTGCTGTGGAGTCTCCACCTCCTTGCTGACCAGGCTGTTGCCATAGGCAGCATCCTCACTCAGCACACTGCCACCATCGCTCAGGTTGAACAGGTGCTCCACTGAGTCACATTTCTCCAGGTCTGAGGCGATGGTCTGCAGGCTGGTGATGGAATCTGAGGCCGCCTGCTCAGCCTCGCATGACTCCCTCTGGCCCCAGCCGCTCTCTCTGTGCCTTTCCACCCACAGCCGTGTTTTTTCCCCATCTGCCCAGTCACTTTCTACTCCACTGACTTCCACACAGGAACTGGAGCGAAACTCCGTGGCGCCTTTAACCTCAGACTCGGCTCCCACAGGGGAGCTGCGGCCCTCGACTGAAAGTCGCCCCCTGCTGGCCACGTTCCGCCCCCTCTGAGCGTGGATCTGCTCACTGATCTGCTCCAGGTTCCTCAGCGCCAGCGAGTACCGTGTCTTTACTTTTACCACTTCCTCTTCAAGTTGCATCACTTGTGCCTTATGTTCCTGAAAACAAAAAGGAAGCTCACATCAGTTCATCCCAAACATCTGACAAAAGTTATGTGAAAATGTGTGACATTTAATTGAAACTTTATTTTCCACAAGAACAACAAAACCATTGAAAAAAAAATAATAATTAAGTGAAATTAGAAAGAAGCTTAAGGAAAAGTTAAGGTATAATTTTTTTTAGCTGCTCCTCCTGTTGATGAACTGACAGCTGTTAAAACCTGATATCGGCTTAAAATTTTTTCTAAAACTGCCTTTTGTTTCTCCCTGCTCCAAAAGAGAACCACGTTTTCCTCCTTTGCTTAGTTCAGATAACTTTCATTTTTTTGTATTTCAGATATAAAAGTGCTTTGTTTGCATATGAAAAGATGAACATTCCCTAAAGCAAGTAGGAAAAGCACCAAAAGATCCTGAATGTCTGATAGCTTTACAATAACGTTACATTGAAATTCCCTCCAATTCAGTTTATGTCTGCATGACAGACATGTCATCTGAAGGTGCTTTATCGAGTTCAACTGAACTCATTACACAAAAACACTGGGTTAAACTGTCAGACTTCTTAAAGTCACTGACTTTGCAGGATTCACTCCTGGAGAAGCACGAGGAGAAGGTGGAGAGGAAAACATCTCCTCAAATAGGAAGAAGAAGAAGAAGAAGCTCTCTTTGGGAGGATCTCCCGTGCTTCAGAAACATTCCACATGAAGGGGCAGCAAAATCACCAACAGCTGAAACAGAGCTCAGAATCAGAGGGGTTCGAATGTCAGTGGTGGATCAGAGGGGGCGGAGCTTATTGCTTCAACCCTGAATGTTAAACAGAGACAGGCAAACTCTGATGTGGAAGTCTTTCAGTTTGTGTGTTTATGTGCCGGCTACAGCTGCAACTTACAATTATTTTATTATCGAATGATCTATTGTTTATTTTTTCGAGTAATGGCTTAATAATGGATAGCAAAAGTTTTCTTAAAGATGATTTTATACAGAATTAAACCAAGTGAAACTAAACTTTTCTACTTGTAGAGTTCTGGATAGAACATACGTCATCTTAAAATCAAAATGTTTATATATTTGTTTTCACAGTTTTGGTATAATTACTGCTTTAAAAGGGTCATTCTGTCAGCTTGATCCATCAATCACAGAATTAGTTGATTACTTCAATAATTGATTAATCAAGATTAATTAACTGTTTTAGCCCGGCATAAATTTTCGATGGGAAAGCTTTTGGGTCATTAAAGCAATGTCTGAAGTACGTTTGGAAGATAAATCAATCATTTAAACTTTTTTTGCGGGTGTGGAGTTTGTGTGTATTTTTGTATGTAATATATTAGGGCAGCCATTTTCTGGAAAACAGCATGTTGTGGGGACTGACTGCTCCATGTGGGGCCCAATGCCCGGACCCCATGAGGGGTATTGCTGTTTTGGGTCAGGGGCTAGTATCAGCCAATTGAGAGGTGCTAATAAAATAGGTTTTCCTGAGCTATTTTCTGCATTTGTGCTGCTGCCATAGGCTTAGACTGCTGGAGGACATAGGGACCCCTTTTCATCATTCACCTTCTGTTCCATTCTATCTCTATTCTCCCACTGCAGAATCTGTTAGTTCAATCTCCTAACGTTCTGCTCTCTCTGCTTTTCTCATAGTAGCTTCATCTGGTCTGTTCCTGTTTGGCTGTGACTCCATCCTGGAGAGAAATATCAGCTGTGCTGCTGCCATCAACACCTTTGTTTCTAGATGTTGGAGCTTGGCCTGTTTTCCAGTGTAGTCCTGTTTCTCTGACTGTGACTAACTGGATGTGCTCTCTTCATCCCTCTGACATGGGAGCTGGCTCGGAGCTGGCGTCTGCCTGGCTGTGTGTTGTGTCCTGGGCGGGGCGCCTGTGGAGCTGGTTGATAGTTGCCTTTTGTATCTATGCTTCTTTTTCTATGTCTGCTTCTGTCTCCTTGAACCCCAGTGGGCCTCAGCAGATGGCGCTCACACTGAGCCTGGTTCTGCTGGAGGTTTCTTCCTGTTATAAGGGATATTTCTACTTTCTACTGTCACTTCAAGCATGCTTAGTGTGAGGGATTGCTGAAGAGTCAATGAGTCGATGCAATCAGCTGGTTTTACTTAGATAGAAAACTTTGAGTCAATCTGACTGGATGATCTGGTTGAATTGTCTCTATAAAATGCCTTGAAATGAAAAGCTGTGAATTGGCGCTTTAGAAAGAAACTTAATTGAATTGAAGATCATATCCTGTCTGAGGGGCTGATGATGAAGATTTAGCCTGTTAAGTCAAGAAGGTTTTAAAACAAATCTCCACCTGAAAACCTAAAACAAAATAAATAAAGAAGAAGTGAGCAGCCATCAGGTCTTTAAGAAAACTGCCTTAAAAATCAACTTGCTGTTTCTTCCTAGTTAAAATATTATTTCAGTTGTTAATATGTTGCCTGAACTGTTTGTGATGTTATGACCCCCTGCAGGACCTATGAGACCCACCAGGGGAGCTGTGACCCCCAATTTGAAGACCTTTGACTTTAGAATGCGCTAAAATACAGTCTTTGAAAAACAGTGGAGTCAGAGAAAACATCCCTTGAGCTGTAAAGCCGGGACAGATTTCACTGTTAACTCACCTCCAGAATGTGATTGAACTGAGCCTTCAGCTCAAAGTAGGACTTAGACTTCAGGATGACCTTCCTCAAGGACTTCTGCAGGGTCTGAACTCGGGTTTCTGCATCCTGACAGAGCTGAGTGACTCGCTGATGCTCCCGCTCGCTGCGAAGCCGCTCCTCCTCTGCCTCATTCACCTGAGAAGCAGAGGGAGCTCAGCTGAGCGCTGCACGGCTTAGGTCAAGTACAAACATCAACATCTCATTCCTCTCAATAAACCAGGTTCAAATTAAAACCTAGGCACCGCAGCAGCAGCAGCAGCAGCAGCCCCGCATATCCTCACAGTTTGATTTTGTTCCAAAAATAGTCATTCCATTTCATTTCACTATTGGAAAGCATTGGAAATTGTGAATACTCTTGATTGTATATTCTGTGATCCTTATCTTATTCTTATCCTTATCTTAATTTATTCTTAAACATCTTATCTTATTCTTATCCTTATCTTATTTTGTTGTTAACCTTATCTTATTTTATTCTTATCCTTATCCTATTTTGTTTTTAACCTTATCTTATTCTTATCCTTATCTTATTCTTATCCTTATCTTATTCTTAACCTTATCTTATTTTATTCTTATACTTATCTTATCTGATTTTATTCTTATCTTATTCTTAACCTTATCTTATCTTATTCTTATCCTTATCTTAATTTATTCTTAAACATCTTATCTTATTCTTATCCTTATCTTATTTTATTCTTAACCTTATCTTATATTATTGTTATCCTTATCTTATTCTTAACCTTATCTTATTTTATTCTTATCCTTATCTTATATTGTTGTTAACCTTATCTTATTCTTATCCTTATCTTAATTTATTCTTAAACATCTTATCTTATTCTTATCCTTGTCCTATTTTGTTGTTAACCTTATCTTATTCTTATCCTTATCTTATTCTTAACCTTATCTTATTTTATTCTTATACTTATCTTATCTTATTTTATTCTTATCCTTATCTTATTCTCAACCTTATCTTATTTTATTCTTATCCTTATCTTATTTTGTTGTTAACCTTATCTTATTCTTATCCTTATCTTTGTCGGCCAGCAGTCCCTGCTCTGCCACATACACCATCTCTCTGGCAGCGGTGTGCATGGACACAGCCCTCTCATACCTCAGCGCCGCCCTCTGCGTTTCCTGTTGGGCCTTTGGGGACAAACATTGCATCCAATCACAAAACATTCTGCAATAATAGAATAAACGTCATGCCATAAATGGCTGTATTTATTTTTAACACTGGAGAGGACGTTTCTGGTCAGCTGGGCAGACACCCCTATCAGAATAAAGTCCTAATATTATGAAAATAAAGTAATAAAATTACGAGAATTAAGTCATCATTCAGAAAGAAAGCTTGGAGCTCATAGTCCTTTGCACAATAGTTGCAAAGTTCTGATCCTGATAATAATGTGATGTTGGTGTCCTAAAAGACTTAATATTTCCTTATTTGTAAAACCGATCCCAAAGTATAACTTTACAAGATAATCGACATTCCTCATTTTAGGGAAAACATTGCTTCTTAAAGAGTTGTCATAAATTAGAACTTTATTTTCCTAATATTATGACTTTATTCTTGTAATATTGCGACTTTATAATGTAAGGACATTATTCTCATAATGTTAAGACTTTATTCTCTCTATTTAAAAAGAAGAAAAGATCTCTAGCCTGGCCCTACTATACGGAAGAGGATTAGGGCCACTAAAAAAAAAGTTAACTGATTTTTTTATTTCATTTCAGTTTAGTATCGGAAAAAAGTCAGAATTCTAGAATTTAATCTCAGAATTCTGACTTTAATCTAAGAACTCTGACTTTTTGTATTGTCAGAATTCTGACTTCTTTCTCAGAATTCTTGACTCTCTTTTTCTTTTAGAATTCTGACTGACTCCTGATATTCTGATAATAAAAGTCAGAGTTTCCTAGGATTAAAATCCAGAATACGACTTTTTTCCCCATGCTAAACTGAAATAAGGTTACCAAATCACTAACTTTTCAGTATTTTTTCACCCCAATGCTCTTGTGTATAATACTAATATACACTCATCGGCCACTTTATTTAGTGTACCCCATGCTAGTAACGAGTTGGACCCCCTTTTTTTGCCTTCTAGAACTGCCTCAATTTTGGTGGCATAGATTCAACAAGGTGCTGGAAGCATTCCCTCTCAAGGAGTTTGGTCCATATTGATGATGGCATCAGCACAGAGTTGCCGCAGATTTGTCGGCCGCACATCCATGATGCGAATCTCCCGTTCCACCACATCCCAAAGATGCTCTATTGGATTTCCCAGATCTGGTGACTGTGGAGGCCATTTGAGTACAGTGAACTCATTGTCATGTTCAAGAAAACCAGTCTGAGATGATTCCCAGCTTTATGACATGGCATTATCCTGCTGAAAGTAGCCATCAGTAGTTGGGTACATTGTGGTCATAAAGGGATGACATGGTCAGCAACAATACTCAACTTAGGTAGGCTGTGGCGTTGCAACCCATGCTCAATTGGTACCAGGGGCCCAAAAGAGTGCCAAGAAAATATTCCCCACACCATGACACCACCACCACCAGCCTGAACCGCTGATACAAGGCTTGGATCATGTTGTAGACGCCAAATTCTGACCCTACCATCCCGAATATGTCGCTGCAGAAATCGAGACTCATCAGACCAGGCAACGTTTTTCCAATCTTCTATTGTCCAATTTCCATGAGCTTGTGCAAATTGTAGCCTCAGTTTCCTGCTCTTAGCTGAAAGGAGTGGCACCCGGTGTGGTCTTCTGCTGCTGTAGCCCATCTGCCTCAAAGTTCCACGTACTGTGCGTTCAGAGATGCTCTTCTGCCCACCTTGGTTGTAACGGGGTGGTTATTTGAGTCACTGTTGCCCTTCTATCAGCTCCAACCAGTCTGGCCATTCTCCTCTGACCTCTGGCATCAACAAGGCATTTCCGCCCACAGAACTGCCGCTCACTGGATGTTTTTTCTTTTTCGGACCATTCTCTGTAAACCCTAGAGATGGTTGTGCGTGAAAATCCCAGTAGATCAGCAGTTTCTGAAATACTCAGACCAGCCCTTCTAGCACCAACAATCATGCCACGTTCAAAGTCACTCAAATCACCTTTCTTCCCCATACTGATGCTCGCTTTGAACTGCAGGAGATTGTCTTGACCATGTCTACATGCCTAAATGCACTGAGTTGCCGCCATGTGATTGGCTGCTTAGAAATTAAGTGTTAACTAGCAGTTGGACTATAAATAATAATAAAGTGGCCAGTGAGTGTATACTAGTATTCTTTTATTGGCCAGTTCTATATATCATGTTATATAACTCTAATTTCCCTCGGCGTTACTAATGAATAACTGCTCTACTTCCCAACTCAACCCTCAGTTTCTCTGCATTAAATCTCTTCTAGATGTTCTCTGTTTTAGTTTCTTCACTTCTTCTTGTTTAAATTATTAAGGCAACAGTTTTTGGACTGAAACTGTTTCACTGCCGTCTTTCCAGAAGTGGCTGCATGACTCTACTCGCTACGGAGGGGAGGGAAGTTTCTGTGGTAGCAGCAGCCATCTTTGTGGGAAACAGTAGCTTATCTTCAGGTGGGAGGGAGGCCAGCTCTGCTTCAGGGAGATCAGAATATATTTTGGCCCTCAGGAACCACTTCACTATTAAAACCACCTTGTAAACCCCCATCTAGCCAGTTGGGTGAGGTTGGCATAATCTCCCTTTAATGGCTGAAATGCTAAAGCTGACAGAGGACAGCTGGCTGTTCAGCCATATAGAACCGGATCATCATCAGCAGCGTTTTTAGAGAATGGCTTTACTGCGTTTTCACCTCTTTAGCGAGTCTGCGGGCTTCATAGTAGGGCCTTGCTTTGTCTATGCAGGCGCCGAGCTGAGAGGCCTGAGCGTTGAGCTTCCTGGCTGAGTCAGTCAGAACTTTCCGGTAGCTGGACCGGGCATCCTGAGGGGAAACACAATAAAACTGGTGAGCCGAGCTGTGGCAGCGCAGATCTATGACAGAAGGAACCAAAGACCTCCATGTTCTCTGGTTTCAGTTGTTTTTGTTTGTTTTTTCTCTTAGGTAAAAAAATTAAATGTGTGGATTCAATCATTCAGATATTAAAACCAGATTTTTCTGAAACTGCAGGAAAATGACCAGAAAAGTTTTTCATTAACATGTAGAAAAAAATAATGCAGTGTAAAGATGAAGAGAAGTATTTTCAACAGTTGCTTTGCAGCATAAGGGAACAGATTTTAAGCTCCAATCAAATATAGAGGGGATAAAAAAAAACAGATCCATATTTCACAGTTAAACCCTCAGTTATTTATCCAGAAAAATTTGAACCGTCATTAATTAGATCAAGATTTTCTGTTGTCCTTTTTAGACTGCTTCTAAAGAGAGAGCTTAGATCAGAGGCGTAGCAGGAACATTTTAATAAAGATGGCCAGGCAATAAGCAGTCTACACCGAGAGACGCGGATAGACGTCAGAACCTCAGGGTCAGTCTACACTGTTCCAACAGGAAAATTAATGAGCAAAAACATCCATATTTTCTAAATAAAGACAAACTATACTTTCCTACAGTCTTTGCTAACAAACAGACACATATTTTAAACATCTATGCAGTCTAATTAAAGGTGCAGTGGACAAAATAGTTTCAAGTTTGAGTTCTGAGGCAAACATCTTATCCCCTGTCATTACTTACCTACTTTTGCCAAAATACGTATAAAATTTATATTTACAGTAGCGGGCAGTGCATACAGTACATAGGCCTTCAGTGGGCACCCCTAAAATTAGTCTACTTCTTATCTCTTGAAGTTCATATATATATATATAGTCACTGTGTGCAGAATTATGAGGCTAATGAGTGTTTCCACCACATCATCCTTTTCATACATGTTGTCCTACTCCAAGCTGTACAGGCTTGAAAGCCAACTACCAATTAAGTAAATCAGGTGGTGTTCATCTCTGTAATGAGAAGGGGTGTGGCCTAATGACATCAACACCCTATATAAGTTGTGCTTATTTATTAGGCAACTTCCTTTGTGGGTCAGAAAAGACATATGACAGACTCTGAAAAGTCAGAAATGGTCAGATGTCTTTCAGAGGGGAGCAGCAGTTTGGAAATATCCAAGCTTTTGAAGCGGGATCATCGCACAATCAAGCGGTCCATGGCAAATAGCCAACAGGGGCGCAAGAAGCGTGTTGAAAATAGAAAACGCATGTTTTCTATTTTCACTGTTGAAAAAGAGCTTTTCACTCTCCACTGTCGCTACAAGCATGCTTAGTGTGAGGATTGCTGAAGAATCAATGAGTTGATGCAATCAACTGGTTTTCTTTAGATAGAAAACTTTGAATGAATCTGACTGGATGATCTGGTGAACTGGAAAGTGCCTTGAGATGACGTGTGTTGTGAATTGGCGCTATAGAAATAAACTGAATTGAATTAAATACTATATAACCACAGCTTTGCAACATTTACACCATCAATAGCAGTTCAGATTCAATATGCATTATTACGTCCACCAAAAGGGCACAACATATTTGAGGACAAGAGAAAAAGATGAGGGTTCAAAAGTTATTTTATTTAGCTTATTCTCTCCGATTTAGTTGGTTCGGCTTCTTCAGATTTTCTGCGAAGAGAAAAAAGAGTTAAAGGCCCTCAAATCCTGTGCCCCAAAAAGTAAAAATGGAAACCCAAAGTAACAACGGAAAGTTGGACCTGGCAGGCCGATCAAACAGAATAAAACGGTACAGCAGGGGGCCAACCCCCTATACAGAGTCACCGAAGGCCCCTACTGGTACCGGACTAAAGGCCAAAAATAACCTAAGCAAAAGAAAAATCGAAAACAGGACAACCCGGTCCCGCCAGACCAAAAACCTCAAGAAAAAGTAAGAAACAGTTAACAAAAAATACACTGTAATGGCAGGCTGGAACGTCCGGCTGCGAGCGCCTTGACAGCGACAAGAACAGTCGCACAGCTCTACGATGGGGCTAAATGGAAGCAGGTGGAAAGCGTGACCCAAAGCGAAGTTGGAGAAAGAGCAGCCCCAACATGTATGAAAGCCAGCGTAGCGAAAGCCTATTTATAGAAGCCGGACGACAGCTTTTTCCCACAAATTAAGCGTAATTAACTGCGCTAAAAGAGATACTGAAAATATATATTAACAAAAGATCCTTCAACTAAAGTCTGTAAGAAAACAAAAGAAAGAAATAGGTAAAAATCTATTGCTCCGAAGCACATAACATGCATCTAATTACCAGATAAAATGGAGCATAATCCATTCTTATTATAAATTATATCACACACCAGAGATGCTGATTATTTATTTATAAAATCCATCATTCTGTCTTTGTGCAGAATCTTAATATCTCCATTATCAGCCATTGAAGCCAGAAAAACTTTGAACAGAAGCAAATCTAAAATACAGATTGTAGCTAGCTCATCTTAGCTGTAAACATTTTGCCCTCACTGACCAATCAGGGGACAGAAAATGCTGGCATAGGGGGCGGGCCCTCCAGCTGGCCCTGTGGGGCAAATCTGAAATCTGATTGGTTGAAGAAAATGTTCCTCACTAATATTTTTAAGGTATACCAGTTAGGTGTATTAAGCTATGGGCAGATTTGATTGACTAAGGCTGAAATCTGATAGTAATAAAAATATAGAAAGCACATAATTGTAATGGGAGCAGTGAAGCCAATAGAAACGCTGCAACATTAGAACGGATTGTTTGAAATAAATTAATACAAGTGGAAAGTATAAAATGAAAGTTTAGGTTGTGAAAGCTGGTCATCGTTTCTGATTTATTTTAGGCCAGTAGTGAAGGCTTTGAAAGTATGAGGAAACCACAGGATTTCCTCGTACAGTGTGAGCTCACAGCTCATGATGTTTGTTCTCACACTGTCTTACCCGAGGCTCTGATGCGATCTACCTGCTCAAACTGTACATCTAAAAGCCATGTCGGACTCAGCTCCACAGTGAGATGTCGCTACTCGGACTCGTCTATCTGGAAGCCAAGCGGCCTGAAGAGGAATATGAAGCAGCTCACTATAGTGAAACGTTGCTTGCCTTGGTAATTTGTTCAATTTTGTGCTGAAAGCCCTAAAAAAGAAAAGGAGACGGCGTATTTGGACAAGAACATGGCTGAGAGCTAAGCATTGGCTACTACGGTCTGTCAGTTTGACAGAAAGAACTCCATTTCACTCATTGCACCTCCGCAATGCTGCTGCTGGGTTTTCATCTGAGAGGAAGAAGAAGAAGAGTCTTTGTTTTCCCACCTTATGTCGGCTGACTGTATTTCAAACATGTTTGATTTTCTCCAGATTCCTGATGGGCAGGTGGTCATCAGAGGCTGATCGCCCCTCGTTACCCCCTGTACACGACACCACGCATGATCAGGCAGATTCCCTATCAAAAAAATTCTTGCAGCACTGGACAGTCGGCCCAAAAAGGGCAAAAAATTGTACAGTGTACGCCTGGCTTTAGAAGGAAAAAATAAACGGGTGGCCAGTGAGTGGCTAAGGGTGGCCATGGCCCCCCATCTAGCTCCGGCCCTGGGTTAGATTACTGAGAATGGAGGTCTACAGATGGGCACAGGAACTGATCTATCCGGTTACATGTTCTTATAGAACTTGCAGGGAGTGGATTATTGCAGGTGTTGGGGGTCTGGTCCAGTGGGTTTGAAGGTCTAACCCAGGTGGTTTTCCTCCAGGAAGGAGCAGCAGCCTGTTGACATGAGCTCCAGTAGAGAAATAAGAGGAAACTATGCAGTGATTCATGTTTTCTCCAAACATGGTACCACTGGGTCCACCAGCAGCAGCTCCCCTGGATGTGCTTCACCGGAAGTCGGTGATCCAGGTGAAGCCTGCTAAGCCCCGCCCCCCTGGAAGGAAGCAGCTGCGAAAGAAACTACCTAAACCTGTAAAGTTTCTGAAAAGCACCGGTCCAGAGCTTACTGGTTAAACTGGGAGAGTAAGAAGAAAGCTTCCTCACATCCAGCTGCAGCTCCAGTCTGTTGATCTCCTCACTGGCCAAGTTCAGCCGCTCCAGCTCCTCCTGAGGAAACAAAATAAGATGTGCTTCAATGATAAACACAGAAATCAGCCATGAATTAAAAGCTCTCTGTTAGAGGCAAGGGTAGGAATATGTTTTACTATTGGGGGGGACACATGTCGGAAATCTGAGATCTGTATTCAACAGAAACATATATCTTAAGAAATCGCAGCTACTTAAAAAAAAGGCTATTTAATCTTTTTACTTTATTCCTTTATAAATGTGTCTTGCAAAATAATGCATTTAAAATATTTACATAATGCATTTGTTCATAAGATGTGAGCAAAATGACTGGAGTCTTGGAGCCCTTGGTATACTTAGTGTCCGCATACGCACTAGAAAATCAAATATTTCAGTTGGATTAAAACAATTCAGTAGGCCACAGAGGTTTGCAAAGTTTGATATGTTTTATTTTGTCAAACTATGAAATAATGGTCAAAAATGAATATATATAGGTTGACTGACAGAGGGAGCTGACGAGTGTGTTGAAGAATTATGGACAGGGCGCTTTGAAGCATCTGGTTCAAAATCGCATTCTAAACCTTTGGTAGAAATCGTATCTAGCCTTCCATTTCTGTACACCATGTGTCCTTAGCCTTAGTGGGGGTCGAGGAGGTGCTGGTGCGGGGGTACACCCTAGACAGATTAGCCAGTCTGTCCAGACGACCTTTGGTAGAAATGAAGCCTTTAATTCCAGTTTGCAGTACAGAACAGAGAAAACTACAGAGTTTTCAATGTTGTGTTAATCTGTTTATAGTGTATAAAGAGGAGCCAGCAGTTTATTTGAGGAAATAAAGGTGCAGAAGTTAATTAGTTGGTTAATTAGTGGTTGTGCAGCGCACAGCTGCACAACCAATCGCCGACTTCCCGCCGCTGCTAAGAATTAAAATTAACTCTCCCTGTGGTGGTTAAAGTGATACAAATAAGGAGCGCGACAGGTATAACATCTGCTTAATTCGGTACATTCACAACCATGCCGAAATAAAAATCCCTCTCGTGAAGCCTTGTATGGAGATCGAGCTAATACAACACAAGTTGTCTCAGGTAACTGTTACTCACACTGGCGTTTCTCTTTTAAAAAAATCTGAGTAAAGTCCTACTGCTGTTTCAGCCTTTTAGGGTAGGTGGTGGCATTGTACTGAAATGAGGATATAAAAATTACGTTGGCTAGCGTGGCAAGCGTCTAGAAAGTTAACAGTTAAATATTGGATGAGTGATCATCCCAAGACTTCGGAAGAGGGGACCAGGGCCATTGAAAAAAGAAAGTTAAGTGATTTTAAATTTTTATTTCAGTTTAATGCGGAAAAGGTCAAATTCTGACTTTTTTCTCAGAATTAAAGACTATTTTTTTCTCAAGAATTCTGACTTTAATCTCAGAATTTTGGATCTTAATGTACTGTAGATGGTCACCATAAAGGAAGAGATGTGCCAGAGCACTTACGCTTCACTGACAAAGATTTGAGCTGTTTGAGGGGCCAGTGACGCATTGGTGGAAATGATGGAATTAGGCAACTTTTGACGTGCCCGAGGGGTCCCTCATTAATGGAGGAGCAGAAGGTCATTAAAACAAGAGAGCTAGTCTCTAAAACAGACATGGGCTATGGCTTGATGCTAACATGTTTGTTTTAAACATACTTTTGTTATATTACATTTGTGTTGTGTTTTCCAAATAGTGTAGAAAATGAATGGTGGGTTTATAATTTTTACCTTTTATGAGCAGGACAGGAAGCAGAGAAGTGTAGCATTACCTCCAACTAGTTAAACTCATAATTATGAAGTTATTCAACAAATTCCTCAAGTAAAAAGTGCAACTTTTCTTTTTCTTTTCTTTTTTTTTTAACCAGATTTGTTGATTAATTTTCAAAATTATGTATTCCTTCCAAATTTCCAAATCTGAAGAAATTTTTTAAACCAATATCTACATTATTTAACATTTAGTTTATGTTTTAGCAGTACTTCCTGTTATATTTCTTTATACATTTATATTTTACATTTTCTTGCACAGCAAGCTCAGCAGATTTGAAATTGTGTGCTTGTGTAAAACACAAGTAGTCAATCTTTACTCTAAACATATATTCTGGTTATTTTTAGTTAGACCTTCTTGTTTTTATATATCTGTATAGTACCCCCAAAAAAAAATAAAAACACTGTAAATTGATTAGAAATATTTATCATCTGTCAGATTTCTGAGAAAAAAGTCAGAATTCTGAGATTAAAAGTCAGAATTTTGAGAAAAACAGTCAGAATTCTGAGATTAAAGTCAGAATTCTGAGAAAAAAGTCAGAAGAAAAAAAGTCAGAATTCTGAGATTAAAGTCAGAATTCTGAAAAAAAGTCAAATTTTTTCCCTCATGTTAAACTAAAAAAAAATGTAAAAATCAGTTAACTTTTTTTTTTCCCAGTGGCCCTAATCCTCTTCCGTACAAGACTAAGATGACTAAACCAAAAAGATTCAGTTTCTATATATGAAAGTGAACTGACAAGACGTTATAAATAGGCAATATTCATAGCAGCATCCCGACAGACCATTTTACCTCATTCACAAGTTTCTGACTTCTGTGTCGCCGTTTCCCTCCCTTCTGAGAGCTCAAAAACTCAGCAGTTCAGAGAGGGGAGGGGGAGTACAGTGACGTAACGCTATGCTGCGCCTTCAAAATAAAAGCACGCTAGTTAAAAAAACGTCAAAATCTAATATTTTGCGGTACAATTTTGGGGGGGACATATCCACCTGGCTTTTATATTGGGGGGGACATGTCCCCCCCGTCCCCCCCGCTTCCTACGCCGCTGGTTAGAGGACATGCAGGCTGCAGCATCCAGAAACAAGGAGGGACTTTGTTCAACATTAACCTGCAGCAAAAGAAAGGATTCCATACCTGGATCCTGGGATCCAGTTCCTCCTCATGTTTGCTCGCCTCTTCCTTCGGATCGGGATCCAGCGGCTCTTCCTTCGGATCGGGATCCAGCGGCTCTTCCTTCGGATCGGGATCCAGCGGCTCTTCCTCCTCAGCCGCCCTCCTCCCCCCGCTGTGATCGCCCCCTGCAGCGGACGGAAACATCTCGGCGCTCACCTTTCCCTTCCCATCACCCCGGGCCTCACAGCCGCTAAAGATCGGGTTGGGATCTCGGAGAATTTCACGCGAGATCGGAGCCTCCACGAGCGGCGGCGCGTGGCTGGCCCCGTGCTTTGCATACGTCCGTGTTTGTGTTGCTTCTTCCCAGTCTGTCATCTTCATTTCTCCTCATTCTCACTGAATAACAGATTAAAAAGTTATAATAAATAATCTGTAATTGTTGTCATCGCGTTTTGCGGAAGCCAATAATTTAAATAAAGTTATAAAATTGAAGTTAGAAGCAACACAATGAAAAAATCAACTATTAAATCATTGTTTAATGATGCTGTGACAGAAAAAAAAATATCAGAAGACGGATTTATAGTTTTCTGTTATAGATAGGGAATATAAGGGAGCTTAAAATGGAGCATAATGGCTCACTGCCCAGGGCAGAACAACATGGGGGGCGGCTCTGATCACTCAGGGGAGGTGATGAATTGTTTCCACTTGGTTCCAATTTATACTTTTTAATCCTTTAGAGCAGGGGTCACCAACCTTTACAATGCTTAGAGCTACTTTATGGATACTGAGCACTGATCTCTATTTATTCACCGGATTGCTGATTGCCCGTTGGTAGCATGGGGTTGAAGTGAAGCCACTGGCCGCCATATTGGTACTATTTTTTTATAATAGAAAAATAGGCCCATCACATTGCATAGTCATTATGAAGTCAATTAAGTCTATAAATCATGTATTATAACATATTATACAAATCCTTCAAAATATAATTAATATAATATGTACATGTAATATGCACGTATTGGTTACATTTCTATGGTGATAGTAGTACAAGTACATGTCTGTTAATGCTGTATTTTCCTATTTGCAGATGTTGCATGCATTATGCTGTATACTTTTGTGCATTTGTCTTTAAAGATGTTTGAGTTGCTTTTTTCCCCTTAAAATAACATGCAATATATTTCAGCACATGACTTTTTCAAATGAGAAATACAACAAAAACTACAGCATCATCCGCTAAAGAATTACTACATTGACAATGACTTTCTATTTCCTCTACTTTCTATTTTCTAACATTAGACCCAATGTCAATGGCTAACTCAGACAATGTCTTCCAGTCAGTCTGAGATAGCCAGACTAATGTTAGTCTACAGACTATACTATAGGATCCATCGACTAATGATGGATTTATTGCTTAGTTCATCCACTGACATGTGAAACGCGGTAAAAACGAAGGGCGTTTTTACCGCGTCTCCGTGGGAGTGGGGAGTCCCAATATGGTGGCCGGTGGCTTCACTTTTTTTCGGGGAATCAGCAATCCAGTGAATAAATAGAGATCAGTGGTACTGAGTCATAGTAAGGTCTACCAATGCTGAACTATGAGCTGGAGGAGTCAGTGATCACTGTAAACCATTCATCCAAAATAAACATATACTTTGTTTCTTTGAATTTCACATTTTATGGTTGTATAACGTCATTTGCAAATCACCATAAATGCTAAATGTATGATATCAATGAAATATGATATAAAATGTTCTATAAATGCTTAAAAAAGAACAGAATCTAACATAGTTTCCAAACTTAATCCACTGGTGAGTTGCTCTGTTTTCAGAAGATCCTGAGGGCCCCCCATGCGGTCCTTAGGGACCCATTGGTGCAAGCGGGCAGTGCTTTGGTGAGCCCTGGTTTAGAGGTTTGTTTCAAGACGTAGATTCTGGTTTAATAAAAAAATATGGAGAACCAACTCTGACATAATTAGAAAAAAAGGCAGAAATATATGGACAGAGTTATGGCCCCTGGAATACTGAATGAACGGCAGAAACCGTCATCGGATTCTTTCTGAGACACGTTTATTTTTTTGTTTTAGTTTAAGTTTTATTTCAATGATTAATTGAAAATTAAAGTTTCATTTGCATTGAAACAGGACTCCAGTTTTAGGGGTTAACTGACTGCAGCTCAGCTGATCTCTGCACAGTGTGACGATTCTAACAGACTGATATTCTTCATCAGATCACAATAAACCTTGAATTTTTCAATCTTTCCTTTTCTTAGAAAAAATACCTGTGCAACAATAAAAACTTCCATTTTATTTGTGGTTCATTCTAGCAAGTCAAACTTAAGATTCATCACAAAATGTAGGAAATGTCTTTATCTCTTAGTTTAAAGAATGAAGGCCTCCAGATAGTAAATAAAATCGAAATGATATATTCCTGTTTTTCATCTATGTCAGCTTTATGGCTGCTGTCTGTGTGCCATCCTGAGGAGGAGGACTGAGACGGAAGTTTCTTTCATGTCTTTGCGTTCTGCTCTCCTTGGGAAGTTTCCATTGCCTGCTTGGCATGTCAGCAATCTTCCTTGTGATTACGTAAGACACATTTCTGTGTTTGTCAGATAATCGTTTCCCTTTTTAAATGAAAACTGAAAATGTCAGCACACCGAGGATTAGCTCAGTCTATAGTTTCTGGACTACAGTGAATTAACCATCTAGAGTAACAAAAGTCTATTTCCTAATTTATATATATATATATATATACATACATATACACAAGGGCGTAGGTTTCATTTGAACTTTGGTAGGAACACTATTGGTCGGGTGTCATTGGTGCTATGCCAAGGGCGTAGGAATATGTTTACTATTGGGGAGGACACATGTCGGAATATATATATACATGCAACTATGTTTTAAGCGTCTTTTACAGAATTTTATGACGGTTGTCTTAAAGTTGTCATTTTAAAATACCAAGTTAACTATTTAATCACTTTCCTAAATACTTTATCTGCAGCAGAGAAGTTCAAAACATGAAGCAAGTAGGAGGACTCATCAATTTAATAAAAAAAAGAGAAATGTGCAGCGATGGTGGTTTCTCTGTGGGCCTCTTTCTCTGGTCACGTTTGAGACCTCTGTCGCTTCCAGAACCTCTTGACCTCGCTGTGTCCGTGGGGGGTCACCACCATCACCCTGTGGGCCACATCCTGCCACACCAGGCAGCCCAAACCCTGCAAAGCCACAGGAAACAAGGCTCAGTGTCTCATGGCGTTAGCTCACCTTTTACTGCCACAGCGGCAGAGAGCTGGGTCGCCCCTCTGTTATTTGCCCTCACAGACCAGAGACATTAGCTTTGGCGTTCCCAAGGCTACGTATTAAGGCCCCTGTATACACTATCTATAAGCTCCCTCTAACTCAGATCTAATTAAACAGCATAACTTATAATAAAAGAGGTTTATCCGAACATATCAGTTATCATCTACTATGCATATGATACACAGATATCATTCAAAATTAGTTGTTTAAAGACACCTTTGACTGTTTTTTTCCAATCATTTTATCGTTGATTTTTTAAATTTTCTTGCAAAGTTCTTTTCCCTGTTATTTCCTATTATGTTCGGCTCCTTAAATTTTCCTAATATTGAAATCTGCTAAATGAATAAACTGGCCTCACCTGGATCTGGTAATTAAAGGTATGTAGTGCATTATTTTACTTCCTTTTCACTACCTTTTAGAAACTGTGCCGAGGTCGGTCCGAGCAAGGTTACAGATAAATGTTGAGTGTAATTGGCACGCCAAACTGAACCGAACCGTGCCAGACACAACAGAACCGCGTTAACATGGTACTAGTTCATCCGTAGGGCTCGGCGAGGTTCTGTTCTGGCTCGGTTCTCAGATAACAAAGAGCGCATGAGCAGACCGAAATTTAAAACAAGAAATGACAGACAGAGAGAGACCAATGGGGAGGTTGAGTCGGTGTCCAGGGAATTCCGCTTAGCAGTGCGATGAACCTCAGTGTCTGTTGTTTCCTGCTTCTGTAAGGCCCTGATTAGACTATCATTTGGTCGTATCCACTTCCCAAAAAACATTGACTCTGTCAAAGTAAATTCTCCAAAGGCTCACAACTTCGCTTGACTCTCCATAAACAACGACTATCCATCACAATTATAACATAACTGACCTGAGTGTTACGGGCGCCGCCATGTTGGTTGCTTGTTTACCTCTAGAGAGCAGTATTACCGTAGATGGCCACTAGGAGGCGAGGAACCGTGCTAGCTTTGTGTAAAAACTGTCGTAAGGAACCGAGCTCGGCACGGTTAACTGATCCAAGCTCGGTCTGAACTCGGCACGGATCAGTTTCAGAGCGTAGTGTAAATGGGGCTATAAAGTTAAAGTTAAAGTTACGTCAACAAACACATAGAAATAGATTATAGATCGGAAAATCCCAGGAAAAAAATTAGATCCAATTAATAATAATGATCATAATCACCTCTCTGAGGTCAAAAGGTTTATGACTGAATCCAGCTAACGCTGTAACTTGAGAAGTTCTGCCTAAAGCGTATTTATAGACTAAGAAGGTTTTTAAATTCAGATTAAATCTATTTCCAGTAAACTTGGCTTTGTCTGGGTTCTTCTTTACGCATATATCCTTGTCAGAGTCGCTTCCCTCCACTTAAAGACTTTTTGAATACTAAACTTGTTGAATATTTCAATAATCTGCTAATCCGGATTAATCCCACTATTATAGCCTGGCTGGATGGAACCTGGATGACTTTCTGGACTCTTCCTCTCTCCTCAGTTTTACCAAGACCAGGAGTAAAGATTGTGGTTCTTATCAGCGCTGACTTTCAGACTCTAACAGCAGAAGTCTATCAGAGGGCCTGCAGGGTCCAGATATTTCTGATTTAATTGGTTGGTTGGATTAACTCCTTGCTCCTATGATCACTGATGGCCTGCTGGATATCCGCCATGTTGGTTTATTGGGATTCTGACAACATTAGAGGAAGTTCCAACCTGAGCTCGGTCTCGCAGAACCTCAAAGTCAGCCTGGGACAGGAACTGATTGTAGAGAACTCCTGAAAAATACAAAAAACACTGTTACAGGTTAAAGTCAGGCACATTTCTCCCATTTTTCTTCACAAGAGACCAAAGGAGTGAACAACAGTTGGGAAACATCTGAGTTTATCACGTCTTGAATTGCTTCAACAAATAAAACGCAGAAAACCACCAAGAAAAGGAGAATAATTTGTATGTAATGGAAGTAAAGAATTTCCCTTCAATAAGAGTCGGCCGATATATCAGTCAGGACGAGTTATTGTTCGGGCTCTACCTTAAATACTTTTTACCTTCGGTTTTTAATAGAAAGTATTGAAATAATTGATCCTTTAATGTAACCTGCATGTTTTTAATGCAAAATGGCCGCTTGCTGCAGTTTTTTTTCAGTTATTTTTAGTAGTAAGATCACAAAAAGTGAAAAAAAAGTATAAAACAACAGCTGGACTCTGGAGCAGGGGTGGATTCAGGAAATTTGGGGACCTAGGCAAAGACAGGCAGGGGGCCCCTCTGAATTTTGATTCTTTACAAATCAATGTAATCAAACTAAATCAGGGAGCCATTCTACAGATAGAGAAATGTTAAATAGAATAGACATCCATTATCTGTTCTGGAGGTTGTGTCCCTCTCTTCTTGTCCCTTTTCTTCTTGTTTTCCTCTCTATGTTTTGTACCAGCTGGACTTTTCATGCTGTCTCTAAAGGAATGAAAGATTTTTTCCAAGCACTAAAGCTCACTTAGCTGATTGCTCCTTCCTGTGCTTTCCAAAAGGCCAAAGTAAATAACCCAGTCCTTCTTTTCACTGTAGACACTTTCATGATCTGCTTATCTGTTCCCCATTTCCATTTTTCATTTGGATGAAATAATAGCTGCATGAACAAGATAGATGACAGCAGACAAGATAGAGGAGAGCAGGAGGCGGGGTTACTAATCTACTTGCTCTGGAGAGCAGAGTTCGCTGTTTTATAGATGTTGTCTGTTTCCAAAGTCTCCAGTAGCAGAAAAAAGTCGCTAGATTTGGAGCTTTTTAGAAATCAAAGTTCTAGAGGGGTCTGAAAAGTGGCTAAATATAGCTACTAAAGACAGGAGACACACTTAATATTATCAGCATTCTGATGGTATTTTATCAAAAACATAATTGATGTGCAATAATAAGGAATAGTTGTTTTAACCATACATGTAAACAGAGTTTTAAAGCATTGCCTAATGGTAAATCCCCCCCCCCGCTCTGGAGATGCTGATGTTGAAGATAACTTTTTTCACTCAGAGTGTAAATAATGATATTTTCTTCATTAGGTCTAAATTATTAGGATTATGTAAAACCTCTGAGGTTTAACTTTTTATGATTCAGTCTAAGAATCTTTTAATGTTCTGTCTGTATTCAGTCAGTCTGGGTTCAATGTCTCACCTTTGCAACACTTTATGAGGAATAAATGAGAAAACTGCAAAAGCTGATGACAGATGCTGCCTCTGTAATTATTCAATTCTTTTCAAATCAAAGTAATCAAATTCTGACTGCATAACCGGCAGCAGGTTCTTCCATTTTGGATGTTTCAGAGACGGCAGCGAGTTAAAATGCTTCAGCATCCTCTCACCCTCTGTAAACTGCAGCCGGTCTCTCTCCAGCTCCCACAGTCTGATCTGGTCTGTAATGGTTGGAGGCAGCACAGGGCTCTGAAACACACGCAGCACTGAAACCTCAGAAAGACGTGGTTTGCATCGGATAAGCGAGTGTCGTTAAACGGGAGGGGAGGCGGTACCTGTGAGAGCAGGACTGGGTGAGCTCTGGTCCTCAGGAAGTGGATGATCTGAGAAAACAGCAAAGGTTCAATCCACCAACGCTTTATAAACCTTTACTGTGTGCAGAGTTACTTTAAAGATAGATGCCCTGATTAACAGGAAAATGTTTACATTTCTAGGAAGCTTTTAAAAATATTTTTAAGTTTAAATAAATCGGGTACAAAACAAGAACTTTAAAAGACAAAGTTGTTAATCCCTGTGGAGGCTGAGCCGCGGTTTCCTTTAATATTTCTGATGCAAAGTAAAAGGCCTCATGATCTGTTAAGAGTTTCTATCAACTTTTCATATCATCCTGGCTTCAGTTATAACAGGCTACAGGATAACCATCACTATGGGATGTCCAGCTCTGCTTTGCGTAGATGATCGTTATAGATCGGCCCATGGTCGCTATTTAAGTGGGGGTACCCAGCACCCCTTAGTGGGTGACAGGCAGATTAAAAATAAAATGCATTAAAAACACTTTGCACAATTTACAAAGTTGTGCTTAAATATATTGCCTTTTTTATTTCACTATTATATGGATTCGGATGTTAATTTAATTGTTTTGAGTCCTAATCAGCACAAGGTCACCTTAGCGATCCTGTGTTCTCTGTGTAATGGATGTGAAGAACTGTTCAATAACGTTTAAATAGTTTAATAACATAATTATTTCCTTGTGGTTTGCGGTTGAAAAGGATTTTGGAGCTAATAGAGTGACGTGTGACATAAACACAGTGATCCAGCCTTCCTTCCAGCTGACCACAAATCTGTTATAGTGAAGTTTAATTACCGTGTAATTCTCCAGACTATAAGTCGCTACTTTTTTTCCCGCTGTTTTGAACACTGCGGCCTATAATACAGTGCGGCTAATACATGCTTTTTTTATATGGCGCCATGTGAAAACATCATCCAGCATCACCGGCGGGTTTCAGAAGGGCTGGGCTGCTGAAGAGAGCGCCGTAGTGCTCAGGCGTGAGAGCGCCAGCATCCCGGAAGCTGTTCCATCTGTGACAATCGGTGAAGAGTGAGGACTTTGAGGGTTTTAGTTCGCAGGGAGGAAGCAGCTGAAAAGTGATTCTCATGACTTTCCCGGTCGGGCCGCAATGTTCTGTGCGCTCTTCACCGAAAGCACCGTATATGCAGCTGCTATTTGCGTGTTACTGGACATTACGCGTATATTTTAAATGTGTTACAGGTAGTTAAAAAAAAAAAAAAGCATTCATAATATGTAACATCTGTATTTGTTTGTTTTTATCATACGGATTAAATCAAACGTTAAAAAAATGCTCACGTGTAATATCTTTTATTTGTAATGATCTCATACAACGTGGGAAACCTGCGGCTTAAAATCTGGTGCGGCTTATAGAAGTACAAAATTGATTTTCTCGTAATCAGGTGCGCTCTATAGTCTGGAATTTACGGTAATATTCACCTGAGAACTGATCTCTGTGTTATAGACCATTGGTTCCACTGAAGTGTATATGGCAATAAATTAGTGAATCTCAGTCTATTTTTTAATCCTTATTTATTGTATCTTAAATAGGCCTTTAAGTTCATAGGTCTTTTTATCCAGAAAACTATATAGCGGGTCTGTGCATTTAGAGGCACAGATTCTTCTCATCGCTCACTATCCAGAGGCAGTTCTTTTAATGATTTTTAATGACCCACAGAAACCCTGCTTATGGACAGAGGACATAGAGGGCCAGAATGTTCACATTTTGGACAAAAGAAAATAGGTGGTTTGAGAGGGGCGTGAAGGAAGCCATCTATGTTAAGAAAGAAAAAACAACCTTAAACGGGGATGTAGTCAATTTCAGCTTTTAAACACCTAAAATGCAGCGATAGAGTTGATCCCTTCCCACTTTCCCCTTTACAGGGAAACAGAAGCCTATTCAGCCAGGCCAACTATTCCCTCTAATGACCCCCCTTTCAGAGACATAGACAGGTATGGGGCATTGCTAGGTAAACAAGAAGCCAAACGACCCCCATTCCAAAGGGGTGGACCCGTTCATCCGCTTCTATTTGCATGTTTTCTAAACTAAAACCAAGCTTTGTTGGGCTGCTGGATAAAACCTGGAACTCAACACTATTTCTGACATTTAAAAATTAAAAAAGCTTCTTTGATGGGAAGAGAAAAGTTTTCAAACTTATCCAATGGATTGTTGTTTTTAACTTTTTTGGAATGCAGGTACCTGCTGCGCAGTGATGCCGTTAGCGATGGCCTGCTGAACGGACTCTCTGGTTAGCTGAGCGACCACCACATTGGGAAAGCGATAGAGCATCTCACTGAACAGAGCCACCAGGGCGATCTGAAGCTCAGAGTCTGAAAGCAAACAGACAGAATCCAGTCAGCAGGAGGGAAATATTTACATTCATGCAAACATTCCCAACAATCATCCACACAGATGGAGTAAAGTTTCCTATCTAAGGGAAATCAGCAGCTCTTTTTATTTTTCAACCATCGTTTTACTAAAAGCCACATCATTAACCCTCCATAACTCCATCATTTATGTTCTTATTAAATACGTTTTACTTATATGTCATTGTTTTATGTCTTAGTTCCTGTCACATCAGATTTCCTTCCCTTTCAGGTACTTCTAATCAAATTCTGATCAGCTATTTTGATCTAACCTTTGGAGCTTTTTTCCTTAAATTAGCTGGTTTCTGCTTTAAGTTTCTGGTTTAAGATCCAGTCACTATGATGGGTTTCAAACTTGTAAAATGGATCAAAATAAACCGATAATACTGGACTCCACCCAGTATTGATCATCTTTTCATTGATTGATATCTTAAATAAACACAGGCAGATTTTTTTATATTGAATGGAAAAAGTTTGTATTTTTGTTACCTACTGCTTTAAGTAGGTTTAATTTGTTCTATTTAACAGTTTGATCAGCATCACTTTAGGTAACAGATTCAGTTATTTCAAAATAAAGGATGATTAATTTGATAATTGATTAATCCCGATCAGCCCTACCGTTTGTCATGCAGACGACTTAAACAAACTTAATTTTCATTTTGTATAAATAAAGCGTTTACAAACTTAAATTAAATTTAAACTTACATTTCCTTGCATACAGCTTACAACAGTGTAATGAAACTGCAGTTGGCATAAAATACCGGTAACATAATATAAAGTACAGCCGTGATCAGAATGTAATATAGGAGGAAAAATAATGCTGCAAAAAAGCATTCTTTTGAAAAAAGTTCAGTGCAAAATAATATGCTGCAAAATGCCGAAGAAAGTTGAGTTGTGTTCAATTTAAAAGGATTATAAAAGCTGGTGGTGCAAAATAATGATGCAAGTGAAATACAGAGTCCAGTTCAGTCTGTGGATCAGCCCTGAAGACATTCTGCTCATTTCTCAGTCTTAGACAGTTTAACCTGAACTAACTCTTCATCAGAATCTTTAAATGTAAACTAGGATTATTCTCAAGGCTCAGTTCCTAAACGTTTCACTGAGTCTATGATGCTTTAAGGCGCCGCCATTTAAAGATATCAGAACACTAATGATGATGTCTCCCTTTCTGACCCCAGGCCAATTTTTCTGATATTTAGTCATGGAAGGAACCAAACACTCTGCACCCATCCAGGACTAAATGGTCTTCTGGTTAATAACATATTTCAATTCTATTCAGTTTATTTCTATAGAAGCAATTCACATCATGTCATCTTAAGGCACTTTCCAGTTCAACCAGATCATCCAGTCAGACTGATTCAAAAGTTTTCTATCTAAGGAAAACCAGCTGATTGCAGCGACTCATTGACTCTTCAGCAATCCCTCACACTAAGCATGCTTGGTAGCGACAGTGGAGAGGAAAAACTCCTTTGAACAGGAAGAAACCTCCAGGCAGAACCAGGCTCAGTGTGAGCGGCCATCTGCTGGAGGTATTCACTGGGGTTCAAGGAGACAGAAGCAGACGTGAAGAAAAAGCAGCATAGATACAAAAAAGGCAACTGTAAAAGGCGCCCCAAGATAGACATTTACTACTAAACTACTTAAGATACTCTACAGTTTCCAAACCTCTCATCTCCTTTATTTAAAACATATTATGAGAGAATTATCTCCATCCTTCTACTAGAGAAGAAACGTCACAGGAAAAGGGGCCACATTTTGAAACCTTCAGAAATAACATCACAGATGTTCAACACCACCTTTTTGTGTCAGTAGGCAACTTTACATCAGAGATGACAAAAATCACATGTGGGGTTCCCCAAGGGTCCACTCCTGGGTCCCTTCCTATTCAACCTCTACATGCTCCCTCTTGCTCAGTTAATAAAAAACAACATCAGCTAGCATAACTATGCGAGACGACACACAGCTTTACATCACCATGTCACCAGGTGACTATGAACCAATTCGAGCATTGAGAGGAAATACGGTAGAAGAAATCAATGCCTGGATGTTGCCATCATTTTCTTCAACTGAATAAAACAAAACTGAAGTAATAATCTTGGACCAATAGAGGAGAGATCTAAAGTTGGCGCACACAGCTTCAGTCGCTCAGCTAGTAACCACTGATCAGGCCCACTGATCAGGCTAGTGATCACTGATTCAGACTTGAACCTCCAAAAGCATTTAAAATATCAATTATTACTTTCTACCACTGGAAGAACATTTCCAGGATTAAAGGACTAATGTTCAGCATGATCTGAAAACTAATCCATGCTTATTTTTAGCCCAATTGATTACTGCAAATGTGCTTTCACAGGCCCGCCTAAAAGTGGGATCAGACAGCTGCAGCGATCCAGAGAACGCTGCCGCCCGTGTCCTCACTAAGACTAAGAAAGTAGAGCCACCACCCCCAGTTCTAAAGTCCTTCCACACAGGCTCCTGCGTCTCAGTGAATAGACTTTTAAAATAGCTTCTGTTAGTCTATAAATCTCTGGAATGGCCTTAGCACCTAAATACATCACAGACTTGCTATCAGTGTATCAACCCTCCAGACCACTTTCAGGTCTTCTGGCCCAGCCTGCTCTTCTGCACCCAGAACCAGAACTAAACATGGAGAAGTTAAGCATTTAGTTCCTATGTTCACTTATCTGGAACAAACTTCCAGAAAACTGTGTGCGCGGAAAGCCTGAGTTCCTTTAAATCAGCACTAAAACACATTTGTTTAGGATTACCAACTGGGTTCTAGTTAAACAGTTCAACTGAAACATGTTTTCTTTCTTCTTTTCTGCATTTTTTTTATTTTATTAATTTTTTTTTCCTACTTGCTTTGATTCTGTTTTATCTTCCTATATTTCAATCATGTAAAGCTCTTTGCATTGTCTTTGTACTGAATTGTGCTATATAAATAAATTTGCCTTGCCTTGAGTTTGACCCTTAGGACAGACCATTAGGGCAGATCCTCACTTAGTAGAGGCTGTTAATCTGGGACTCCACCGTGGATGATGTCATACACACTCCGCTTTGTTTAAAAAAAATATATAACGGTGGATGTCTGGGGGACAGTGATTGGCCTCCATGTTCTGAATGCTGGCGTACCATAAAGAATAAATGATGAACAGTTTAGTTTGTGCCTTCAACTCGTTGCCCATAGGAAGACGTTACTTGATATAACCAGAGATGGCAAAAGTACTCACTTTCTGTACTTGAGTAAAAGTACAGATACTTGTGTTAAAAAATACTCTGGTAAAAGTGGAAGTACTGATTAAACTTCTTTACTCAAGTAAAAGTAACAAAGTACAGGCTTGTAAATTTACTTAAAGTATAAAAGTAAAAGTAGAAACCACTTTTTTCATGCCGTTGCCTACATTTTTAAATGGATGTCTGCCAATAGGACTAGATCTCCGTTGTGTTCATTTTCAATCATCTCGCCGCCCATGCTACGGCGCTTAACGCCACCGCCAATTAAGTTAGTAAATGATTTGCCGCTAATGAAGGAATCACCGACCCGTCGACCATCTTGTAGGAAAAGGCCAAATGCAACGTGAGATTCCCATCCAATTAGATTGAATTTGGCATTGATGACGGAAAAATAATAACGGTAACCCACGAAATGATTCAAAACTAAAGTAACGAGCCAATTTTTTAAAAATGTAAGGAGTAGAAAGTACAGATATTTGTGTAAAAAATGTAAGGAGTAGAAGTAAAAAGTCGCCATAAAAATAAGTAGTAAAAGTAAAAGTAAAAATATCAGAAAAAATCTACTTGAGTACAGTAACAAAGTATTTGTGCCTTGTTACTTTCCATCTCTGATATAACCTTAACGGAATATCTTCAGAATGGCTCCAAATGACACTAATCTCATATGGGTGAGTAGAACATGATGGAATAATGTAAAATCAAGGACCCAATGTAAAAAAAAAACGGTGTTCCCCTTTAACAAAGATCAGAAACATGTTAATCATTGTCGCCTTCCAGAAACGCTGCATCGTACCTGTGTAGGCATAGATACGATAGTTGGTTTCCACAACAATGAAGCCGGCGTCTTTAGTTCCAGGAACGGAGGCAATGTTGGAGGAGGAGGAGGAAGAGGAGGAGCTGTTTGTGACTCCAGCAGCCAGAGTGATGGCCAGTCTGGTGGGGTAGTACCGCCGGGACTTCCTCTGTGGACACACAGTGGAAGATCTGATGGATGTTCTATCCACAGGAAAACCTTTAAGTTCATCCATCAGGTCCTGTTTGTGACGCTGTGGAGCGGGACCGCCTCATTCATCACATCAAGGTAGGAGAAACCGTCATACTGAAGTATTTATGAACTAAATTTACTTCATCTTCCTGTTTACGTCAACAGATGATTTCAGCCAACTGGGATTAAAACTAAAAGCGAAAATAAAAAGAAGTCCCTGGGTATCTTTAAAGTTTTAATAGTCTCACCTTCCTCTGAAACACCAGTCCAAACTCCCGGAGGTGCTGCAGGAAAGTGAGCAGAGACTCGCTCATGCCTTCCACCGAGTAATCCTGAAACACACGGTGAAACAACATCAACATGCGTGAGAACGGAGGCTTTAACAGAAGCCATGGTGCTGCGGGCCAGCAGGTTCAACTCCGCTTTGAAGACATTTCATCTTCTCAATGAGGTTCTTTAAGTTAAATGAATTAAATCAGAGGCGTCAGGTAGCAAACTAAAAATACTTTACTTCAAATGAAATGTCGGCTATCTGTAGTTTACTGCAGTCATTATTTTTTAGACAACTTTTTACTTCAATCGTTATATTTTTTTTAGCAATTATCTTTACTTTCTACTCCTTACATTTAAAAGATAGACTCGTTAGTTTTGTTTCATTTAAGCTCATTTTAATTATGGCCTGTTGGTATTTAAAAAATAAATAAAGACCATTAAAATAATTAGTCTCGTCCAGACAATTTATTCTTTGTGGTTAGACTCGGTGCTGCCCCAACTTGTTGCTCACCACACACCAAAATACATAGTTTTTCAAGATGATGCAAAGTTAAATTTGACTCTGTTACTATTAGTTATAAAACTAAGAAAATGAAGTCAAAGGAAGTTATCATCCAGAATAGTAGAAAAATGTTCCTTTAGTAGGTTAGTGCAAGTAAAGCTCATTTTTTTCCTGCATTACTTTTACTTTTATACTTTAAGTAGTTTTCTCCTCCCTGCACTGGCTCCCGGTCCGTTTTTGGATTGATTTTAAAATTTAAATGCTTGTTTTTATGGTTAGAGCACCTAAACTATGGAACAGTGTGTTCCTCGTTCTGCAGGTTCTCACAAATCTGTTCCTTTTTAAGTCTACATTAAAGACTCATTTTTTTAGATTGGCTTTTATTACTTAGGACACTTTGTTTTATGCTTAGGATTTATGTTTTTTACAATGTTTTTATCTTTCTGTGAAGCACTTTGGTATTCCTGGTGTTAAGTGCTATACAAATTAACTTTGATTGATTAAAAACGCTACTTTTAAACTTTATCTTGAGTAAAAAGCTTAACTCCTACAAAAGTGTTTTAAATAGTAGGATTTATACTTCTTCTGGAGTAAAAAACATAAATAAGACACCACTGCAGTAAATTAATGGTGTGACCCTGAATATCAGAATTCACCAATCAGAGGGTTTCTAGAAGGATAGTTCTGCACACAGGCCTGAGGTTGATCTTTTCTTTGTATTTCTTAAAGTAAAGACTAAGTCTCTGTCCACAGCTAATGTTGTATTTTTAACAGAAGCTGATTTTTTTATTCATTTATATAGTTACAATCTGCATCTTATAATTGCCTTCTTGTTTGCTGTCATATGCACAGAGGTAAAGGGCAAGTTACTTTCACATTTCATTTGCCCAGAAACAATTTTACTGCCCAGTATATAATGTCTGATAAATATAGTTCCTAATATTCATTTTTTGTATATATATCAAAGAAACATGTTTCTGCTTTTAAATGTTTTTTGTAATTCAGTATTTTTTAAGTTTCCAGGTTCCTTGGTGTGTATCTGCATGCGCCAGATAATGAACTCAAGCCTACATTACCGCGGTTAACATGCTTTTCAATCCTTCCTGCACATTCTTTTCAAACTAAACTTTGCTTTAAACTGTTGTGTGCTTGGAAAAATATAAATTGTAATGTTAAAAAAACTAAAAAAAAAAAAACTTGACGGGTTAAAAACTTAAGATAAATCATAAGACAGAAGTCAATGTCACAAATGAATAACTTTTATTTTAGAGTCACAATGTCTAAGAGAAAAAAATTTAATGAAAATTTTTTAATGTATGACCTGCATCACTGTACAGAAGACTGCCATGTGATAGAAATATTTACACTGTGCGCATGGCATACAATTATTATTATTATTATTATTATTTTCCTAATCCCTGACTGATCATTTTAATCTAGAGTGTATTACAATATTAATTAAATTCATCATCCAGGCCATTGCTAGTAGAATTCTTTCCCCAAGGGAGAGAAAATAACGCCATCTAGCGAAAATCTCGCCGCTTTTCAAATCACATGAGAATGTGTACAAAACAACAAAAGATGGTGCCAAGAACGCTTTTGTGGGTCGTTTTCAGCTAATGTCTGTGATTTTAAAGTAATTTTGAGTGATAAATATTTTTTTTGCGATCATTGCACGGCGGGCAAATGCAATGCGAATTTGTACCTCCTCTATTACAATAAAAAACTACTTGCCCCGGGCGATTGGGACGATCATGGATAACATCCAGCCCTGCAATACAACCAAATCATCTGTTAGCCGCTCCACTATTCTGCTTGCAGGCAGGTTTTCAGAAGGCTGGAAGGTCAGGGCCATATGCTATTCAGATGGTTTGCATGAAATAAAAACATGTTGAAACTGGATAGGGTGTGCAGAGCTAATCCTCTGAGCAGCTTCACATTGTGTTTAACATGAGCAGAACAGCAGATGCAAACCTTTTTTGCATGTGTGCTTTTATTGAATAGGCAGGTCACTTTCTTATGACCAAACAGCACTGAAGGCGCTAAAGACAGCAACATCACTGCAAAGGTGGCACAACGGCAGACAATGTAGAGGGAGCTAGAGTAATATTAGTAGGAAGAAAAACATCTGCACCGATTAATGTACCCCCTGACAGGTGTTATTATTGATATTTAAGCCCTGAACACACAGACTTTGCGTCCGATCAGACAGAAAATCGTGTCGTAGAGGTCGTGGCGTTTAGCGCTCGTTGAAAGTCAATTGGGATGATCACACCCGACATTATTTCCTGCAGGGGGGCAGCGTAGCTCCGACGGAGATAGACCTCAGGTCTATTTTAGTAGGACTAAGCAGCAATTCAGCAGCAATTTCATAGGTCTGACAGGAAGAGAGACGCGTTACAAGTAACACACAGCCGCTTTGGGGGAAAAAGAGTCAGTTTGGAGTCTCACATCGCGTTTAGTAAGCAGGAACAGACTGGAGCAAAAACAATGAAACATTAAAATAGAAACTTTTCCCCATGATAGGAGTTCAGGAGGACAGAAAAAGGATAAAGCAGTGTGATCCTCTTTGAGCCTCCCCACAGAAACCAGAATAAGGAGGAGCAGACAGAGCAGGTCAGCGCAGCAGATCTCTCTCACCTTTTTATGAAAGAAAAAAGAAAGAAAAACTTGGAGAAACTTCCCAGACCTCTCTGAGAATCACCTCTCTGTCACCATAGAAACCGTCCCACAGAGTTTATTGTTGCGTTGTTCTTTTCTTTAGATCTCATTATGTTTTTCATAGATGAACATTCTCTATCTGTTCTGGTTTTAGATGCTGCACAGTGTCGTTAAGCGGAGCTTTGCTTATAGAATGTGCCGGTGTTTTTTTCTTGTATTATTTTAAGTGATCAGCATAAATAATTTTTTTTAATCTAGATTAATCTCACTGTAATCTTGGAATTAATCAAATGAAAATCGCTCATTTGAATTCTGCCAAAGGCAAGGAAGCTCTCAGGTATTCAAATGTCTGGATCCGCAGTGAGTTTGAGTCTTTATATAGACAAGGCCTTGTATCGCTTGGAAACATGCAAATGGTATCCCATGAATGGGTTGCGTTTGAAATTCCATTGTAGTAGTTTGGGAATATCTGAAACCTGTCTTTGATTGTTAAGGGATTGCCGCTCCTTAACGACCAACCTTCAGAATCATACACAGGTTTCCGATATTACAGGCTAACGAATTGAGAAAGCTTCCTGGAGAGGTGGAGAAACGTCTTCAAATCTTTGAAACCAAGTCCAGCAGTGGATATATTTTGAACTTTTACGGAATCCGCTCTAAAATATACAGTTGAAAGTCATCATTAACCCAACCGTGAGATTAGATTAACGGCGATTTTTTTTTATCGCCCGATAAGTGTCTGGCATTAACGCCAGGAACGGCCCATCACTAATTATGTCTAATAACTTTTCATAATCTGTTCCAGTCAAATGTGGGAAACTGTTATAATTTGTGTAGAGCACAAAGACAGAAGTGACAAAGATCTACTCAACCTGCCTAGTCAGAGCCTCTCTATATGCAGCTATTCTCTTTTATTTCATATTATCCTGTATTAACCTTGTTTATTTATTCTATTATCTTTATTAGACTCATTTGCAGGCACCAGGAACTGAATGTTTTTTATGTGTATAATTCAAGGTCACTGCCTGCATGAGGAAATGTATTCGTATCACAGCATCACGCTACACTGACTCCCTACACATTCCTTTAGAGTTATGTATTGTCACTAAGGACTCCCTTTTTCCAATAAAGAGCGAGGAAAGCAGCAGAGGTGCTTCAGATTGGTAGGAGATTGTAATGATGTCATCTCTGCCGGGTCTCTCCCTGAGGTTAAAAGAATCTAACGTCGCTCTTCCTTCTTCTATTTGAGAAGTGTTTGGGTGATTAAGCCTAACACGCAGTCAGTATCACATGGAAAAAACAAAAAATGGGGGGATTTAAATCTCATACACAACCAGTGTGTTGAGGCATTTAGTCTATTATAAAATATAGTTTTGTTGTTTTGTTTTTTATCCTCTTTTGTTTGGAATAGTGATATTTGAGTGTTTGGGGAGTGGTGGCTTAGTGGTTAAGGCATTGCGCTTGGCCTGCGCCGCACAATAGCAGCCCACTGCTCCCCAAATGGAAGGGTTAAATGCAGAAGGTGAATTTCATTGATTAGTACTTGTGACAATGCAATGAAAATTAAGTTGAATTCTTCTTTCTTCTTCTAAAATTTAAAGTTCACTGTAAACAATATTTATCATTTGGACTCCAACATCCTACAAGACTAAACAGGACAGCAGACATTATGCAAATCAAAGCAGACGTTTGGACTCACTCTCCCCAAAGTAGAGAAGCTGAGCTGGAACAAGAACGATAAGATCTCCACCAGGTCCATTCCTCTAGACTGGAAGACATGGAACAAAAAGTCTACATTCATAAAGACAAAAACATAAAGGTTCCCTACATGACTCTTTATTTAACATCCAGGTTTACGTCACCTGAGCAGTTTTCAGGTACTGCAAGGTGAAGTACCAAAGCTGAGAGGCTGTGTCCAGAAGCAGGAACTGGAAACCAGCAGACGTGATGTACGGCGCTTCTCCTGCCTCGCTTTGTGTTCAGTGAGAGACAAACGGTTAGATTCCAGCAGGAAGAGGCCGTAATATGGCCTCCGTCCTGCAGGTGGCAGCAGGTTCCAGTAATTTAATACAGAATTACACCGTCTCCAATAAATGACCGAAATGCAATAAGCAGCAGGTTAAACATCAGATGATTTATTAAAAGGGTTAACATCCTGTCTAAACGTATGTTTTGTATTTTATTTATATTTATGTTTGGAAGAGGATCCAGGATGTTTTCGAACCTTTTCATGAGGCCTGCTTGGATCAGGAGCTGAGCCAAGTCCTGACTGACGGCGCTGGGTGACCCCACCATGAACTGCAGGATGACCTCCCAGCGCTCCATGGCGTAGCGGTCCAGGCTTTCGATGTCTCTGGCATGGCGGTCGGGACCCAGGCTGCTCCCCTCATCCGCCCACTGGGTGCCTCTGTGTAGCAAATTGATAGTCAGAGTAAACAACTTTATGGAAGGTCTATTTAGAGTTAAAGTAACCTTTTTTAAATAAACATGTATATCAGGAATAGAATAATTCATCTTAACCTACCATCTTTTGCAAAAGTCTGAAAAGCTTTTCATTTATACTTGAAATGATTTTCTTTTGCAGATAAAACAAATCTTTTTATTATGTCAGAGGTTTTCATTTCCTTAAACGCTGGGATCTCTTTCATCTGTTTGTTCTAATCAGAAACGGCAGGTTGGGCTTTTTAAAGATCATCATCAGTGATCGGCCAGAAACCTGGAATCAATGCAGCCCTGATCAGTTCAGACATGAAGGGGTTAAAGAACGGACTGAATGGATGGAAATGTTTCTGTTGGATGTTTTATTTCATTTTTCTTTATTCTAAATTGTAAAAAAAAGCCCTTATAGGGAGCGGTGGCCTCCAAAACCTCTGTGGGTTCTCTGCACGCTACTTTTGTTTTTCCACGTTAGTTTTTTTTCAACGCATCAGTGGAACTGAAGCCGGGGGGGAGGGGCTTACAGCACAGCACAGGGAAAACAGATAAAACCAAACCTGCTAGAATTACGCTGAGAAAATAGCCCCATTTAGAGTACTCTCCAGAAACCGTGCCGAGGTCGGTCCGAGCACGGTAACCGAGGCAACTGTTTACTGTAAATGGTACGCCAAACTGAACCGGGCCGCGCCAAACACAACTGAACCGCCCTAAACTGGTGCTAGTTCATCAGTAGTGTTCGGGCGCAGGTTCAGTTTTTAGCTTAAACCCCTCGCTTATTAATACCTCTTAAAAGACCACAGGCTAACAGACCGGTCCGGAGCTCAGTAACTGGAATAACTTGGTCAGTGTGTGAGCGGAAACAACCTGAAATTCTGAACTGAGATAAACATAACCGGACCGCCGCGCTAACTGCAGACCAGTTCCCGAGGTGGGTTCGTCTCGGTTTTTTCCTGGCTCGGTTCTCTGATAACAAAAGGCGCGCCGAAGGCAGAAGCAGCGTCATCGCCGACTGGCCAGAACATGCGATTCACACTTCCATTCAGAAAGTCGGCTTCCCCAAAGCCGACTTTCTCAAGCAAGGCGCATCCAGCAATTTGCCGTCTTACGCCTTCGACCCACCGCAAAACACCGAAAGTACAAAAGTAATAATAATCAAGCATAACTTTCAGAATGTGACAGGCGCCGCCATTTTGATTTGCTGATTCCCTCCTCCTTCGTCTTCTTCTTCTTGGGTTTTACGGGCGGTTGACAAACGGCGTTTGGTGCATTACCGCCACCAGCTGCTTGAGTCCCTCCTTCAATCCTAGCGGTAATACGCGCATAGGGAGTCAGCTAGGAGTCCGTGGCGTCGAGATAACCGAGATAAGTGTGGCGTGTGAACGGGTCGTCAAAACGGATGCTTGGCCTGGTTACCGATCCAAGCTCGGACGGTCGCGGCCTGGATGCGGTTTTCAAGGGTAGTGTAAATGGGGCTTTTAGTTAAGATAACAAAAACCCAATTTCCACTACCCATACGCCGATCCATGCTGAGACCGATCGAGCTAATCGGATCAGTTAACCAGGCCCAGCTCGGTTCTGATGACCATTTCCTCATCACGCTATCTTGGTTAGTTTGGCCTCCTAGTGACGATCTGGGTATTACTGCCAGTATTGAAGGAGGAAATCAAGCAGTTGGTGGCGGTAATGCACCAAAAGTTGTTTGCCAACCGCCATAAAACACAAGAAGAAGAAGACGAAGAAGGAGGGAAATCAAGCAAATCAAAATGGCGGCCTCGTCAAGCATTCAAGAAAAGTTATGCTTGATTATTATTATTGTACGAGGGTCGCGGGTGTTATTATTTAAAAATGTTGCATGGAGAAGATTTCAATTGTTGTTTATAGTTGTTCCCTCTCTTCTGTTTTGTGTTGGTTGGCAAGCAACTTCTGGAGGGGCATTACGCCAACTACTGGAATGGAGTGTGAATGGGGATGTGCAGCCAGGCGAGGATGACGCGTTCTGCTCATGCGGCTCTTGTTATCAGAGAACCGGAAAGTTAGAAAAACCGAGCGAGAGCCCACCTCTGGAACTGGTCTGCAGTTACTAGCTCGGTCCGGTTCAGTTTGCTTTCCATTTACACACCATAAGTTATCTCCCCAGTTACTGAGCTCGGACCGTCTCTGCACGCGCGGTTTCGAGGGTAGAGTAAATGGGGTAAAAGAGCGCATGAGCAGACCGCCTCATCTCCTACCGTCAGCCTCTGTAATCAGGAAATTTCAGACATTCATGAAAAACCTAGCTTCCCTACCGGGCCGCACGATTTCCAGTGATGATTCTGCTTAGCAGTGTGATGAACCTCAATGTCTGTTGTTGTTTCCTGCGTCTGGAAGCCCTGATTAGACTATCGTTTGTCGTATCCACTTCCCAAAAGCCGACTCTGTTGAGTAAATTCATCAAAGGCTGCCTTCTTCACCTGACTCTCTGTCAACTTTCTGAATGTTACGGTCCATGTTGGTTTGTTTACCTCTAGAGAGCAGCAGCACCATAGAGCGTCATTAGGAGGCGAGGAACCGTGCTAGCGTGGTGTGGAAATGGTCGTAAAGACCTGAGCTCGGCACGGATCAGTTTCAGAGGGCAGTGTTAACGGGGCTAATGTCTGGAATCATTTTGCAAGTTCTCCCACTTAGAAATCATGGAGGGGTCTGAAATGTCACTGTAGGTGCATGTCCAGAATAAAAAAATAAAAAATAATAATCCAGAAATCACAATTAAATTATGTGATATGATATATTTGTATGATACAGCAGCAAATAAGTATATGAACACCTGACAATTTCAGACGCCTCCATGATTTCTAAGTGGCAGAACTCGGTGTTCAAATACTTATTCTCCTCACTGTATGTATAAAGTAGGAATGATATGAAAACAAAGAAGCATTAACGGTGGGATATGGCACCATGCATGTGGTTTCCTGCAGTATAACAATAATACTTGTTGCTGAGTCAGGCCCATTGTGTCAAACTGTAGCCAAACATGAGGTTATTGATGCAGGACATCAACTAAACTTCAGTTCTAGAAAAAGAACCAGGATGGAGAAATCTAAATGCGTTTCTGCAAGCAGACTTACCCTCCCAGCAGTGCGGTTCCTAGGTTTTCTTTGAACACTGGATTTAAAATGTACCCCTGAAGCCCTCCTTGAAGGTGCTGACTGTGCCAAAGGCGAAGGCCGGTCAACACTGAGACACAGTCATCATGATCCCTGCAGGAACAGACCGAAAAAGAAACACAGGCAATCATTTTAACCAGAACCAGCAGGAAAGAGACAATCATCTTCGTTCTGCTCAGGATGGGAAAGAAAAGCTGCAAACTAAACATGGATTTTAGTAAAACCTCCAAGAGAGTGCTGGTGAAGCAAAATTCCAGGAAACTGGAGAGAAAATATCACTCCACAGGCCTGCGGGAGTCCTTCCTAGTCTGGAAAAATAGTTTACTGCTGTATAAGAGGACCCTTTGTAAAGCAAAAGCAGCAAATTTCTCCTCATAAATAGAGGAGAATAAGAATAATCCTGGATTTCTTTTTAATCCAGTTGCCAAACTCACCCAGAGCCATAGCTCTGTTGAACCGTCCATTCCACCTGTCTCTAGCAGCAATGATTTTATGGGATTTTTTATAAAATAAGATTTGATCTTATTAAAATAACATCCATTAGCACTCCTCTAACCGCCATTGGTTTGTCTCTCTGAGGGTGGTGGCAGCATCTGAGGTAGTCATGGAATCTGAAGCGGGTTCAGACTGCTTTGATCCGGGTGAACCTACAACATGGATGTTAGATCCAGTTCCAAGCAGGTTATTTAAGGAGGAATTCCCTTTGATCTCCTCCTCCATTTTAGACGTGATTAATCTATCTCTGTTACAGGGATATGTACCAAAGGCTTTTAAGGTTGCTGGAATTAAACCTCTGCTTAAGAAACCGTTCTCTTGACCCAGATGACTTGGTCAATTATAGACCTATATCCAATCTTCCTTTTCTTATCTAAAATTCTTGAGAAAGTAGTTGCTGCATGCTTAGTGTGAGTGGGATTGCTGAAGAGTTAATGAGTCGATGCAATCAGCTGGTTTTCCTTAGATAGAAAACTTTGAATCAATCTGACTGGATGATCTGGTGAACTGGAAAGTGCCTTGAGATGACATGATGTGAATTGGCGCCATAGAAATAAACTGAATAGAACTGGTGAAGATTCTCAGTCAACCAGATCAGTCATTCCAAAAAGTTACAAAACAATCCACTGGACTTTGTCTTCCAAGTTTGAAGACGTTTTGCTTCCCATCCAGAAGCTTTCTCAACGACTCCCCATTGCTAAGGGGAGGACCTGTTTTTTCGGTTCTGTTTTTTGCGTATTTTCTAAACCATAACAAGGCTTTTGTTTCTGTCACTCTATAAGCCTGGAACTCAATGTTACTCCTGACATTTTGAATTGAAAAAGCTTCCCGGATGGGAAGCGAAACGTCTTCAAACTTGGAAAACAAAGTCCAGTTTTAAAGTTTCATGTTTATACTATCAAAGTGTTTTCCCCTATATGATGGCCTGTTGTTTTGAGAAGTTTAGCTGGAAGGTAAATTATCCTTAAAGTTGTTGCCATAAACAATAATACTGTCTTTTTGAGACCATCTTTAACATGTAATGGAAAACAGTGTGACTGAAAGTATATTATTCTCTAACAAATAAAAACAGAGGTGGAGGACTCACTTTTGACTGTCTTTTTTTACCCATAATGCCACAGCAGCCTGGGGAAGAGGCTGATCCAGGAACAGCATCCGCATCACATAATTCTTAGCCAGGGAGGGAAGTTCCCTGTTAGGAAAAACAAACAGAACCGACCGTCGGTGTTATAATAGTTTATAACTCTATTTATTCACTGGATTGCTGATTCCCCGAAAAAACTGAAGCCACCAGCCGCCATATTGGTTCTAACTGCTCCCATGGAGACGCAGTCAAACTCCCTACATGTGCAGCATTTGACTGCAAAAACCAGCAGTTTTCCGGCTGCAGGAAGACGTTCCACAGGTCATTTCATAGTCAATAGATGAACTAAGCAATAAATCCATCTATAGCCGATGGATCCTATAGTATAGTCTGTAGACTAACATTAGTCTGGCTATCTCAGACTGACTGGCAGACATGGACTGAGTTAGACACTGACATTGGGTCTAAAATAGAAAGTAGAGGAAATAGAAAGTCATTCACTGTGAAATGTTAGTGTAGTAATTCTTTATTCAGTGGATGATGCTGTAGTTTTTGTAGTGTTTGTTTCTGTTTCTCAGTTGAAAAAGTGTTGAAATATATTGCATGTTATATTGACGGAAAAAAGCAACTTAAACATTTTTAAAGACTAATGCACAAAAGTATATGCCATCATGCATGCAACATCTGCAAATAGGAAAATACAGCATTAACAGAGACGTACTTTTAATTCAGTCTGGATGTGAAATCTTGAAATGAAATGTAAAATGTAATTACCATAACAATGTAATCAATACATGTATATTACATTTACATCGTACATTTTGGCACATCTGTGTTATTCTGCTCCATTAATACATTAATTTTAATGTGATGGATTTCTATAATATGGTATATTACGTGATTTATAAACTTATCTAATGAACATTTTTCCTTATTTTTCCTGTATTTTAATCATGTAAAAACACTTTGCATTGTCTTTGTACTGAGTTGTGCTATACAAATAAATTTGCCTTGCCTTGCCTATGTAATGTGATCTGCCAATTTTTTTTTAATTTATTTAAAGTTAAATTAATCTACTGATGCTATGAAACAGCCAGTCTGTGTCAAAGTGATGAATTTATCTTTATTTTAAATGTCTTAAGTCTCCCTGAAAATGAGAACATCATTGTTGTATGATGCTGACTGTTTACATTCTGACCGGTCTAACTACTAGGGAGTACCAATATGGCGGCCGGTGGCTTCACTTTAACCCCGTACTACCAACAGGCAGTCATCATCAAGGCGGAGGACAGGCTGTCAGCAGAGGCCTCCTACCTGTAAACAGCCAGACATGTTGCTGGATGGTTAAACAGCCTGTCCAGGATGTCAGGGTTCAGCTCCCGCAGGTATTCATGCAGGTTCTTACACTGCAGCTGGACCCGCAGCTTCATGATCTGAAACACAAACAGAGGATTTAATAAATCAGAGATATTTACTGTAGCCGCTCTACCTTTGATGCAACTAAACCAGAGAATATTTACAGAGCAGCTTCAGGACCTGCTTCCGGTCAAAGTGCTCCGCGTCTGCACTGGAGCTTCCGCGGAGAGAAATAGGACGCAGAAATTAACTTTAAACTAAATAACATGTTTGTCACAACAGCATTAGTCTATTGTTTCTCCCCATTTCTATTCTTCTTATTCTTCTTCGCCTCTTCTTCTTCTTCTTCTTCTATTTTTTAATGGCGGTTGGCAAACAACTTATAGGTGCATTACCGCCACCTTCCAGAATGGAGTATGGATCAGACAAACTATTATATTCTCCCTAAAATATTCATTATTTTAAGAGTACTATTTAATCCTGTATGTCCGAACCTTATCCTAGATATAATGTCTTCTTCTTTTTAATTCTATTACATTTTCTTTATTCTCCAACCTTTTTTTGAATACTATAATAAAATCTAGCATTCCCTCCTTTAACCCACTGTTCTTGCCATTTCTTCTTGAAATACATTTTTATAATATTCTTTAACTCATTTTTACTAATGTTTAAATCAACATCCTTTTTTACAGCACTCTTAGCAAAACTATCAGCTAACTCATTACTTATAACACCAATGTGAGCAGGAATCCAGACTAATTTAACAACAGAACCACCATTTCTAATCCTAAAAATTGAGTGAAAAATATCCAATATAATATCTTGCTTTGATTCTGAATTAAATTCTAGAATACTTATTAATGCACTACTTAAATCAGAACAAATTATCTTCTTCGCCTTCCTTTCTTCGTTGGCAAACAACAATTTGATGCATTTCCGCCACCTACTGGTCTGGAGGGTTCATTCATAATGAAAGCTTTACTAATGGTTCCCTCCCTCCTTCACTCAAAGGATTATTACTCTTATTGACAACTGGCGTCCAGTTAGTCTACTAAATAACGATTACAAAATCCTGAACACAATATTTGCTAAGAGATTAAAGTTAGTTCTGAATTACATTATTGAAGAAACGCAATCAGACTTTTTAAGAAACAGACACATCTCTAATAATATCAGGCTTCTGCTTGACATTTTAGATTACCCAGGTTTGATTAATGATGAAAGCTTAATCCTTTCCCTGGACTTTTACAAACCATTCAATTCAATTGAACAAAGGTTTATTTTTGAAACATTAAACCTATTTGGTAATTTTTTTCTGGAATACTACTAAAACATTATATAATAAAGGAAATAGTTCATTCAAATTGAAAAACGGAACATCCCCAAGATTCGACTTAAAGCGTTGTATAGGGCCAGGTTGTCCCATTTCCCCTCATTTATTTCTGTTATCCACTCAATTATTGGCTAGTCACATAATAAACAGTCAACTGGGTGGAAGGTCAGGTCTGGATAAAATAATTACTTTTAGCCAATTGGCTGATTATGAGGCAATTTTCTTAAAAAAAAAAAACTCTTCTGAAGTTTCTCTAGCAATTGAATGGATTATTTTTTGATTGTTCTGGTCTTTGCTTAAATGTGAAGAAATGTGAATTAATGGCTGTTACTCTCCCATCTCTGCAATATCCCAATAACACAAAAACAACAGAACACTAGATGTGACATTAAATTTACCCCAATTCTAGAAAGAACAAAGAAAAGATTTAACTCATGGCTCCAAAGAGACGCGTACCTTCGAGGAAGAATATTTCTTCCTAAAGCTGCAGGAATCTCCAGACTAACCTATGCTGCTGTTTCTCTGGCTGTCGACCAAAAGATGTGCAAAGAAACTGATCCAACATTAAGCAACTTTATTTGGAAAAACAAAAATAATAACATATTAAAAAAATCTGTTTTAATGAATAGTTATGATCCAGGAGGTCTTAACTTTCTCCTCTTTACGACAATTAAGTGAACTGGATCAAAAATTGCCTTAAAAATCCTACCTTAATCTGGAATTATTCCTCACCACATGTTCTCTAAGATAGGTGGACTTAAGTTTGTGTTTCTGTGTAATTATAACATTCATCGCATTCCTGTCGCTCTCTCTAATTTTCCTAAACAAGCCCTTTTGGCCCGGTCACTAATTTTCAAACATAATTTTTCTCCTAATAGGTCTCTTTCTTTGGAAAAATAAAGATATATGCTATAAGAAATGATCTGTTTTTTGAAAACTGATTTAGGAAGGATTTCACACTGATAAGTCAACTTTTCAATGAAAAAGGAAACTTCTTTATTTATCAAGAATTTCTTTGTCATTTTAAGATTCCTATAAGCCCAAAACAGTTTGCGATTGTTTTTGATGCTATTCCACCAGGTGTTATAATGTTATTTAAAGGTCAGACTTGTCTGTTCTCCTAAGGCCCGAGAACTCTACCTGATCCTACTGATACTTAAATAGGTAGACTCTGTTTTTAACCAAATTCTTCTAAAAATAACATATTCACACTTTATTCCAACATAACTGCATCTCAGTTCCTTCTGTATTTTCAGTCTGGTCTGGTCTAAGAAATATGTGGGAACAAAACATGGTCTCTACCTAATAAATATTTTCTATTAAACAAGTTTAAAGAGGTTTTCTTTTAGATTATTCACCACTGTTACCCAGTAAAGCCATTTTTGGTTCAATATAAAAAGGACATTAATTCCACTGCACTTTCTGTAACATTTACTCAGAGTCTGACTCCACCAGGCCCTATGGCAAGGCATTTGTCATTTCATTCTGGACAATATTTACGACAAATTTTAACTTTATTTTAAGGATGTTTTATTTGGAATTAAAGAATATGGAAAAGAACTCTCTTACCATTTCTTTTTATGTAATCTTTTGCTTCTGTGGGTCAAGTTTTATATCCATAAATGAAACATTTTTATGACTAAACCCTCATGTACACTCACCGGTCACTTTATTGGGTACACCTGTCCAACTGCTCGTTAACACTTAATTTCTAAGCAGCCAATCACATGGCGGCA
>JAGKQL010000046.1:12021716-12040653 GCA_018398635.1 Cyprinodon brontotheroides | reverse complement strand
TTTATATGGATGTTCAAAATAAAGACTTTGGGCAAAATATTAACAATAATGGGTCCGGATGATGAGTACCTATAACAGGAATGGAGAAGGAGCAGCGAGGGCAGCGGACTGTTTGGGACATCCCAGGCAGCGGAAGGACATTCCCGCATTCAGGGCAGAAGTTTGGCTCACCGGCGGAAGCAGACATGTTCTCTGAAAACAAACAGCATGTTTGCTAAAAGGCAACAGGAAACTTTACGATAACAATCCTCCTCATTTCCTGTTATTTAACCTCGTTATTTGTGGAGTTTACAAACGATAACCGTACAGACATATTTCTATTTATGACTGTAAACATCGTAGAGCCTTACCTTCATTCAGCACCATAACATGCTGACTCTCTTCTTCTGTGGTATTTATTGCCCTTTAGGATCCTTTGAGCTGTGTTGCTGCCACCTCCTGGTTAAAGATAGCATTGCAGCCTTAATTTTTTAACAACTCTATGAGAAAATCAACTGTACAACTTAAAAAGTCTGATATTGGAGTAAGTTGCGTTTTTTTTTTATTAAAAAAATATATATTTTGGATTATTAAAACGGATTTTTTTTAATAAATCAGATTTTATTCTTTATAAAAGGGTAATTCAATTTAAGACTTTTTTATGTTTTATAAATTCTAGAGCACCAATCAGAGTCGGTTTTATCAAAATTCCACGCAAATGGAGATTCTTGTGAAACAGCAGAGAAACAACTTTATCTTCTAGCTTTAGTGTTTGGTTGATCAAAGAAGGAACAAACAGCTGTTTATGTTTGGAGGGGGGTTTTAGGGGGAGACTAAGGTCACAGCCAGGAGTCTCCCATAGAACTGTAATTGTTCTTTACCTCTTTTTTTTCTGTCTCCTATCCTACCTATCAAAGTAAAATAGCACCCAAACTTTGAGACCATGAGTCAGCATTTACATTTTTTAAGTTGGAATGTTAAAGGTTTAAACCACCCAGTGAAGAGAAGGAATTTAATATAGATGTGGTGTTTCTGCAGAAACTCAACATCAGGATCTCGGACGGAGGTCGTCTTCTGACATGCTGGAGGGGGGGACAATGTTTTCATTCCCATTTTCAGGTTAAGCCAGAATATCAGCCAGAATACTCCGTTTGAGGCCAATAATGTGGCGGCTGATAAACATGGCCGATTTATAATGGTGAGTGGGAAGCTGCACGACACTGTGGTCGCTCTGGTCAATGTTTAAGCTCCCAACACAGATGATGAGAACTTTTTTAAGCAACTATTCTCTTCATTACCTGAACTCAATAAATACTCACTGGTCCTAGGGGGTGATTTCAGCTGTTGGCTGGACCCAGTTTTGGACCGCTCATCCCTTAAAAGCAACGTCATAAGCAAGTCTGCATTAGTTATACAAGCCTGTCTATCTGAGTATGGGCTGTCCCTATCACTACCCCATCTTCCCCTAAGAACTGGACAATGGCGTTTTTATTAAACTCTGCTGTCAGATTAAAATTTTGTAAAGTTTATTCAAGGTGAGATACGTTTCTTTTTTTGCTACTAACTCCAGAGACCTCCAGCCTTGTGCTATGGGATGTCTTTAAGGCCTACATCAGAGGCCAGATTATTGCTTATTTAGCAAAAATTAAAGCCACCTATGAACAGAACAACCTAACTCAGCAAATCAAAGAGATTGACATAAAATATAATTTGAATCAAAGTCCTGAACTGTTTAAAAGGCAGTTTGAACTTAAAACAAGGCTCGACCTATTGACGACACACTCAGCCGAATGCCTGCTTTTACATAACAGATATAAATTTTATGTGCATGGCGACAAACCTGATAAACTGTTAGCAACCATGCTCAAGGGTTCTAGGGCAAGGCAAGACATTTCCAGAATTTGAAAACAAGATGGCAGTGTAGTCAAAGACCATTGTCAAATTAATGATGCATTCAGGGACTTTTATGAGGAACTTTACAGCTCTCAATCACAAACCAATTCTAACATGACTGATGATTTTCTAGCTAAGCTTCACATTCCTGTAATCTCACCAGAATTTAAGAATGATGAACCTATGTCTCATGCAGAAGTTTCCCTAGCAATAGCCTCAATGCAACCTGGCAAATGCCCAGGACCGGATGGTCTACCTGCAGAATTTTTCAAACAGTTCTCAGACTTACTCTGTGTGCAGCTCAGCTCCACTTTTACTGACTGTTTTAAACACGGATCCCTTCCTTAATCGTTCTACGAAGCTTGTATCAAACTCATTTAAAAAAAAGGCAAAGATCCAGTGGAATGCACCTCTTTCAGACCTATCTCTCTCTTAAATACAGATGTGAAAATTTTGGCCAAAATTCTTTCCCGTAGACTTGAAACGGTTTTACCTTCAATTATTTCAAAAGACCAAACAGGCTTCATTAAAGGTCGGCACTCATATTTTAATATTAGAAGACTGCTCAATATCGTTTATTCTGGTGCCACGGATTCGGCTGAGTGTGTGGTCTCTCTGGATGCCGAAAAAGCCTTTGACTATCTATTTGCGGTCCTTAGCAGATTTGGCTTTGGAGGAAACTTCATTTCATTGATTAAATTATCATACCAGCAACCATCTGCCACAGTTTGTAACAACTTTCAGACCTCAAAACCATTTAGACTACAAAGAGGCACCCGTCAGGGATGCCCTCTTAGACCCCTGCTTTTGGATCTGGCCATAGAGCCCCTTGCGATCGCACTTAAAACCAGTAAAGAGATGTCCGGCATTTGGAGGAATGACATGGAACTAAAAGTGTCGCTTTAAGCAGATTACCTTCTACTTTTTATCTCCAAACCATCAACTTCATTGCCTTCTGCTCTCAATATATTTAGCCAATTCGGTCAGATTTCCGGGTAGAAGTTGAAACTTACCAAAAGTGAACTTTTCCCATAGGTAATGAAGTTAGCATGTCAGACTTTGCTAACTTGCCATTTAGAATGGATGTACATACCTTGGTATCACAGTGACAGAAAAAAATAAAAATCTGTTTATTGAGAATTTGATTAAGCTGTTGAACCAAGTGAAGGAATCCCTCACAAAGTGGACACCCCTTTCCATGTCCCTTGTGGGACGTATCAACTCAATTAAAGTGAATATACTGCCCAAATTTCTATACCTTTTTCAGGCATTACCTATTTTTATTCCTAATACTTTTTTTAATGAGCTAGACTCAACTTTTTCATCTTTCATCTGGCAGGGTAAACGCCCAAGACTTAATAAATTAACTTCCCCAGTTTTCAGTTCTATTACTGGGCTGCCAATCTTAGATGCCTAGCGTTCTGGTATTTCTATCATAATAATCAGGGGGGCTGTCCTGACAGGGTGGCTATGGAGCTACGCTCTGTTCCCCACTCTCACTCTCCTCATCTAACCCTACTTTAAACCCAGTAGTGAAACACTCCCTGAAAATATGGGGCCAGTTTAGGAAATACTTTAAACGCCACCATTTCTCCTTCTTAAGTCCAACCATTTTTTTCAAACCATCTGTTCAGGATGGGGTGTTTCTAGAGTGGCAGCGGGGGGGACTTACTTACTTTAAGGACTTTTTCATTGGGAAACATTTGGCATCCTTTGAGGAACTTACCAACAAATTTGGTTTACCAAAATCCTTTTTTTTTTTTGAATATTTTAAAGGACAAACCAGAATCTTTATTCAGTCTCATTTGTCAGGCTCAATCTCTCTGCCAGGAAATACACTGTTGGAAACCATCCTATTATTGAACCCAACTCATAAAGGGCCGGGTTTCATGGCTTTATAATAAAATGTTTACTATGAAAGAGACCTCCACACTTAAAGCCTCATGGGAAGAGGACTTGAATATGGCCATACCGGATCAGACATGGGACTCTATACTTTAACTGGTGAATACGTCATCTCTGTGTGCGCGCCATTGCCTTGTTCAGTTTAAAATAGTACATTCAACTGGTAAATTTGAAGAAATATGGGGGCCCTTTCTTGACTCATTCCAAAACTTACAACAATGCTCCAGATTAAAAAGGTTTATTAGATTTAATAAATCTGTCTCAGTCAGGGATAGGAAAGTAGTGCGTTGACGTCTTGGTAGTGACCTGGGTGGGCTAAATGGGATTTTATTTTGTAGGGATTGATTTTTCTGTATTATCATTTTATATCCATCTTTGCTGGATAAATATATTTACAAACTGTATGTATAAAAGGAAAACTCAAAAAAAGACAGTGATTAAAAAAAAGAAGGAACAAACAGCAGTGATATCCTGCTTCAGAGGCTACTTAGCACTTTCTTAGCTTTTGGGGGGAAATTAATCAAATTAATTCTTATTAGACCCCATTTTATTGCTCAAAGGTTACCTGTGGAGTACCACAGGGATCAGTGCTAGGACCAATTCTCTTTACTTTATACATGCTCCCAATTGGTAGAATTATTAGACAGCATGGGATTAATTTCCACTGATATGTTGATGATACCCAGCTATATCTGTCTATAAATCCAGATGAAGCTAACCCATTACATAGATTACAGGCATGTCTTGAAGACATAAAAACCTGGATGACTCTTAACTTTCTGCTTCTGAATGCAGACAAAACAGAAGTTATAGTCTTTGGACCAGAGTCTCTGAAAAAGAAGCTGATTAGCTAGTCACTTCATTTGGATGGGATTAAACTGATTTCAGATAATAAAGTAGAAAATCTTGGTGTTGTTTTTGATCAGGACCTGTCATTTAAATCCCATATCAAAGAGGTTTCTAGAATTTCCTTCTTTCATCTGAGGAACATTGCAAAAATTAGAAATATCCTGTCCAGGGGTGATGCTGAGAAACTAGTCTATGCATTTGTTACTTCAAGGCTGGACTATTGTAATTCTTTACTATCAGGAAGTCCACAAACTGTAGTTAAAAGCCTTCAGCTGATCCAAAATGCTGCAGCCAGAGTTCTGATGAAAATTAAAAAGAGAGATCATATCTCTCCTATCCTGGCTTCTCTTCATTGGCTTCCTGTTAAATCAAGAATAGAATTTAAAATCCTCCTTCTCACATATAAAGCCTTAAATGGCCAAGCTCCATCTGATATCAGAGATCTGATTGTTCCTTATGTTCCTAACAGAGCACTTCGCTCTCAATCTGCAGGTTTACTAGTGGTTCCTAGAATTTCTAAAAGTAGAATGGGAGGCAGATCTTTTAGTTCTCAGGCTCCTCTCCTGTGGAACCAACTACCAGTTTTAGTCCGTGAGGCAGACACCCTGTCTACTTTTAAGGCTAGGCTTAAAACTTTCCTTTTTGATAAAGCTTATAGTTAGGGTGGCTCAGGTTATCCTGAGCTATCTCTATAGTTCTGCTGCTATAGGCTTAGACTGCTGGAGGACATAGGGACCCCCATTTCATCATTCTGCTTCATTCTCTCTCTGTTCTCCTATTCTGCAGAATCTGTTAGTTCAATCTCTAACCTTCTGCTCTCTCTGCTTTTCCTCAGAGTAGCTTTGCCTCGTCTGTTCCTGTTTGGCTGTGACGTCATCCTGGAAAGAAACATCAGCTGTGCTGATTCCATCAACACCCTTGTTTATAGATGTTGGAGATCGGCCTGTTTTCCAGTGTGGTCCTGTTTCTCTGACCGTGACTGAGTGGATGTGCTCTCTTCGTCCTCTGGCATGGGAGCTGCCTTGGAGCTCGTCTGCCTGGCTGTGTGCTGGACTAAATATATTTTACAAACTGTATGTACAAAAGGAAAACTCAAAAAGAAGTGATTGGCATAAAAAAGAAGGAACAAACAGCAATGTATCCTGCTTCAGAGGCTACTTAGCACTTTTCTTAGCTTTTGGGGAAATTAATCAAATTAATTCTTATTGAATTTATTTGTGACAACGCAAAGCACAAATACTTGAAAATATGTAATATTTTTCCAAGGCAACTAATAGGATTGATTCAAATAGTCATTAGTTAAAATCGACCACCAAGATTGGAGAATTTGGATGTATTTTTTAAAAAAGAGTATTTAGGCTAGAATATTCTCAGCTACATCTCCTCCATCCTGGATGCTGAGAAATGCTGCGCTGTGCTGGTTTCTCTGTGGTTAACAGAAGGAAGGAACTGACCCTGGCTGCCTTTATTTGTCTTAACTACTTAACCTCAATCACAGGTCAGGAACCTCTTGACCTGAAACCAATCAGATTCTGCATTTTTCTTTTCCCAGAGGGCATGTTTATGAAGAGGATGTGGACGAGGAAAGGGAAGCCGACCAGCGATGAATCAGAAGAACTGCTGATCAGCTTAGCCTGCAGGACAAACACATCCCTCAGAATACTAAAAGGAAATGTGTGAAAATGTGGAATAGTTCATGCGAATCCTTCGGTAGGTTTGCTTTGCTTTAGTGTAACAAAAAGTCAGGTCTAGAATCTAAATCCCAGTTAATGAACTCAAAAATGACATCAACAGAACAAAGTTCAGTTATAAACAGACGTCTTCACAGAGTAAACAAATATCAAAATAGTTCATTTTATTATTTTTTTTTGTAATAAAGTTATAAACAATTCAGGCAGTGGTTTCTTTTCATCACCGTACAAAAATGGTTCTCTAATAACCCAAAAGCTAATTACAGTACAGTGATAATGATGATGTTTTTAAGTTTCGCTGCAGACAAACAAACGATTCATTTGTTGGATTTACATTAATCAAAACAGCCAAGCTTCAGATGTGATGTCATCGCTGGGCACATCCCATCAAGCAGAACCTCAGGATAATACGCCAATCGCTCGGCATCATTCATCTCAGGGAGACCGTTTACCAAACAAAAAAATTATAATAATTAACAACTAAAATCTTCCCCTTCTCAACTTCTAACCTGGCTTCATTTCATTCAGCTGACCTCATGTGGCATTTTTGTTGCTTCGCCATCATTCAGCTGCTCTAAGGATTGATTCATCACTACCTTTAGGACATCTTCCTTTGCAAAACTCACCCTTTTCTGCTTCACCGTTTTTCTGGTATTCCTCATTCTGTCGTTTCCACAGTATTCCTGCTTCAACACTGGTCAGATTACCTGAGCAGCTCTGCAGGTGTCCTGCAATCCCTCACTGCTGCCATCAGGCTTGTTGAAGCAGAAAAACAAAAGGCAAAGTGCTGGGAACCATGGGTCTGTACGGAAGAGGATTAGGGCCACTGGGAAAAAAAAAAAAAGAAAAGTTAACAGATTTTTAAATTTTATTTCAGTTTAACATGAGAAAAAAGTCAGAATTCTGACTTTAATTTCAGAATTATGACTTTTTTCCCCATGTTAAACTGAAATAAAATGTAAAAATCTGTTAACTTTTTTTTTTTTCCAGTGGCCCTAATGCTCCTCCGTAGGTCTGGGTTTAGTACGGAGAGAAATTAGCACCATTTGCAAGCAAAGAAAAAAAAATAATAAACTAGAAACTTTTAAAAACGTCTTATTTAAAGAAACGTTATTTTGTTTTTTTTGTTTTTTGGATCTTTGCCGTTTTCTCAGATTACATTTTTTCAAAATAATTTTACTTCATTGTATCACTGTTCTTTTTTACACTTCGAGCTTTTTAAACTGCCTTTTACAGATTTTACACATCCTCTTTACTCCCGGGGTCAAATGAGGAAGCATTTCTATTGTCGACAGAGAGCGTCCATATCGGGCTCATTGGAAGAGAATGCAATCCGTAAAACGCCTTTTCAGAAGAAAACGTCATAAAACAATATGAAAAAATATATATATAAAGATAATATCTACAAAACAAATGTTTAAGAATAATTATAAGGAGGGAAAAAAAGAAAATCAGAAAAACCAGCTTAAACTTCTCTTAAATAAGTTTTATTACTGGAATGCATTTTTTCTTTACTAGCAACAATAATGGAAGGAGATTCCCTCCATAATTTGGTCGTTAACGTGGCGGCGGCTCACTTTTAGACCTTCTGAGCCGCAGTTATTAGTCTCTGGCATCTTTTGGAGCATTTCCTGCTGGAACAAGCCTGATTGAAAAGGACAGACTAGCGGTGGTTTCCCGTAGAAACGGGTGAGCAGTAAAGGAGTCAGACTGTCCTAACTGAGCAGAAGGATCTGGATCCTTATGATCCTGCTGATGGAACTTTTCCTTCTCTGCTTTCTGAATCAGAAACATCCATTTATCAGCTAACTTGGTTTATTAGTGAAGCACTGAGGGCCTCAGGTGGTTTAGTCCAAACTTAGTGCTGCTAGATGAGAGAAAGTTAGTGTTTCTGCCCCCCGCCCCCCCCATCATTAGTGTAAACTCACCAACTTCAGATCAAAGGCATGTTTTCCTTTAATAACCTGGTTGAGGTTTTTCCTTCTCATAGTGGATTAAACTCATTTGGATCATTAGTGATGCCGTTTCCTCCAAACAACACTGAATCTTAATGGGATCAATATTCTTTAAAAACAAAACATAAAGTAGTTTAATCTCCCTAAGTGTTTCCCTCTGACTCTACCCTTCGTGCCTCTTTTTAATTCCCGGGTTTCGCTCCATGACTTCCTTCTTCCACCTGGAGCTGCGGCAGATATCTGCAACATTCTGGCTTCCATTTAAACACGAGAACAGAGTCCAGAAAGCAAGGCACGTCACCAGTGTTTATAAAATGCGTCTCCTCTGCGTGGCGGTCCTGTCGGTAACAGGTGAACAGCCTTGTTTTCTGTTGATGAGCGGTCTCACCGCTACCCTCACTGCAGGAATTCTTCTTTGGTCTGAGGGTTTAGTCTTTAACAGCGTTTTCTGGAGAACCCTCAGCTCCAGCTGGAGTCGTACTGCGTCCAGCCCTCCGGTGGAGCTAAGAAGACCCTCCGGCCTCGGTGCAGGAAGCTGACTACGCCTCTGTATCCGGTGCGAGGAACTCCAGATTTTAAGTCGTCCATCACTCCCAAATTTCTAGCAAAGACTTTAAAACTGTCTCTGCTGGAGTACTGCACCCTGTACGGCCCGGGTCCTTTCAGACTCCCCCCATGCTGAAGGTCTTCCATCTTCACCAATGTGGCGCTATAAACCTCCCGTATAAACATCGGATCGTACTTCTCCTTCAGCAAGAAAGACAGATCCTGTTTGGTGAAAGGCACAAACTCCGTGTTCAGCCGAATATAGCGAAGGTATTGGTCAAAGAACTGACCTAAACTGACACCTTTCCTGCCAAAGGTGATGGTCCGGGAGATCTCCGGTCGTATGCAGGAGCGGTTTTTACGCTGCTCAGGTTGACGCATCCAGTCGTCCCAGAAGGCTGAAGGCCATTTTGGTTCCAGTTCGTCCCACAGCTCCTTCAGCAGCATCCAGCCCAGGCCGGGGAAGAAGTCTGTCCTGTGGAGGAGCTGGGCTTTGGAGGGGTCGATCAGAGCGTCTCTGCCGTTATCGTTCCAGGCGGAGACGCACCACAGGCTGGGGTCGGAGCGCAGGATGGGATACAGGGCCCGGAAATACTCAAAAAAGTCTGGAGCCACCTGAGTGGGAGGAGAGGTGATGTTAGCTTTCCAACTTTAGGGTTTCTGTGTCAACAGATTAATATAAGAGGCCAAAGTATAGAGTGGATTTAGTGCCTATGTTGATACAAACAAAGAAGATATTTTGGAGGAAAAAAAAGAAAAGGTTTTAAAAGAAACGTTGCTGTTTCCCCCTTTTTTTATTTTTATCTATTTTTCATATTTTAAATTTTACAGATTTTATGTTTTTTGATTCCATTTCTTAGATTGACTCCATTCTTTCAAATAGATCACATTGCAATTTTGTAAAAATCAACCTGAAAAACAAATATTGGAAACAAAAAATTATAAAAAAAAAAAAAAAAAAAAAATTTAAAAAAAAAAAAAAAACATAAAAAAAGATTTAAAAAAAATATAGTCTGATTAAAACATTTTCAAAGCTTTATTTCTGGATTGCATTCTTTTGTAAATTTTTCATTTCCAAAATTTTAACTTGATAAACTATTTCCTCTATCAAATAATGATGATTACAATGACATTAATCTTAAAATACTTCTACATTTGGGCTAAAAAAAATTAATCGGATGAAACACGATTAATCGGATTAATTAATCCAGGGGTCTTTACACTCCGTTAACCGGCTGGTGTATATATATATACATATATACACACACACACACACACACAAATTTTGTATTTAAGATAAAAAAAATTAAAAAATATACGTTTTCATCTGTCAATCTGCTCTATAATCAAGAACTCATCAACTAGAAAATTTTTACTTTCACCTGGTTTAATTTCTTTAAAAAAATCTTCTTTAAAGGTATTGCTGAGGAAATTTTGTAAAAGACCCACCCTGTCCATTAAAAAAAAAAAAAAAGTGCCTGCAAGGCGAGCAAGAGCCGTGCTTTTCTCATAGCCCATACAAGCTTACTGTGTCCACATGCAGCGGGGGCTTTATAGTGGACTTTATAGTGGATTCAGTTAACTGACCGTTCAGACAGATGATCACTGCTTTTTGCTCCGTTGGTCACGTAACCCTCCTCCATCGCGCAGTGCCTGCGCCATCTTTGTTATTAGTCACAGCTGCCGGGTAGCAACAGCCTATGGCTACAGTAGGCATGCGCGGTGTTGTCAAAAGTACACACATCTTACTTAAAGGGAGCGCCATTTTTTTTTTTTTTTTACATTGGCCCTTAATTTTACGTTATTACTAGTGCTGTCAAAATTATCGTTATTAGCGATGAGGCCATTTAACGGCGATTATTTTTAACGTGGAATTAGCAGCTATGTGGTTTTATGGTACAATTTTTCCAAAGTACATCCCGCTGCAGCCTACTTGGGAAGAAGCGGGGCTATTTTCCCCAGTCTATGCATTTCTCATGAGCCGAGGCGACCTCCTCAAGGGAAAAAAACGGCTCATACACTGGGTGACGCTAGTGCCTTTTCTTTAAGCCCCACCAACAAACAAGTTGAGTGTCTGGTAACTAGTAGCAACCTGAAGTGCAGCTGAAAAACAGATTTACTGAGGTGAAATGGAATCTGCTACGGCACTGCCTGTGTACCTGGCTGCGGTCGGTATCGTGTGTGTGTGTGTGGGTAAGGGTTCAGTGTGGGTGTAAAGTGGGTGGGTGCTTGTGTGTGTTCTCATTTTGTTAAGAGGCTGAAAAGTAACTTTCTAGAGCATAGACTATTTTGATGTCGGTCTATTGATTTTGATGTATTGAAAATTGTTCATTATTACCTTGGTTAATTAACATCTAATGTTAACTGGTACTACATTTTATAAGTTGTAGGGTAAAAATGCTTGTCTTTGTCTTTTGTTGACTGTATTAAACGGTAAAGACTGTCTACATCAGCCTGTTTTCAGGGCCTTTTTGGCTACATATTTGTTATTTTTTGCTACATGCCTCCCCATCTTCTTGCCATATGTTTCTATGGCATAAATCAGTGTCTGTGACCTGTTCTCATTTTAAAAAAAGAACATTGGCACAAACCTAGCCTGTATGTATTTTTTGTATGTCGCCAGTATTTGCGTAGTTTTCAATCGGGAAAAAGTAATGTCTTGCGTTAAAATCTTGATTAATCGCGGAGTTAGCATAGGCGATGATCGTTGTGGCGATTAAAAAGGTATCGATTGATGGCACTAGTTAATGCACATCATGTTCCTAAGCGGGGATGAAGATGTTGTGGAAGAGGGCCTTAGAGGCGGCGAAGCTTGGTTGGTCAGAAAGCCAGCCGTACGTATTTGAACCCTTACTGCATAGCGCTGCCCAGTTCTGTTAGCTCTAAGCCTGCTGAAGACACAGACGTCGTCCATCCCCGTGAACACTGGGACACAACTCAATGGGAAAGGAAAGGATTCTGAATTCAATCTATTAGCTGCGACATATGAATCAATGAACATATGAATTTGATTGACAGATGACCGTTGATATGTGATTGGCCAAATTTAGGTGTAAGAGCTGAAATATAACTAACTGGCCTGCAGAAGATAAGAAAAACCCCCACAGATGTTAAGACAGGATTTTTGAATGATGTAAAATGTATATATGATTTCCTTAGGCCTTTAAGGAAGCCTTCGCTTTCCAATTATTAATCGAGGCATCAAAAAACTATGGACAGATGAATCGATTTGCTAAATAATGTTTAGCTGCAGCCCTAATAAACAGGTGGATTTCCTGCTGCTGCTCACCTCCAGGTCATCCTCCACTATGACGACTGTAGACTGGGAGAAGGTGTTGAACACTTGGTTAAGCGCCCATCGATAATGCCTGGCGATTTTGTAGTAGCCCTGGAACTTCCTGTGCTCTGGCCGGACCTTGATGTCGGACAGCTGTGGTTGTTTGATGTGCGTGACTTGCTCTCCGTAGGAAGCGATCACGCGAGCCGTCTCGGCGTGGCCGCAGTCCTGGCTGACGATGATGGGGTAAAGCTCTGCAGACGGCCGGTACATAAGGAGTCTGTCGAGGCTCCGCTTCACGGTGACTCTGTCGCAGGCGATGACCAGGATGGGGATGATGGGCTCTGGGCTGGGGGTCGTAACTTTAGTGTTGCTGGTTTGCTCGTTGTCTCCATGTAAGCTTGGAGCCATCTTATCAAGCCTAGTAGTGCGGGTTTGCTCCCCGGCATCCTTTCTGAGTGGTTCTGGAGTCCTCTGACGCTGCGGGTGGGCAGCTGGCTCTTTGACGTCTCTTTGACTGCTTTCCCTTTTCCCAACATCCTTCCTCCGCGCCCACACCGCTCTGTGGCTTTCTATCTGCTTCAGGAGCTTCTTCTGGGTATCAAGGTGAACTTCCACCTCCTCCGCCAGCCGGATCATCTCCTCTGCAAGGTTGCCCTGACCCATTTTCCCCCGGATCGCGGCCCACTCCTCATTCCCACCCGGTTCCGCTCCTCCACCATCTCCCAGATGGCCGATGGGAGGTCGGCCCCAAAGGTAAAGCAGGAGCAAAGCGTTCCAGGCAACAAACAGGAAGGCGCCGCATAATATAAGGGAACCTTTCTTGCGAACCATGGCCTAAAGACCCCAGAGGATGCTAGAAGGGAACTTATGATGGCAACAGAATGAGAGTCCAACAACTCCAGGTTTTAATATTTCATTTCATTTTTTGTCCATTTGTCAGGAGCGATTCCAGAGGGCAGCAGGCCGATTTAAGAGAGACTGGCATGATGTTCCTGTGGAGTTCCTGCAATCCATGAAAACCTGAGCGGGCTGGAAAACGACTCTGCGTGACAGGAGGCATGGAGGTCATCTATTCACTGTCATCCTGAAAACAGAAAGGAAATTATCAGAAAATAAAGGAACATTTTCACATTTGGACAATAAAAGAAGCATGACTTATATCAAACAAGCTTATTCATTTCAATACAGTTTATTTCTATAGTGCCAATTCACAACATGTCATCTCAAGGCACCTTACAGTTCGACAGATCATTAAGACAAATTGATTCAAATTGAGTCATTTGCAGCGACAGTGGAGAGGAAAAACTCCCTTTGAACAGGAAGAAACCTCCAGCAGAACCAGGCTCAGTGTGAGCGGCCATCTGCTGAGGCCCACTGGGGTTCAAGGAGACAGAAGCAGAGAAACAGACAGAAACAGTCCAATCCAATTTCATTTGTTAAGCACTTATAAAATAATCCCAGCTAACCAAAATTCTGTAAAAAAAAAAAACCAAACAAACATAAAATATAACATGTAAAACACAAAACAGTATTCACACAAGTACATAAGATGTCTGATGTACTGAAGACGGTCATTCCAGAGCTTTGAAGCTGTAACGGTCTGCTCTGAGCTTCCGCTTAGTTTTTAGGTTCTCTCAGGATATAAAAAGAACGTATAAACAGGTCTGCTCAGTAAGTCAGATTTTAAACTCAACACTTTAGCAGTCTATAACTTTAAGCTTCAGGAGAAGTTGGGGTTAGAGAATGCCAAGAGTGAGCGAAGCAGTAATCAAAGCAAAAGGTGGCTACTTTGAAGAACCTAGAATATAAGATACATTTGAGTTGTTTCAAACTTTTTTGTTAAAGGGGAACACCGTTTTTTCTTTTACATTGGGCCCTTGAGTTTACGTTATTCCATCATGTTCTACTCACTCATATGAGTTTAGTGTCATTTGGAGCCGTTCTGAAGATATTACGTTAGGTTATATCCAGTAACGTCTTCCTATGGGCAACGACTTCAAGGCACAAACTAAACTGCTCATAAATTATTCTTTATGGTACGCCAGCATTCAGAACATGTAGGCGAATCGCTGTCCCCCAGACATCCGTGGTTATATTTTTTATATTTATATCTTTTAAAACAAAATGGAGTGTGTATGACTAATTTATGCCCTGTTCTTGGAAACTTTAGTTAAAATGTCAGTCAGCAGCTGCTGGAGTTGGAAAAACTTAACTTTAGCTGCTGGGCGCCGCCACATCAACCAATCAGAGAAGCTGATCTGGGAGCTGGCAGGGAGTCAGAACACAAGCACTGCTGATGCAGAGCGCCATGATCATCCTCTGAAACAGTTAACACCTAAATTAACTTCTAAATGTAGAAACCTGCCAGCAAAATATGTTTGCTGTTATTATCCTGGTGCCTGCAGTTTGCACCATATAATCTGATAAACTGCTCTACAATCGACTCTATGGAAGAAAAAACAGTCTCATTGGAATCTGCCTTTTTTTAACACAGAATTTTAAACACTGAATTTTTTTAGACATTGATTCCTTAAACACTCAATTTTTATCTGGTACCAGAATTCACCTCAAAAAAAAATTTCAGCCTAATTCTTCAGGTGACCTTTTGTGAACTCAAGCCAAAAGCAATCTACAGCTCGATAGAGTCGAGGCAGCTTCTAGCCAATGAAAGAAATTAGCTCATTTCGTCAGGGTGACACAACGGCTGGGCCCCCTGTCGGTAACACAGCGGCAAACTTTTTTTCTTCTTCATTTACGGCCAGAGGCAACATGGCGGCGGCAAACAGATAAAAAACAGACAGGATTCGGCTCCAGTTGTTGTTTCACCCAGTCTGATAAGAGGAAAACTCTAATAGCTGTCTGTTAGTAGCTAACTGGCGTTTTGTAATTTTATCTGTTTAACAAAAAAAAAATCCTCGTTCGGCGAGAAACAGTGCTGAGCGCGACGTGACGAAAATTAGCTGATTTCATTGGCTAGAAGCTGCTCGACTCTATCTCAGAGTGTGGATTGCTTTGGCTTGAGTTCACCAAAAGGTCACCACTTTAGAGGCTGAAGTTTTGCATCTGAATTTTTTCTAGTGAATTTTACCAGAAAAAATTGAGTGTGAGAGGAATTCAATGTCTAAAAAAATTAAGTGTTTAAAATTCAGTGTTAAAAAAATTCAGTGTTTAAAATTCGGTGTTAAAAAAAGGCAGATTCCAATGAGACTGTTTTTCCTTCCATATACTTCCAGCTGCCACCAACAGTAGGGGAAAAACCCCAAGAGGCGACGCATGTGGACATTAACTGGAGTACAGAGACTGTAAAAGCTGACAAAGCCACCCACTTAGAGCAGGAATTATATCAAAATTAAAAGCTATCATTTAAACGCTATTAGTAAATAATTACTTCTGAATGAAATATGCCTGATGGGTTTTCTCCGGTAGAATCTTCTTGGTGTGGCAAAGGCTTCAAACTTGTTTCTGAAAGCTACACGGAAAGAATGAGGTAGACTACTGAGGAGCATTCTGCTGCTATATTGCTACAGTGATTCAACACAGTTGTTCCTTTGCAGGTTCTGTCACCAATAGTTATATATTCATCTAGATTTGTGTTACATACACTTAATAATAAATTATATTAATTCTTAATCTGTGTCACTATGTATATTCTTACTTATATATCCAGGTGGATATAGTGAGTTAACTTTTCAATCAAACTTTGCCAGTTCTCTATGTTTCTTCTAGTTTCCCACACTCTGAAAGAAACTCAACCGTGTCTAAAGGAGGAAGCACAAACATAGCGATCAGATGAGTAATCTGTAGACCCACATCTGGCTTTTATGGTCCTAAATTATGAAAATCAACACTCTGTGTTCATCAGGTGTAACATGGCAGCAAACTAATCCTCTCGTTGCTGAACACATCTTTAAAGCGGCTGAAATGTTTTCTGATCCTCACATTAAATGTCCTAAACAGAAGAAAAGGGTGAAAGCTTTTTGCTCGATAAGATGAATTATTATAACGAAAAACAGAATGAAAATCCCCTCCACACCAAACAGAGAAGAAAAAGACAGAACCTGTTTCATCCTCTCATCTGTTTGGGTTTTGCTTACAGCTCAGCAGCGAATGTTGTGACTCTCCTTTCCACCCATCTGCCTCTCATTTGTTTTTAATCCAGTTTTCTGTCCTGAAACGATGAAGTTGCCCTTTTTTTCTCTGGTACTTCTGCAAACTTTATCGTCAGTCGATGAAAAACCAACATTTCTTTCAACACAGAATTGATTTTCCCGTTAGAAGTCATTTTGCAATCCTTCCTGCGGTTTCAACAGAAGCCTTAATGGTTGGTGTCATGTTTCATGTTAGCCAGCATTCAAAGCTCATTAAGGTCCACATTTGCAGAACTGTAATTCCAATGCTGTTGTTTTTTTAAGCTAAAAAGCTAAGCAGTTAAATAACACATAAAGCAACTGACTGCAAATCCTGGGGTATAAACTCAGTATATTTAGTCCAGGGTTGCATAATGTTGCACCTGTGTCACACTGAGCAGTCGATCGGAGCCCTGCCCGCACTGAAGGGTGAAGATCTTTGGCTAAAATAAGACATCAGGCCGCGGCGGGTTAGGATTTATACCTAGAAATAACAAACTAGACACACTGAGCAAGTCTGCTCATGCTAAAACCTGAGAAAACGGCAATGATGGGGAGCCGCTTGGAAAGTCAAGCAGTCAGGAGAAATAAGGAGAAATATTTATGGTTATTGAGTTTGGAAAATAAATATTCTGTTACAACAATAAATATTTACTTTGGAATATTTTTGTTGGTTTTTTTACCTGACAGTCTATATATTCAATTTGGAAATTTGATTTTTATAAATTAATAAATGAGAGAGAAAAAATTACTTGGAAAAAAAACAACCCCATTATTTTTCTTTTAAAGGAAAAGGAAAAGTCCTCAGTCAAAGTAAGGAATAATCAAAGGATCAATATTTATGTACCCAAACCACAATGTTCGGCTTCGCGGATGTTTGAATGTGATTTAGCTGATGATCACCTGGAAGTCTGGGAGCCTAACCCCATTGCCGCTCTAAATATAGTAACCCCTCCTGCCATCTTCAAGCAGTGGCCGCCACGTAAAAAGGTAAGCCTGAAGGCCAGCCATTCTCCCCGCTATGTGCTAAGCAAAAAATAAACTGGGAACTGACTAGATTACATCATGCAACTACTGGCCCACTCTTCCAGGGTAAAACCCTCGTAATATGGGGAAGCCACAGTAAAACATTTGAAGAAGAATGTTTTCAAGATGACTTGATAATAGCGCCATGTGACAAAACATCGTGATGCCAAAGCACTGGGACTTGATCAACAGCCGACACGCGCACCAAGGACGCCGTCACCAACCAGTAGGTGGCAGTAGTGTTCTTTGACAAACATGGATGCCTCCAGTAAAGCACATTCACATGAAAAATTACTCTGTGCACTAAAAACACTGATCATTTATTGAACAGGATGGAAATGATTTCATAATCAAAAGTACTTTCAGAAGTGTGGATTCTGAATATGAGCGACCTTCTTTAAAACATGCTAAAATTATCATAAATAATGCTGTTAAATAATGCTCCTAAGTCTTGACTGTTTAACTCTCACAGACAGCTACCCATATTCAGGAAGTGTTTGTTTTTCAATGCATAAAACAGATTTATCTTTGAAGCACAGATGTGCAGCGGTCGGCGTCTTCATCGATCAGTCCACCTAATGCCCTCTGCTCCTCCATCCAACATCATCAGCTCCTTCTATCATTTATCCTGATGAACATATAGATTAGCACATCTAACATGCACACAGCTAAGAGGAAAGACAATGTGTAAAGCATGTGGAACAGTCGTGACTTTCAGGGCGGTCTTTACCAGGACTGATGTGAGTTAGAGGAGGAACACGGTTAGCAAAGCTTCCCAGCATTAGAAACACTTAAACCTATTAGTGCTGACAAATATAGGTCAGCAATAATCTAAAATGGAGGGATATTTGACAATCAGGCTGTGATTTCCTTTACCTTTTCCTCTGATTGGACCAATCTAACTTCTTCACAACCACTAAAATATTTCCTGAAGTTGAATATTTCACACTTCATGACTTTGACCAGATGCGGCTAACCTTTGGGAAACATATTTCCATAAAACAAACTCTTGTTTTTGTCATTTTCTTATCCAAATAAAGCTACTTTAACACCTTAAAGTGCAAAGACGTCCCAACGTTTACATCCTTCCACTCTTAAAAGTTGTGTTTTTCTACTTTTTCAATGAAAACCGCAGAGATAATCAGTTGATTTGTAGCTGAAGCAGAAATGCAGACATAAAACCAGGGTAGATGTGGCTCCAAACCTTAAACCAGACCTGATTGTTTGTTTCCATGTTTTTAAGACATCAGCATAAAGCTTCCTACCTTCTTAGGAAATAAATCCTAATTCAATTATAATTGCTGTTCATCATCCGATCACTTTGAGGGATCCTCTTCATGTGAGCAGGAAGAGCCACCCAGCCTGCCTGCCTGCCTGTTGTGATGCTAATGAAGCTTTGCGGGGCAGGGGGGCTGAGCACCAGCTGACTGTCCGCTCCTCCCTCCATCTGACACCAACGTGGAGCTGAGCGGTTGGATCCACAGCTGAGCTCCAACCAGTCGCTCACATGACTGGTTGGCTGTGACTCCATGACTCCTCAGCCCACATTTATTCACCTTTCCCCCTGAAGCCAAAAATCTGATCCTCCTGTCAGCCTAGAATTCAGCTCTGACCATTTAAACACAATGAAGTCTGCAGCGCTGTGGTTATAATGGCAGCACTGCAGCACCGCCACCTGCTGTTAGC
>JAGKQL010000046.1:11983709-12016716 GCA_018398635.1 Cyprinodon brontotheroides | reverse complement strand
CTAGGAGCTTTTTAGAAATCAAAGTGCTAGAGGGGTCTGAAAAGTGGCTAAATATAGCGACTAAAGCGCTAAGTTGGCAACACTGCTCTTTGCATGGTTTGTTTTCAAATGGTTTGCTGCTGTCTGTTTGAACCTTCGGAACATGTGCAGCAAATGGACTGATCCAATATGGTGGACACTGAAGGGGCTGAGACACACACCTTAATATTATCAGCTGCTCTAAAGGCATTTTAGCCAAAGGATTTTTTATCAAAAACATAATTAATGTGCACAAATGAGTTATAGCTGTAATAACCATACATGTAAACAGAGCTTTATGGGGCCCCAGGAACTTGGGGCCCTAGACAACGCCTAATGATAAATCTACCCCAACCTCCACCCTCGACTGACACACTAAAACTATATGTTTAATGTTCCCATCTGTCAACATGGTGCGACTGCTAAAAAAAATTTGCACTTTTGTGGTTTATCTTTAAAAGTATCAAGAATTTTGGGAGCAGCCTAAAAGGAATAGAAACGATGTCAGCCATTGTGTTTTTATTCCCACTCTCTTTTGTTGTGTCATCCTTTTCCCTTCAGCTTATCACCAAGTTATCTGAATTAAAAGCACCTTTCAAATTGACTCTTAGTTTATTTACTGTTTTTACTGTACTTATTGTTTAAAAAATTATGATTTAAAATCCTAGTTTGTGTTGGAGCTTGGCCTGTTTTCCAGTGTGTGGTCCTGTTTCTCTGACTGTGACTAACTGGATGTACCTCTTCATCCCCTGACATGGGAGCTGCCTCGGAGTCGTCTGCCTGGCTGCCTTTACAGCTGCTTTTGTGTCTCTGCTTCTAGTCCTTTGAACTCAGTGGGTCTCAGCAGATGGGCCGCCACACTGAGCCTGGTCTGCTGGAGGCTTCTTCCTGTTAAAAGGGAGTTTTTCCTCTCCACTGTCGCGCTTTTCTCATTTTTAGTGTGAGGGATTGTATTTGTCAATGAGTCGATGTAATCAACTGGTTTTCCTTAGATAGAAAACTCTGTATCAATCTGACTGATGATCTGGTTGAACTGTAAAGTGCCTGAGATGAGACATGTGTTGTGAATTGGTGCTATATAAATAAACTGAATTGAATTTGAATAGACAGAAGCATCTTCATTCACATTTCCCCTAAATCTTCACATTATGATATATGTTTACTTTATTTATTGCTGCATCTAAAAATATTAAAGATACATAACATAGATATGAAATAATGCAATAGAACCTACAATAACTTAAATTATATCATTTTGCTAGGTCATCAAATTACAAAAGATGATTAGGACTGACTGGGGGGAAAAAGTTACTTGATTTTTAAATATTATTTCAGTTTAATATGGGGAAAAAAAGTCAGAATTCTGACTTTTAAAACTCAAAGATTCTGACTTTTTTCCCATACTAAACTGAAATAAAATTTAAAAATTAGTTAACTTTTTTTTCCCCAGTGACCCTAATCCTCTTCCGTAGAAATAAATCATTAAAAAGCAGTTAATTTTTTTCATTTCTTCAGTGGCCCTAATCAAACTCTTCCATATCAAATCAATTCAGTTTAGTCCATGCAAATAAACTGCCTGTAGTGTCTTTAAATGTCCAGCAGGTGTCAGTGTTTTGTGAGACAGTATCAACACGGGATCTATATTTTGGCAATGTGTAAACGCTTCAAGATGCCTCATTAACCCATCACTATCTATCTATCTATTCATCTATCTCATCTATCTATCTATCTATCTATCTATCTATCTATCTATCTATCTATCTATCTAGAAATGAAGATGTATCATTGTGACTGGATGAATAAATAAGTGCATGGTCTTATTATTAATGTAGTTCTGGCATCATTGCATTTGCCTCTCAGCTTCAAATGACGATGCAGCTTCTGATCCTGATCAGGCGCTTTTCTTAGAAACAGCAAACGTTTTTAATAAGATGATAAAAAAAAAAAAAACAAGTTATAAAACAAGAAGTAGAGATAATGAACAAAATTATTTATCTTTATGTATTCTTCATGGGAATCCTTTATATTATTGCCAATGGGCTCGACAGGAAGGATAAAATAAATACAGTAATTTTTTTAAATCTGGTTTGATATTTTCTGTTCACTTGCAGAAAAATACGTTTATGAAAGTATCAAGAAAATTTAATCAGATGAAAAGGTCAGATTTTTTTATGAAATGTCTGGCAGCAGATTGAGATGACAGTTATATCAGTGAGGGACGTTTTTTTTTTTCTTTTCTGAGAAATGTTACTTGGTACATAAAGACAAGCACAGTAAACATATTAATCAATTAAATTCAGTTTATTTCTATAGCGCCAATTCACAACACTTCATCTCAAGGCTAACTTTCCAGTTCACCAGGATCATCCAGTCCGGGTTGATTCAAAGTTTTCTATCTAAGGAGAAAACCAGCTGATTGCATTGACTCATTGACTCTTTATGTGATCTCTCACACTAAGCATGCTTGTAGCGACGGTAGCAGAGAGGGAAAAACTCCCTTTTAACAGGAAGAAACCTCCTAGCAGAACCAGGCTCAGTCAGTACACGACATTGAATGCAACACATCATACAATTGATAATATAAATGTACCTAATGACATCATTATACAGAGAATCACTTCTGCAAACCTTTCAAACACCATCGCTTTCATTGGAGACTTCCCTGTAGCACTCACTAACTGGGAGTCCTGTCATAGCATGAAAAAATTTCACAGATGAAGAACATTTGATCCCAGCAGAAAACAAATCACCAGGAAATGGGTTGTGTTGAACCCATTGAAACTATCCAGAATGGACGTCTGCCTGGCGACTTCTTCTTGTCCCCAGGTGTCTTCCTGTCTCATCATCAGATTATGTCTGAAGGGATCATTTTATTTTGGAGATATGAGGAGAAGCTCGGCTGTCTAAATTATTTCTTCTCCAGGACAAGAGATAAAACCTGCTGCAAAATTGAATCAAATAGATGGACTACATCTAAACTGGTAGGAACAAGCAATTATTATTATTCTTTTAAAAAAATCACTTCGGTCAAATACAGTAAACAACTACAAAAATGAAAAATAAAGTTCATTTAGTAAAACAAATGAATATAGAGCTAGATCTGTTAGAAAATGACAAAAAGAGAAACATCACTTATTACATAATAGTCTTACAGAAATTAGATCAGACTGAAATAAACTAACATAAAGGTGATATATAACGTCCAAAGCAAGCATTTAAAAGATGGTTAAAAAATATATATATATTGGGGCAGGAAAAAAGGAAACAAATTCATCTGTTAGGTTTCTGTTATAGTATTCAGTCTTGCTTTACTCCTTGCTGTGTCCTTTGGTTTTTTCCAGTTACTGTCCGAGTCTGGGTTCTGTTATGTTTTCTTTAGAGTGTTTAATTTTTCTTTTCTCCATGTTTTAAAGTCATTAATTTAACATTGTGTTATTTCCAGTCTTCCTGGTTTCTATTTGTTGCTCTTGTGTTCTCCTTCTTCCCTAACTCTTTCCCCTCTCTTGTTCTGTGCACACCTGCTCCCAGTTTCACTCATTAGCCCCTCTTTGTCTCTGTGTCCTTTAAAGCCCTCTCTCTCTTCAGTTCCCCTTTGCCACAGGTCCTTGTCAAACACTGCCAAACTTTGTCAAAACTTCCTCCAACTCCATCTTTCTAACTGAGTCTTCCTCGTTGTGACAGTGATTCCCCTCATGTCTCTACGGTTTCTGGTTCAATTTGACTAGTTTTTATGTTTGATTCTTTTGGATTTTTGGGCTCCTGATTTGATGCTTGTTTGGACTTCGTTTTCATTATTGGATTTTTGGATAACCTGCCTTTGTTTTCAGTTTCCTTTTTTAATTAAATCTAAAGAAATTCCCCTCTGCCTTCCTGCCTCTGCTGTCAATTTGGGTCAACACTCAAACACCAAATCCTGACATCATCACACCAAAAATAATAAATATAGACATTTTAGAAACAACAAAACCCATTTATTCTTACCTCTGTTGCACTGAAATTATACCTTAAAAAGGCAGGACACATTTTTCTGGGCTAGAACCAGGTCGCTTCACAGTAAGCGAAGCCATCCGTGAAATTCAGAGACAATATCCTGTCTGACAAAATCCATCACTAAACAGAGTGGGAGGCCCGCGGATTCAGGCCCTGATCTTATATACCTCCGTCCTGGAACTCAAATGGCCAAAAGCAAAACTCAAACAAAACATGGACTTCAACGATCCAGGAGAGCAGCGGCTGGGTCTTTGATTTACATCTGGCTTGGAACGTGCAGACGATGATGGACCTCCAGATGCTTTAAAGCAGGGATGACAAAGTCAAACACACTGAGGGCCAAAAAAAAAGGAATTTGTTACAAGACGAGGGCCGGACTGGTTAAACGTTTATCAAAACATATTGAATTTAAAATAGCCTTTTGAACCAAGACCTAATACACTGTAAATACATAATTAAAAGTGCATGCGTTATAAACCGAAAATGCATTACTGTGCCGCTCTACCAATTACTGCTTTCAAATAGTAAAAATTTAAATCAGTTGAATTCTCTCTCATGGCTCTTATTTGAGTCCATCCAACTGAAAAATATGAATAAATAAAACAAAATACAAAAATCTATGGCACACAGACAAAACAAGACTCCCTTCAAAGAATAAATCACGTCTTGTACAAAGAAATGTAAAAAATTTCGGACCCAGAATTCAGCCAGAGGTTCTTTAAAGAAAAAGGAATTTATTAAACAAAAAGCAGAGAAATACCAAAAACGACAGAAGAATCAAAAAGATTACAGACTACAGGTGTCAGCAGAGGCTGATTGAAGCCAAAATAAAAGGAGCCTGGATGGAGGGAGGAGCGGAGCTGATCCTGCAGGTGATAGAGGCCAAGCGAGGGGCAGAGGACAGGTACGCCGTACGCCATGTCACTCTGTGGCCTCTGTTTGTCCCCAGGATTCATTGCGAGTCCAAGCAAGCCAGCTGCGTGATCAGAGGAAAAAGGAAAATGGAGCTGAACAGTGGTGAATATACTGAGCCCCTAAAGGGACATGGAAGAAAAAATAAACTTTGCGAGATCCCGCAATACTTTTGGCGAGATCTCGCAAAACGTTTTGCCATGTCAGCGAACTGGAAGTAAAACAAACACACCACCCACAACAGTGGAGGTTCAAAGTGTAACCCGCGTTTATGCCTGGGAGTAATACGCCCATATGTCAGCTACAACCATGGAGGGCGATTTGGTGCGGTTCTTAATTTATAGAGAAGTCCCAAAATACGACATTACACGAATGAAGAGAGACAAAGGTCAGTATCACAATCCTCACGGAGCCCTAAAAAGGGACATGAAGGGGAAAAAATAAACTTTTGAGATCCTGCAATTGTTTCTATTTTCAGCCAAAATAAAGCTGTAAAATAAATAGTTTAAGTCAGTCATTCCAAAAATGTTTAAAAAACAATCCATGGACTTGGTTTCCCAAGTTTAAAGATGTTTAGCTTCCCATTCAGCCAGCTTTCAATTAAAGTGTCAGAAATAGCTTTGAGCTTTAAGATTTATACAGCAGCCCAACAAAGGCTTGTTTGTGTTTAGATATTTCTGACAGTTTGAATTGAAAAAGCTTCCTGGATGGGAAGTGAAACATCTTCATACTGGTAAACAGAGGCGTAGCCAGAACATGTTAATAAGGGTGGCCAGGCAATAACCAATGTACACTGAGGGGGGGGGATAACCAGAACCTCACAGTCAATCTGCACTGTTTTACGAGCAAAACATCCACATTTTCTAAATAAAGACATACTGTATTTTCCCACAGCATTTGCTAACAAATAGAAAAATATAATCAACATCCGTGCTTTCTAGATAAAAGGCATAGTGGATAAAATTCTTTCAGGTTTGAGTTTTGGGCGAATATCTTTTCCATCGTCATTACTTACCTACTTTTATCAATAATCATTATGCATAAAATTGATATTAACAAGTACTAATATCTACATAAATTGATTATTTAATACGTTTTTATTAAAATAGATATTTATCTATGATTTCACTGAAGACTTCTAAATGACATGCAGAGACACATCATTTTCTCTTTACTCCATAAAACACTAAATCTATTTCTGCTTGAATTCTGTACTTAATCATCATTAATGTTAGTATGTTCATGTGCCTAATTATACAGTGTTTTTGTTGTCAAGTAATTGTTAATATATGAAAAATTAAAATGTTTCGAATATTGAGAGTATTACTGCTCCCACCATCTGTATTAGAGGGAAATAAATGGTAGGGGTGGCCAATGATTGGCTAAGGATGGCTATGGCCACCTCTGGCCCCCCATCTAGCTCCACCCCTGCTTGTAAACAAAGTCCAGTGGATTGATTTTTAACATTTTTCGGAATGACTTCTGTCTGAAATGAATGAAAATAATTGTTTTAAATGGTTTTTGAGTCAGATAATGTTTGGTTTATCTGAAGGTTTTTATCTGTCCCTGTGTAAATGGGTTTGGCTGACATTTAATGACAGATTTCAATATCTCTGCAGTGTGACGACGTGTCACGGTTGCTAGGAGACAGAGCATATGGGCAGTGAAAGCAAGAGGATGGACCTGTTTGAATCCAAAGCAAAAACTCTTCCAATCTGCTTGGTTTCACCGACCTGCTGGTAGACTCCTGATAGACCGGGTCCATGGAGGATGCAGCGGTTTTAAAACGCTTTCTGACCCAGAGTCCGTTGTTACAGGACTTCACTGTACCCATTTTGTGAAAAAGTTTTTACTTCTACTTCCATGCATGGATCTATGTGCTAGCTGCAACTCTGAGTATCTTTCTGTGTGGCGACAAACCTACTTCAAGCGTTTAATCACCACCTAAAGGGCTGGAGGGAGAAATTTAACGTCATACTGTTGTTAAATATAGTGTGATTAAGATTTGGTGCCTCTGCAATTTGAAAATTTCCTTTCAATAATTTGCGATTATGCAATTAATTGCCCAGCCCTGTTCTATTTCAATAAATAAGGTAAAAATAACAGATTTATACAATAATAAAGGATCAAAACTCATCCACTTGTTATAATAGAAAAATGAAAGCAATGCAATGAGGACTTAAAACGTTTTATTACACCAAGGAGAACGGATTGGAAACACCTATTTTCTTTTTATATTAGGAAGCTTGAAGGGATTTCTTTTATTTACAGAGAACCACATTCTGATGCGTGAAAGCAGCGTTATGGTGGCAGCATCCAGCAGTGGAAGCTGGTTAGAGGTCTGTGACTCAAGCTGCATTATCCATTATTAGACCCGTTTTTCTGTCTCCAAGGGTCCAGAGGGGCCTTCAGCTGCAGTTATCCCGCTGACTGCTTCTCCTGCAGCACTTTTATCTGATCCTCAACAGTTTTTAGTTCCTCCTTCAAAGCTGAAACCTGAACAGACAGGATGACAGAACATGAATAACTATTATCACTATATTAACATGATCACAGATGGAAAAAAAACAACAAATTACTCACTTTTAATTCATAACATTCAAGTTATTATTGACATGAAAAAAACAAACGTCTGAAAAAAAAATCCCCCAATTCCAGAATGTATAGAAACAATAAATTATAGACAAAAAAAAGTAGTTTCTCAGGAATAACAGGAATCCTTTAGTAATCTAATGCTGAGTTCAGAGCGCACGCAGCAGAAGCAGCCAAAACGCACCTGCTGCATCATTTTTGATGCTTGTACTAATTTAGTTCTGACGCACGGCTGAAGCATCTTTGCTGGTTTAACTGCGGGCTCAAAACGTGGGTCTGAAGCACGATGGGCGGAGCTACCTTTCCTTTCTTTGCCTGGAACAATGGCAGCTAGATTTGCTGTGATCAGTGGGTAAAAATTAGTTTTAATTTAGTTTCATTTTCCCCAGCAGCAGCAGCCTCAACCCAGACTGACAGGTCATTGGTTAAGCTGCTTTTTGCTATAGCGGCTGGGAAGGCGTTTTTCACGTATGTAATCAAACTTCAGCCACCAGAATAATAAAAGGAACATATTTTGCCAGCGGGTTTCTACATTTTAAGTTAATAAACTGTTTCCAGAGGAGTGATCAGAGGTGTTAAGTAGGGCTACAACAACGATAAAATCGATAAAAATCGACTTTTAAAAGCGCTGGCAACGAATTTCATCATCGATTAGTTGTGTCGCGCGATTAATGCGTCATCCGCCGCCGCCGTCATCACTGCCACTTGACTGAAACGGGGGAAGAAAAAAAAATACGGCAGAGCGAGCCAGCGCCGCAGGTGCAGTGTTGCCAACTCAGCGACTTTTCATATTTATTGACTTTTCAGACCCCTCCAGCGACTATTTTTTTTAAAAAGCGACTAGCGACAAATCTGGCGACTTTTTACGGTGTCACTGGCGGCTTTTGGAGACTCTTGCGGAAAGCATGTATCGTTCCTACTCTCTGCGGTAGAGGCGCCCTCCCCCATCTCAACCCCGTTCTCCCCGCAGGAGTCCCTCTCAGCGCTGCAGTCGAGCCGCAGGATGTTTACCCTCAGCGTCCAGACTGCAAATGAAGCGCTGCATGCACCGGGATTGACGGGCGCAAATTGATCACAATAATTAAAATAGCCTGCGCTTTGTAAAATGAAAAAAGTCGTAACATGCAACTTTTGTAAAAACAAATGAACATGGCACGGAACCACCATGTGTGTATGATGCAGCAGCTGTGAAAATGAAACGTTAGTTGGAGCCTTTGATGGTGAAGAGAGCTGATCAGCAGGGTGGCGGCCATGTTTGTTGTTTAGTTTTAAAGTGAAAGCGTAAAGTTAGTTTCTCCAGGTAGCTCATCTGATGCTTTTCCTTGCCGTGTTAGTAGGTTTACAGACAGTGATAAGGTTGGCTACTTATTTTACTTTTTAATTTCATTTGAATTAGTTAAGCAGCGTTTATATTTTTCTTTATAAATAAATTAACTTTAAAATTATGAGGAGCAAGGCTTTTAAAGTTTTAAATCTTCTGGCAAAGATAAAGTAAAGATCCTGCAATTTATGGAAGTAAAAAACAGAATAAAATCCAGCAAGATCAGTAATATGTCAATTAATTATCTGCCACATTCCCATGTAAATATCTGTCTTTGGAGGGATGTGTTTTACTTTTTCCGTAGTTCTCTCATTTTTGACTCAAATACAATTTACTATTTGAATCACAGAATTTATTTTTATCTCTATAGTTAAGTATTTTTTCTCAAGTAGCAACTTTAACTGCATTACTGCATGTTGTCTGACGACAGTTTCTAAACGCCACTTGCGCCGCTTCTCCTGAAATCCTACATCCTCCGTCTCCGCCCCGCTGTGCTCCAGACCTCTTAGTCCTAACTGCCTACAATATATAGGTTAAATCTTGGAGGCAGGAAGGAAGCCAGGTATCCCCTCTCCTCCAGCGCTCACCTTGCTTTGCAGCTGCTCCCTGATGTGTGCTGGAATCTTCGTCCGACTGTTGGGACACTGCAGTCTGCCAAGATTCTCCTCCAGCTTTGGAAGAAGCTTCTCTCTTCGCTGAGAAAGATGCTGAATCTGCTTGTCAGTATCGACTCCGCTCTGAAATAAATCCAATAATACACGGTTAGATATATGCTCAACCATTCCTCAACCTTATTTGAGAAAACTCTCAAAACTAGAGTTTTTAAATTGAAACATAAATAAAAACAAATATTGTCACTCTGACATCCACATGTTGTTTACACTGCAATGCATTCTGGGTAAATGATGTATGCTAGGTCCTGTAGCACATGTCATGCCTCCATTCAGCTAAAACAGCAGAGGTGTCAAGTAATAAAGTGCAAATACTTTGTTCCCCAGATTAAGTAGAAATGTTGACTATCTATATTTTACTGGAGTCACTTTCTACTTCTACTGCTTCCATTTTAAATATAGACTTAGTAGTTTTGTTTCATTTAAGTTAATTTTCATTATGGCCTGTTGATATTTAAAAAAGTTTCATCAAGACAATTAATTTCTTTGTGGTTGGACTTGGTGCTGCCCCAACTTGTTGTTCACCACATACCAGTGGCAGGCTAGCTCAAAGTCACCTGACCTGCAAACAGGAAGCCTGGGTTTGTATCCCAGCTGGGGGGGGTATGAGCTGCCAGTGTGGGTCCTTAGGAAAGACCGCTTCATGCTGGGGAGGGGCAGCCCTAGTGGTTAGAGGACTGCGCTCAGGAATCCTGAGGTTCCCACTCCCACAGACATCCACTCTGGCTCTCTGAGCACATCCATTAACCTGCCTCCTCTACAGGCGCCCCACGATGGCAGCCCACTGCTCCCCAAGGATTAATACATTGAATCCGTACGCTGGAAGCACTGGAGAAATTATCTGGAAATAACTCAAAAATAATCTTAAATTAGATGAATTTGCCCTTAATTTGCGGAGGTAAATGGGGTAGTTTGCCAATGGAATGAGTGTTTTTACTCATGCGAAATAAGATAATTAGATAATATGCACTTGAAATAAGACAATGAAATTAAAAGTTTTCTTATTTTAAGTGTAAATTGTCTTGTTCCATTGGCAAAATTTATCTTTTTACCTCCTCAATCCAAGGCTAAATGCACTCATTTTAATAAAAAATAATTCAGTTCATTATCTAGATTTCCAAATTTTTCCAGTGAGATAAAAGCTCAGTGCTGGAGATGATTACCGGTAACAGGACTTAAAATGCCTTTTTAAATCCACCTAAATACCTCCTGAGAGAATTCCATATTTTCTTTTTTCCTTGTAACATTTTTAATCTCTTTATTCCATTTTAGGTGAAAAAGCTTCACCTACAACCAGTTCCTGATTGGTTACCATGTTGAAAAGCTGGTTTCATCTTCAGCGATCAGCTCTCCTCTCTCTCCGTGCCGCGCTGCTGTTTAATACCTCAGCTCTACCTAGTAGCAGCAGGTGAGGGAGGAGCAGTGGTTTGTTTTCCAATACAAATCCTTCCCAAGCCATCTGAGTATTTACAGGGTCCATAGTTTCCTTGCCTGTTTTTGGTCCATCGTCTGAAAGACTCACCGTGTGACTGTTGAGCCTCTGACCGTTTCCAGGGTTCCCTCGGGTCTTTAAAAAGTCTTAAAAGGCATTGAATTCTTCAAAATAAAATAAAACTAAGGCCTTAATTGGTATTAAAATGTCTTAAATCAGTCTTTTCAGTAGGTCTTAATTTTTTAAAACATCATAAATAGGATTATTTTTTATTACGATTTATTTTTGTAATCTAAATAAATAAAACGTTTAAATTGACAATAACGGCTCATACAATTATTGGTTCCGTCCGGATAGCGGAACCAATAAAGCGTTCGTTGATGCGGCCAGGACATTTGGGAGATGCTCCATTAACTTTTGTCTGGAAAATCTGAGCAAGTGTCTGAGAAATGTAACCAAAATTGTCTCAAGCCAAGAAGTTTCCTCCATGGCTAAAACCAGGGTTTAACATACATGAGGCTCTAGTGGATTTAGTGCAAGAAGTCATTCAAGCTCAGAGCGATGGAAATTAAGGCAGTGGAGTCCCACATGCGTCGCACTTGAAACACAAAGCGTCAAAATGGAGTTACAGAGAAACAGCGGTGTATTTCTCAGTTTAGTTCCACCCTTGTCTCTACAACGCCTCCACTTATCACCAAATCAAACATACTAAGAAAACATACAAAGAAAAATAGCTAGCTGCAAAAAGACTTAGCACTGGTTATGTTGGGGCTTTAAAAACTGATTTGTTTTGTTCCCTGCTAAAACAAAGTTTGTGAATTCAGTTAAATAATTGTTCAAATATATTTGTGTGTCAAATATCATTTGTGTGTTTTTAGCTTTCTTCCTGTATGGGAAAGCTTTTCAACATTTGAAACATTAATGCAGTGGTTTATGTTAGAATAAACCTTTGGGTTAAGTTGTCACAAGAAGGTTTATCTTGTGAATTTGGTCTTAGGAAATTTTTATTTCAAGTGGCATTAAAAAGTCTTAAAAAAGTCTGAATTTAACTTGCCTTATGCTGTAGGAACTCTGGTTTTCGACTTGGATATGTGTACTTATGCGTTCTGCGCCTGTACTCCGTGAAACGCCATCAGACTCAACCCCTAGTGCTGTTCCAATTCACCAAGAACAAAGAAGACAGAGAACGTCAGACAATCCCGTTTGCTGTTCTCGCCACTCCCTATTTACCCAGCATGCATCAGAGCAGACCTGTCTGTTCTTCGATGACAGCTGTCCCAGTATGCACTGTAGCAGCAGCAGCTTCCAGCTTAGTGCTCACAGAGCTCAGAGTATTAAGTTAAAACTTCTCTTTTCTCTTGCTGTTGTTCTATAAAAGTACATTTTTAGATAATTTAAGGTGAGAACATTATACTTTGAGCGTCACTATATGGCTCATTTATTACTGTTGAGAGGACCGCGGTAACCAGCGGACCTCTGAGGCTAAACTGGCTGCAGAGCTACCGTTAGCCTGTCTGCAGCGGCCCTCTCACTGCATAGAGCTGTGTGTGAAGGACCAAAGACCCTGGGTGGAGATTTTTTTTTTGTTTTATTTGGCAAAATGTTCATTTGATTTGTGTTTATCTGACTGTGTTCATTATTATACTGTGTTCATTATTATTCCCCCAATAAATGAAAAAAGTCATAATTTATTATTATCTAGAAACTATTAACAACAGGAGGTGAAAATGCAAGCTCCAGGAACAGCTGAGGCGTGTGGTGATGTCATCAGTACGCTTCTTCGTTCCCAATTGACCCTTACGTATTTATGCTGCTTGCTCCGTTCTTTGTTCTTCTCAAGAACAGACTTCAGTGATGCGACACTTAGTCCCATATCTACGTTCTTGTGAATTGAGGAACGGTCTCTCTTTAAAATGAAAACAAAAGCAAAAATACCTTTTAAAATAAGTTCCAAATATACTCAATTTAAAGATGAGTTGTTTTATGTTTCCATGCTAGATGTTTAGAATGACTCACTTTCGGATGTGAAGGTGCAGCTGACAGAATTGTGGTCTACCACGCACTTGATGAAGCATATCAGTGGGTTGGAGGTGTGGAGTGTGGACAGAGGGGGGGGAACCTCCTTGATCTGGACAGTAGATCTGGAGGCTTGAGATCCGACTTAAAGTCAGAAGAGCTGAATCAAAGCGGAGGAGCGTCTGCGCCTGGCTGGGCGAACACACTGCCCACACTGAAAGAAGCACAAGAGACATGAATACTTTAGGCACTGCTTCTTTGGATCATTTACCAATATTTAAAGTAATTCCCTTTATGCATCAGAAGATAGCAGACTTATATAAAAAGATCATGCAAAATGATGGTTGTTAGCGGCTGTGATCTGTTGACTTACTGACAGGTTTCTCTTTGGTCAGGCCACACTGGGCTCGCAGAGATCGAGCTGTTCGGATAACGTCCTGGACCAGCAGGAAGTCCCTCTCCACCTCAGGGAAATACCAGTGTGTCTGGAATAAAACAGGTAGAGCGAAAAATAAAGTTCATGAAGATGAAAAACTGGAGAAACCAAGAATTTAAGTAAACAGAAGAAGAAAAAAGCAGATGACCTTTGCTCTCCGTGTTTGACCCTGGATCAGACTAAAGATTTATCCACTTTAGGCAGGATCAACTTTATCGCTTATATTTGATAGTATTTTGAATTTACTCCCAATGCCAGAAGTTAACATACAATTCCTGGACAATATGTGCTGCTTTTATGATGTTCTGGAGTTTTTTTTTTTCTTTTCTGATTGGCCTCCAATACATGTCAGGCAGAATCAAACTTCTAGATTCAAAGAATGTAATAATAATAGAAGTGCTCTCCCGTTACTCAGGCATCAGCAATTAGACAGAATTGGAGCAACTTAAAAAAGGACGGCTAAATCTGATTTGAAGTCTGTTAGGTTTGATTCTTTAATACATCATGTTGCATTGTTACTTTGTTAGCCAGATTAGAAGTAGAAGGCCTTCCCTTCACATTGTGGATGTCACTGTGTGTACGGAGGTCATCTAATCAAGGACGACCAACTTGGGCGGTCTGATAAAGGGAAGCTATCTGTAATTTTTGGGCATAGAGGCAAGATGCATACCACAGATCAGGGCATGTGGATGGCGTGTCAGTTTCGCGATACAGGGCAGCGAAACATCCATCATGATCTGTAAACACATAGACTCATAGAGGCATAAAGTAGCAGAAGACCCGCTGTTAGAGGGCTCCAAACTTTGCGGACTGGCTGTGAGGACGTGATTTTTTGAGAGCCTTAGCTGTCTGAAAGCTCAAGCATTTTTCTCTGTCCATAGTAGCGACCTGATCTAGGAATAAAACTCTGTTACTTTTTTACTCCCTGTTTTTTATGAGTCCTTTTTTATATGGTTTTGCAGTTTGAGTTAAGAGTAAGTAGCAAACAACTTGCTCCCAGGAAAGAACCGGTGGGGAAGCCCCGAGGCATTTCTGTAACTGCCTTGTTAGGGGACATAACTTCCCTCATTTAACTCAAGTCAATGAATGAGGAGAAAAATACGTTATATGTAAATATCAAATTTAGGTTGCACATTTCAGCTGTAATTTTTCAACAACAGTAAGGGGGAGCAATTAATTGCATTTGCAATATAATCGCAATTTAACAAAATACAATTTTAAAATCGCAGAGGGTTTCAATTTCAGTCACATTACATTTTAAGTAAACTCAATTAAGTAGCTAAATGTCTTATTCCAATCGTTTAGGTGGCGGTAACATGCTCAAAGTAGGTTTGCAAGCAAGCAGAAGAGAAAGATGCAAAGATGGAGCATAGAGGCTCATGTTCAAAACTTGGCTGCATCCTCCAAGTTGGCGGTTTCTTAACAATGAAGGATCCTTGTAAAGTCCTTCGGAAAAAAACCCCAGGATTTAGAACAGCTTCCGCTGTCAATTAAAAACTCTAAACCCTTTATTAAAACTTTTACCGCATTGATATGCAAAAAAAAGATTTAGCTTAGCAATTGGAAAAAATTTATACACAAAGCAGGAAAAGAATGAATACAGAAGTTTTCAAAACTGTTTATAGACAGTTTATTTTTTGCTTTTTAATGCAGGCCTATCTTTCCCAGCAGTTTGTTCAAAGTTGTAAGATGTAATTTATTAAACTTTGTATTTTATGTCTATAATTATGAGTGGTGGTGGTAACATTGTACGTTCCCTGAAATTAACTATCATTGTAATGTAATGCTCCCATAAAATGAAAAATAAAAAATGTTAAAAAAAAACCAATCTACATCCCCTCAGGATGCAATCTAGAATAACTCTAATTAAACCAGAAGAAAAGGTCAATAAATGTTGTTTTTGAGGGGTGATAATAGATGTGTCCGTACCAGATGGCGGGATGTGGGATAAGGCTGCAAACACAGGCTGGCCTGGGCCTGGGCTTCAGGTCTGAACGGTTGGAGTCTCTGCCACAGCTCCTCAGTGATGAAAGGCATGAAGGGAGAGAGCAGAGCGAGAGACGAAGACACGCAGTGATAGAGAACAGCGCTGGCCACCTGCTTGCTGCTCCTGTCAGCTGGGACCTCCGCCCCCACGTCGTCTTTCAGCAGCACAGGCTTTATGTATTCCTGCAGGATGGAAACAAAGAAATGACAAAGGCTACCCTTTCAAGACGTTTCAGCTTTGATCACAACAACTAAAGCCCCATTTAGACTACCTTTGTGAAACGGTGCAGAGATCGTACCCCAGGTAATTGTTGACGGTAATTTCACACGCACCTAAACTGGGCCGCGGCAGACACAACCGAACCGGCGCTAACATGGTACTAGTTCATCAGTAAGGCTCGGCGCGGTTCAGTTCTGGCTCGAGTTCTCCAGATAACAAAGAGGGTGCATGAGCAGACCGGCGTCATCTTACAGTCAGCCTCCGTGATCATGAAATTTCAGAGATTCATAAAACTCCTAGCTTCCCTACCGTGCCACACGATTTCTAGTGATGATTCTGCTTGGCAGCGAGATGAACCTCAGCGTCAGTATGTCGTTGTTTCTCACTTAACTTCTGTAAGCCCACTGATCGAACTTCGCATAGCTTACTCTGTCAAGTAAATTCACCCTGACTGTCCACAAACAACGAAATATCACAATTATAACCAAACTTCCTAAATGTTTTCTAGCCTCATGAGAGACCATCCCTGATCTGCATGAGAGCTTTCAAGTTTCACTTTCTCAGCAGATCAGTCTGGGAAGCTCTCCGTTACGAAATTTGGAGCGTTCGCAAAGCGAGCGTCCAATCAGCGTTGGCTTTTGCGGGTTTGAGTGTGGCCCTTAGCGAAGCTGGCGGCAGTTCAGTCTAAAGAACACGCGGCGGCTTCAGCCCGATGAAACTTCAAGCGTTAGCGTGGCTATCGAGCAAGGACTTTTGCTCGGAATTACAGAATGTATTTGGCTTCACTGAAGAAGAGCAAAACACTGCTCTGGAGGCTTTTCTCAGAGGAAAAAGATGTTTTTGCTCTTCTCCCGACTGGATTTCGAGCAAAAGTAGCCTGGCTTGTGGTTGTGTTTTATTGTCATTAAGCTCTGTCTGTTAGTACGTCATATGCTTTGTTGATCTGATTGGTTTATTTGGCCGTCTATCACCAACATGAGGCAATCCAGCTAACCAGTATTTAAGCCCCTTCCCAAAATTGCACTTCAATGGAAGGTTTTCCAGATGGATATCGCGGAGCAAATCCATCTGGCGGAGTCAGGTTAAAATGTTACAGGCACCTCCATATGTTGGTTTTGCTTGTTTTCCTCTAGAAGGCAGTATAGTACCGTAGATTGACACTAGGGCGAGGAACGGCTATTGTAAGTGTGAACTTGTAAGAAGAAGCGGTCATAAGGAACCAAGCAGCGCGGTTAACTGTTCGAAGCTCAGCATGTATCGGTTTTCAGAAGGTAATGTAAATGGGACTATTGATAATGGGAATGATTAAACTGGATTCTAGGAACTAGGCAAACACATCTGGAACAGCGAAATATTAACCTGTGAATTGGCCTCCGTGAGGCTTAGCGTTTAGCTCTCCAGTGATCAGATAACAGGAAGTTAGCAGCAAAGCATGGTCTGATAACAAGGCACACAGATCCTCCCTCCTTACCAAGTAAACATCACACAGGTTGTGCACCCAGAAAGAATACAGGGCGGAGGTGACCAGATGCAGCTCGTAAGCTTCAAACGCCTCCTCGCACTGCAGCACCGTGCTGTAGAGGCGGGAACAGATCCAGCGCTCCATGCTGCCCAGAGGAGCCGTCTGAAAGAGGCCAGAGGAGGAAGAGCGTGAAACTCTGAGGCTTGAATTCACTCCCCGTTCAGCAGCAGGATCTCTGACGGAGAAGGAGCCACAAAGCTGTCACCTGGAATACCTAGCATACATGCTAACCACAGGTAGGTAGTAACTACTTACATTTACTATAGTAACTTTTAGAAAGGAATGTACTTTTAGGAGTAGTTATTTTTTTTCCTTTAACTTGAGTCATATTCTTCTTTTTTTTCTGCTACTGGAGACTTTTACAGTTTTTACTGTGTTGGCATTGTTTTAAAATTATGATTTTAAAGTCCACAAGCATCCTCATTCATATTTTCCCCTAAATGTTCATGTTATGATATATGTTTACATTATCTATTGGCTGCATCTAAAAATATCAAAGATATTTTCAATTTAAACACAGATATGAAATACGACATCAAATCAATTCAGTTCAGTTTGTCCAATAAGCTGCCTGTAGTGTCTTTAGATGTCCAGCAGGTGTCAGTATTCTGCGACATTATCAACGCAGGATCAATAGAGTTTAGCAATGTGTGGAAAGGCTTCAAGATGCCTCATGAACCATCACTAACTGTAACGTTTATCTTTATGTCTATTACATGCATGGATCTGTGTGCTAGCTGCAACTCTCCCTACCTTTCTCTGAGAGGACAAACCAACTTCAAACGTTTTACCGCCACCTAAAGGGCTGGAGTCAACATTTTAGTGTCTTACTCAAAGTCTTAAATGTAGTGTGATTAAAATTGGGTGCCACTGATTTAAAAATTGCGTTTTGTTAAACTGCGATATTATTGCAAATGCAATAAAAAGAAAATGGAGAAAACTTTACCTTTTCAAGTGTTTCCACTGGCGTCGTTTTATCACCCAGAACTCCCAAAGTGAATCTGAGGGTCTGCCACATTTTATTACAGAAGTGCCTGCAGCTGAGAACTTGAGATACGGACAAACTGATGTCTTCACCTGAAAGAGTGACATCACACCATGAAGCAGAAGAGGGAGACGGACGGGATGTGTTTAACTTTTATTCCTCCTGCACAGTTCTGGATGTGATGCAGTTTCCTGAATCCAATTGAGCAAGGCATTATAGGCACCTTTTCAGCTGTTACCTTTGAAACAAACGCCCCATCTATATGAGTCCAGCATCATCTTCCTACTGTCATGATCCAGGCGCTGGTGGCTGGCTTGATTGCTCATTCCATTCACCTGTTCAACTCTGCCAGGTTTCTCATTACTGCTAAACTGATCCACCTGCTTCCACCTCCTATTTATGCTGCTGGTTTTCCAGCCACCAGTGCCAGATTATTCAATCTATTAGGTGAGAGTAACTCTATCTTGTGTCTTGTGTTGCTTTCCCCCTGTCTGCTCTGTCAGTTTATCTGTTCTGGACTCTGGATTTACCAAACTTGGACTGTTCTTCTGACCTCGGCTTGGATTCCCCTTCTGTTCCTCATCGGCTCTCTGATCTTCTGGTCTTTAAACTTGGTTCTACTTCGACTTCGGCTCTTGATATCCCCTTTTGGACACTGTTGCTCCTCGGCGTCGGCTGGCATCAGCTCCGCTCATCACTGGGAGCTCTGGGAGCGGCACCTGCCGCAAGCTGAGGACCATCTCCCTCTGGATCCATCTCCTTCCTCTGGGATCAGACTGAACTCTGAACCAGGTCAGTAACTATTGCTCTTAGTCTTTATCAGCCTTTTATACCGAGTCACTGACCTGAGCTTCTATTCCAGCAGCCGCATGCTTATTGCTAAACAAATAAAAGCTTGTTTGACCTCATCCAGATCTGTCTGCTTTGAATATTGGATCAAAGGTTGAGAGACTCCTGATACCTGCATTGGGACGGATTCCTGCGTTACTCACCCTGCATCCTGTGAGAGCAAAGAGCGAATCTCAGAGCGTCTGTCCCACACGGAGGTATTCCGTTAGGGTAGTCTTTCCTCTATGCAGGGGGGGAAACAGATAGAGCAGATAAATGAGAAAAAGCAATGAATGCACTCAGCCAATCACACTGGACAGTATCACACCTGCGCTTCCATGGCAACCAACTGCTCTCTTGGGTCCAGGTTTCCCTCCTTCACTTTCTCCTCGAGTCTCTATCAGAGGAAAATAATAAAAAACTAATTTCTGCATCAACAGATAAAATAAACGACCTTTAGTTTTCTTTATTTTCATTTAAATCAAATCCACACATTTCTATTTAACATAAAAACATGTTTTATTTCCAGGCCGCAGCTTGTTAGGAAAACCTCGTTCAACCTGCATTTAGATGAAACGGTTCCCTGAGTGCCGACAGTCAGGGTAGTTCTCACCTTCAGAGAGACGCCATGTATGACATCTAAAGGGTCGATAACATTTCCCAGAGATTTACTCATCTTCCTGCCATATTTGTCCCGCACCAGGGAGTGAAACAGAACCTGAGAAGAGAAGGAATCAGCCACTGAGCGCACTCATCAGAGGTCATGGCGAAGCAGCCAGGTATCCCACCTGTTTAAACGGGAGCTGTCCAGTCAGCTCGGACCCCAGCATCACCATCCTGGCCACCCAGAAGAAGATGAGGTCACTGCCGGTCTCCAGAACAGAGTTAGGGTAGAAGTGCTGGAGGTCAGAGGTCTGTGGAAAAGTGGGGGCATGGAGTGAGGGATGGAAACATAGGAGGATGGGCTGTTTTGACTACTGCAGCGGTGGAGGTGGGGGTACCTTTCTGGCTACAGCCAACCCAGCATGGCGAACGGAAACAACGCCGAGGAGAACCAGGTGTCCCGAACATCTGGGTCTGAATGAAACACAGGTTCCATAGTGAGAACATTTAAACTTGCGTGGGCCATAGTGATCACTACAGAGAGGCAGCTGTTTAAAAGTGAACATATGCCTTCAGTTTTGGGCAATTATGCATAAAGTCCAATCTAGTGGAAGCTTGAAAAAAAAAGTCAGTGAAACCAATGATAGCTGACACAGGGGAGAAACTATCAAACACTTCGGCTATTTCTGTTTTCTACAGGGGAGTAAACTAAATTACAGTAGTATTTTTGCAACTAATTTATTAGATGATATTGTTAGATTTTTGTGTACGGTTTATAAAATGCGCCAAAGTAGAAATGAGTGGAGAGATAAATATTTCTTTATAGAACAAAGATTTTTTTTTTTCCAAATTTTTTTACATTCATAAGGATGCATAAAATCACCTATATAAACTTCCTGGAGTTTCATCATAATTCATGCATGAGAGGGTTAATTAATTATCTGCTTTCCTTCCACGGTTCCTCATGTAGCTCCTCTCCTGGAATAAACACTTTTGACTGATGCTGATAAAGATCTGGATAATATGGCAGAACGCAAACAGATCTAATAAATCAGGAGTAACCAATAAAAAATCAGCAGTGTCTGAATTCAGAAAATCATCAATGAGTAAAGGTCCAGAGACATTTTTTCATTATAATCTGATACTTTAAATTTAACACAGAAATGCATAATAATTCTCATGGCAAGAGAGATGGCAAGCACGGTGACTGCAGTGTGTCATCCCGGTCCTGCAGAGAAGTTGTGATTGGCTGCAACCTCCCATACTCTATTAGGATCTCTGCACGATCTCCAGGACTCTGAGGCGTGCAAGGGAAGATTCTCTCAGGGTTGATCCCTGCGCACCAGTCAAGTCTGAACTATTTCAGTGCCACTACTCCTCTGGCAGGAGGCTGGACCACATCAGGACCAGTGTCCTCCGCCACAAAAAACAGTTTTTTCCCATCTGCTAGTCGGCCTTATCAACAAGGCCAAGACCATGCCTTGACACTGGACAATGTTTCTCTCCCCTATTCAGGATTTCTGCGCGTTACATTAACGCAGTCTAATGTTTGTATATAAGTAAACAATGACGTATATAATAGCATATATATATATATATATAGAGAGAGTATATATATATATATATATATATGTATATATATATATATATATATATATATGTATATTCTATCTTATTTTGCTATTTTGTTTTGTTTTTTGTCACCTTTAAACACTAGCACAGACAGACATGAGTGCAAACCTACTTGGCAAATAAACTTGATTCTGATTCTGATTCTGAAATAAAATTAGGGGTTTATGCATCTATGTTAAATATTTACTTTTTTTTTATATAACAAATATTAAAAAAAAGAAAATTTTCCATTTTTTTTATTTTAAGTGTTTTTTAAAGTAGAGAAAAACAAATAAGCTCAATTGTATATATAGACAATAACCTGATTCACATATTTTATGAACCACCTGAACTGACCTTTTTTTTTTTTTTTCGGTCTTAATGTTGGCAGTGGTTTATGCTTTTGCCCTGCAAGGCTCTTAAACCTAGCTTTTTAAAATGGAGACCTTAAGCCATTCTCAAGCACATATCAAGGAGCTCATTTTGAGCCTGGATCCAGATTATTATTTGATTCTGTTCATGGTGGAGAATCCTGCTTCACAGCAACAGGTTGAGCCCAACATCCTCTAAATAATGCGGGGTGATCTTTGACCACGCCATTTCACTTTTCTTTTCGACTAGTTCACCACAGTTCTTCCAGCAGTCCACACTTTCTCTGCTCTCTTTTTTCTCATGGTCTTCTCCTTGTTTCCCATCGAATACGGCTTGCCACAGGTTTGCCTGCTGTGTCTAAGTAGCTAGCAGCAGCAGCCCAGACTGACGGCAGCTCTTTGGCTAATTGGCTCACACGGATCGCGTGCAGCCTGGAGCGGGACGCTCCCCAGGGCTTTACCGTATTAACAGGAGAAGAGGAGCAAGGGAAATTAGACACTGCCATGGGACAACATGCGTGTAATTTAGGCCAATGTTTTTAAATCAGGTTGGATTCGGATTGGCCAGCAGGTGGGGCTGGAAAAAGAAAACTTTATTTCCTTCCATTTTGTTCCAACAGAGGAATTTGTTTTAGCAAAATACTTAAAAAATCTGATTTTTGAGAATATCAGCAGGGGCGGATTTTAGGAAATTTGGGGCCCTAGGCAAAGACAGGAAGGGGGGCCCTCAGAATGGATAAACCAACACATAAAACAGCCCCATTCTCCAGATAGAGAAATGTTAATAGAATAGACATCCATTATCTGTTCTAGGTTGTGTCCCTCTCTTCTTGTCCCTTTTCTTCTTGTTTTCCTCTCTATGTTTTGTACTCAGCTGACTTTTCATGCTGTCTCTAAAGGGAATGAAAGATTTTTTCCAAGCACTAAGCTCACTTAGCTGATTGCTTCTTCCTGTGTTTCCAAAAAGGCCAAAGTAAATAACCCAGTCCTTCTTTTCACTGTAGACAAGCCATGATCTGCTTCTCTGTTCTCCATTTTTCATTTGGATGAAATAATAGCTGCATGAATCATGACAGCAGACAAGATAGAGGAGAGCAGGAGGCGGGGTTACCAATCTACTCGCTCTGGAGAGCAGAGTTCGCTGCTTTTAGATGTTGTCTCCAAAGTCTCCAGTAGCAGAAAAAAGTCTCTAGATTTGGCGCTAGGAGCTTTTTAGAAATCAAAGTGCTAGAGGGGTCTGAAAAGTGGCTAAATATAGCGACTAAAGCGCTAAGTTGGCAACACTGCTCTTTGCATGGTTTGTTTTCAAATGGTTTGCTGCTGTCTGTTTGGACCTTTCTGAACATGTGCAGCAAATGGACTGATCCAATATGGTGGACACTGAAGGGGGGGCTGAAACACACTTAATATTATCAGCGTTCTGATGGCATTTTAGCGAAAGGATTTTTATCAAAAACATAATTAATGTGCACAAATAAGGATTAGTTGTATTAACCATACATGTGAACATCAGAGTTTTATGGGGCCCACAGGAACTTGGGGCCCCATAAAACTGCCTAGTATTGCCTAATGGAAAATCCCCCCCCCGAATGTTAGAGAAGTGTAAGCAATAATTCAGCAATGTCGGGTTAAACAGAAACTTCGATTGAGCTGATGCAGAGTAGAAGTGGTGGGTTACCCTGTCGCATAGTGATGTCCTCTGGGTTTAATCCATATTTCACAGCGGCTCTCTGTCTGGCCTCCGTCTCACTTCGGCCCCAGACCCACAGCTCCTAGAGCCACACAAAATATAGCCATAAAAATCACAGTTACTACAGCAAGAGTAAGACCAATAAAGCAGCACCAAGTCCTAATGAGCAGTGCTCCCCCTGCAGGCTATTTAGAAAATAACACTGTTGTAAACACTGACTGCTCTGAGTGTGCTCAGAAGCCCGCAGAGACAGCACACCAGGTCCATAGTAGTGATGGTGAGATGAAGACTCATGAGGATTTTAACCTTTTGGTAAAATTGCTTCAATGTACCTCAGATTTCATAGTTTTGTGTCAACATGTCACTGCCTACTGGCGGAGTGCAGAAATATAGTTAGCAACAAAATTTGCAATCTATAATTGTCTTGTTTTTCAATATAAGTTCCATTTAAACAGCACGTTGGAAGCAGATCTATTGAGGTTACAACACAAAGTAGTACTACAGCTTTTACATGGCTGTTGCTTGTTCAGTGGGCTGTAAGTGGGTTTGTTGGACAACACAAGCCTATAATAGTGTTATTTTCTTCTAAATTACACAACGCAATCTGACCTGTTCTTTAGTTGTAGAGTCGGGAAGCTCTACTTGGTAAGCTGGGATCCGATGACCCCATAAAAGCTGCCTGGAAATGCACCAGTCACTGCCAGAAACAAGCAAAAAAAAAAAAAAAAAAAAAGCTCAGAGTGGAAGAATTAGATGAACACTTTCCATTAGGAGGAAAAGCACTCAGACGAGTTTCCATATCGAACTGGAAGTGAATTTCATCAAATGGAAACATCCTACCTGATGTTGGACAGCCAGTTCTTCCACGTCTTGGTGTAATGATGAGGAATGATTTCCAGCTGTCCGTCCTCCACAGCCTGCAATTCAAACATCCACCATTTTTTACAACCAACTTTAAGATAAATGATGAGCGTCTCACACTGAAAACCAACCTGTATGGCTTTCTGAGCCATTGTATCGCAGCGAACAAACCACTGCTTTTTTAAAAGAGGTTCAATGATGTCTCCAGAGCGGCTGGAAAAGAGGAAAAGCAGTAAAAACTTCGAAATAAGTTCAAATTGACTAAAACTTTAGGAAACTCCCTGAAAGGAATTACTGCTGGCATGTCCAGAGCCGCTTCTTCTTCTATGGAGGCAATTTTAGTCCATTATTGTTGCAAAGAAAATGTTTTGCAAATGAAACTTTTCAAAAATAGTTTTTTAAAAGTAACTTTGATGTTATTCTTTTCAGATTCTATTGTTTCAGTCTTTTTTTTTTTTAATAGATTTTAAATGCATTTCAATTTAATAGACTCATAATCCTGAAATGTGATTGGCCAACCAATTATTGGTCAGTATAGAAGTAAATCTGTGTAAGCTGGGATTTGAATTAAAAATGCCACTGAAATTTAAATGTTGTATGTTTGTACTTACTGAACACATTTTTTACACCTAAAAAGAAGTTCATTGTCGTTATTTCTACACAGTTAAAATTTCATTACCGTATTTTAGCGACTATAAAGCATATAAACGTCTTTTTTCCCCTCAAAATGTGTAGCGCGCCCTATGTGTGTTGTTACTGTGGACGTTGTTGAGACCACCATGAGAGCGTTAAAGGGGGGAAGTGTGAAGTGGATTGTGTATAAAGAACAGGTATGTGCTTTATGCAGAACTCCCTCATACGTGAGATGATGAAAACATGGCTGAGGGAGGTGAATCTAAGGAGACCAGGTGGTTTTCCACGCATCACCATCAGCTGTTAATCTGTGACTCCATGCGTGCCCATCTCACAGCTGATGTGAAAAACATGGTGAAACAAATGAATGTGCTCGCTGTTATTTATTCCTGGAGGTCTGACAAAGGAACTTCCAACTGCTCGACATCGGTGTGAGCGGCTACCTGTTCAAAGTAAGGCTACGTCACTTGGCGTCTGCTGCTTCGACTTTTTGCTGCTTGTACCAGTAGTTGCTGGCGTGCCGGCTGAAGCAGCTTTGCTGCTCTGGCTGCGCTCTGTGCAAAAAGTCTGTGGCGCTTTGGCGTTGGTGAGCTACTCTATCCTTTCTTTTGCCCTTGCAGCTGTATATTTGCTGTGATCAGTGGCAATAAAGTAGTTTTAATATATGTTTTTTAAGTGAGAAAATCCTCAAAACTTAATCAGTGCAGTCAGTTCATTCAGATTACCATCCTGCCTTCCAATATTATTTCTGTCCGAGCGCTCAGACCCCACATACCAGCGGTGTGCCGACAGTAGAATCCCATTCAACAGCAGCCTCTGGCGGGGTCGCCTCCTCATCTCGGTTCACCACGGCAGCTGGTAGGTATTTTCATCTAAATAATCAAACTGCAGGCACCAGGATAATGAAAGCGAACATATTCTGCTGGCAATTTCTGCATTTTAAGTTAATTTATGCATCAATAAACTGTTTCAGAGGAGTGATCACAGCGCTCTGTGTCATCAGCGCATGTGTCTGTCTCACTGACAGCTCCCCAGGTTTTGATTAATATATGCTGTAATAAATACATGAATAAAGCACGAATCATACTCAGTTTGTGCTCCCGCCTACCTTTTTAAACACACAGTAGAGGTATTTAAAAAGCGTAGTAGAGGACGCATAAAAAACCAGCTACCTATAGCGTCCGGTCGCTTTATGTGTGTGTTAAATACAGTAATGGCGACATAACTGAGACTGCTCCTTTTAGTGCAGTTAAGCCTTATGGTCGTGGAAAATACGTAAAGTCAAAATCTTCTGCAAGTACCATTCATTACTATTTCAAAAGTGATTACATTTTCTATACTTATTTTTCAGTGTTAAAAAAATCTGCATATAAAAAAATTCAACCTTTCAAAATTCAAACTTAATATTTTCAGCCTCCTGAGATTCAACTGGCTCTATTTCACCGCCTTTAAATTCGGCGTCTAAATTCAGTGTGTGGAAGGAAAGGGTCACTTCAGGTCACAGACATTAGCAGTAATGGATTGTGGCGTCCAACTTTACCTCCAGCCAATCCCGTTCACGGTTTTCTTGGTCATGTGACGTGACGCTTGCGGCGCTCATACTGAAGGAAAACCAGCATGCAAGCTAACGCTAACTCAACTACAGAAAAATGAAATGAATAAACTCACCGTACACTTAAAACAGGAAGTACAAACATACAACATTTAATTTTCAGTGGCATTTTTAATTCAAATCCCAGGTGACACAGATTTAACTCCATAGGTCAGTCTCCAACGTACGGCCCGGGACAAAATGGATTCTCGTGTGACTGGTTTTTGGTATACGTCTATTTTGAAGTTCTAGCCCACCCTGGAGAAACCCCACCATGAAAACACATAAAACCAGCCTTCTTTTAATAATCAACTGAAACGGAGCCCCAGAATCTTTCTGCTACCTGCAGATGGGTAAAGACATGGCGTGATTCTTCTTCCCTCGGAAAAGTTTCTTTTCGACAAGAGCGTCAACAACCAGCTGCCTGGCATCGAACCGCTTCACCCCCTTCAGAGAAACAAAGAGGGAAGATGATGGACGTCAAACCTCACATTCCACCTGAGATATTAACGACATCTGTATCTCCTCTCTACCCACCTCCAGCCACGCTCCACACAGCGGCTCCATCGTCCCATCGCCTCTGATGACGGAGGGCCGTGGCAGAGAGTGCCTCTGAGACAGATGGAAGTCTACGAAGTCATGAGCAGGAGTCACCTTCACAGCACCTAACGAAGAAACGCTAGAGGAATGAATCTTTACGCCCTGAAAAGCAGATATCCCAGGACTTAACGCTCGTTTTTGGAAGGAACTCTGATCCAAGCACCTGTTCCCAGCTCCATGTCCACCACAGAGTCAGCAATGATAGGAAGGAGTCTGTTGGTGAAAGGATGCCGACACCGCCGTCCATGGAGAGCCTAAACCAGACAGAAAAATGGGCAGATAGTTGGCAATGAGGCAGGAAACCATTTTAAAAGGTCAACGTGGTAAAAAGGCTAACAGAAGAACGGAGGCCTGGAAGGGTCCCACAGCAAAGGGGGGGTCAAAGACATCATTTTATAGGAAACCAGAACCTTTTTGCATCTGTTTCATCAGTTGCACAAATATTAAAATAATGTTTACTGACACAATTTAGCAAAGTATCCAACGGCATCCAATCAATATTTACAATAACATACAAAAAAGTTAAACATTAAATTTAAAAATATTTGTTCTGTTGTTTTGTTTTAATTATAAAACTTCTGAAGATTTTTTTGTGTGAATACAATTTGAAAAATTTAAATAAAACAATTTGAAAATGTAAAAAAATACATCTGAAACAAATAGATTTGTTATTTGTACATGTTTTAAATTAAAGCCTCTTTTTAAAAGTTAATTTTTTTAGCTAGCTTTTTTCTTTTATTTCAATTTCCAAAACATGTTCTTTGGTCACAACAATAATGGCACTAAATTCACTCCATAATGCTCCAACCGTAAGCTAAAATCAAATCTAAATTAGTGAGCAAAACAGGAAGTGCTGACCAACGTAATGTCCTCACTTTGGTACAAACTCTCTTTTAATTTGATGGTGAAATGGGAAAAATGGCCCTCACTCTGGTACCAAAACAAAACCAGTTAAGCTAATAGTCGTGTTTTTGAACTGTACCGGGTTTCAAAGGTCAGGATCGCTGCTGGCCTTTTTCTCTCCAGCTTCAACCCCAGTTCAACCAATCCTTCCCCATGTCTGTGCTTCCAGCTTCTCCTCTATTAATGCTGTTTCACAATGTCCCTTCCAGAGCGATGTGTCGGTCGCTTTTTGTCCACCAGGTGAACAGATCGGATCCATTTGGAGGCAGATCGTAGAACTTCTTTTAGGAGAAGTTAAAGGAAGCAGGTAATATAAGCTCCTATGTCTGGATATTAGATATCAGAACTATGTGAGACTGTACTAGCTTTGCGCCCTTTACTGTTGGTCTGAAGGGTATCTAAAATGGAATGTGCTGGTCATGATTAAAGACTGAGGGCCCTGTCACAGCATGCCAATTTAAACAGCGTAAGCCCCATGTCCCAGAATCTCCTAAAATGCTGGCATAAGCTGAACTTTCTATGGATTTTTTCACTTTTGGGCGTATGCATAGAGTATTTATAACGAGTCCAGAACTTGTCAGAACATAGGCATAACGCAGCATCAGTTAAAGCTGCTCCCTTCACCTGAGTGAAATTAGACAAAATTAGTGTCAAACGTTTGTGCAGCAAAAATTTTCATTTGTGCCGATATCATTTTAAATATATAAAGAAATATTTCTAGAGGTCATCAAAAGGTCAACCAGCCCCCACCTTATTTATATCAGACAAAATTAGTGTCAAACGTTTGTGCTGGTTTGTCCAGCAAAAATTTCGTTTGTGCTGCTTTTGGATTTGGAGATATTAATGAAAATGTAAAGGTCAAAAGGTCAACCAGCCCCCACCTTCTTTAAAGCTACAGTGTGTAACTTTTAGCGCATATCTAGCGGTCAGACTGCAGCAACATGAACATCTCCCCCCATCGCTTCCCCCAACAGTACGGCTGGAAGGCAAGCACGGGACAAAATGTCTTCCACGACGCCCGCATCACCTACCTTCTCAAGTGATGAGGTTTGTTTACATAGATAATTTTACAGATAGTATTTCATTAGTCTGTGTAGGGTATAGATTTCATGTAGACTTAAGATAATAAATATACCGTTATTTTTCTACATCGCTAGACGCTTTGGCGCATCTCCGCAATCGCTAGTTTGTTGGCTTCTGCGCTGCGTCAGCGCTAAAGATGTTCGCCTCCATGGCTGTAGACCCGGCTCCTATGTAATTATATACAAACGCAATTCCCAAGGCAACGCGAAATATTAAGGTTAAGTTAAGGTTGGAGCTCGTAGATGATGATAAATAACATAGTTATGTATAATATATTACATTTCTGACTGTATATGCCTGTAATTATTACACACTGTAGCTTTAAATTGGTTCAGGGCAAAATTGGTGTCAAACGTTTGTGCAGCAAAAATTTTCGTTTGTGCCGCTACCATTTTAAAGATATAAAGAGATGTTTCTCGAGGTCATCTAAGGTCACCCCCAAAAGGTCAACCATAATGTGGTTGACCTTTTGACCTTTACATTTTCATTAAAATCTTCAAAGCCAAAGCAACACAAAACAAAATTTTTTGCTGCACAAACCAGAACAAACGGAGCTGAGTTAATTGACACCCATTTCGTCTGATTTGAAGAAGGTGGGGGGGGCTGGTTGACCTTGATGACCTCTAGAAATATTTCTTTATATCTTTAAAATGATAGCGCACAAACAGCACAAACGCTTTGACACTACTTTTGTCTGATTTGAAGGAGGTGGGGGGGGCAACTTCACTCAGGCGCTGCATTCAGGCACATCGCAGCTGTTGAGGGGGTCAGCGATGCGCCTGGAGGCACCCCAGTCTGCAAAGAAAGATTTCTTTGATCACAGTATTAGCCTAGCTGCTGTTAACTGCCCCCGCCAAAAGAAAAGGTGGCAGCAGATTGAGCCGCCATGTCTGCTAGGAAGTGTGTTGGTGGGAGGGCGTGAACGCGGGGAGTGATCCATCACCCTCACCTTCTGGCTCACCCCTATGATGGGGATGAAGTCTGGAGGAGAACTGACGGTTTCCCTCCTGTGAACCCCCTTTATACCAAAACGCTGCCAATACGCCATTATACAGTAGCTGGAAGTTAGAAACACGCTCAGCCGCCTGGAACATGTCAGATACGCTGATATGCGTTGGAGAGAAGTTCTGATAAGTTACGCATAGTTATGCACAAGTTACTCAGAGGTTTAGGATCAGCTAGACGCCACCTACTGATGAGGAACTGACAGTGAACGTCTGTCAACGATCACAGAACTTATTTATAACTTTCGGCCCACGTACGGCACACATCGGGAAATTTTTAAAATGCTCAAAATCTTTCGACATACTCACCGTATGTCGATGTGTGCCAGCGTGTTTCAGTGAACTTCAGCATGCTCATAACTTATACAAAACATATCCATAACTTATCCAAGGTTTTTGGTCATATCGTCAAGGTGTGACAGGAGCTTTAGCTATGAATGAGTGGATCCATCCTGAGGCAAAGCTATGACTGCGGATGGATATTTGATTAAGGTAGTTTTCTGCCCGCTAGATTAAGCCCAGAACACATTGAATAGAGATTGTGGCATTTAGCACTTGTTGTAAGTCAATGGAGATGATCACAGCCAACACGATTTCCTGCAGGGGGCAGCATAGCTCCGACGGAGATAGACCTCAGGTCTATTTTAGTCAGACTATGCAGCAATTCTGCAGCAATTTCATGGGTCTGACAGGAAGAGAGACGCATTACAAAGGAAAACACATCTACTTAGGAGGAAAATGCAAAATAAAATGTGCTAATCTCACGGGGAAAGAGTCAGTTTGGAGTCGCACATCGCGTTTATAGTAAACAGGACAGACTGGAGCAAAAACAATGAATGAAACATTAAATAGAAAACTTTCCCCCATGATAGGAGTTCAGGAGAACAGAAAACGGATAAAGTAGTGATCCTCTTTGAGCCTCACAGAAACCAGAATAAGGAGGAGCAGACAGAGCAGGTCAGAGCAGCGTATCTCTCTCACCTCTTTATGGAAAAAGAAAGAAAAACTTGGAGAAACTTCCCAGATCTCTCTGAGATCTCACCTCTCTGCCTCAGTCACCATAGAAACCGTCCCACAGAGTTTATTGCTGCGTTTTTCTTTTCTTTAGACGTAGATCTCATTATGTTTTTAACCAGATGAACATTCTCTATCTGTTCTGGTTCTAAGTGGAGCTTTGCTTCATAGAATGCACTGCTGTTTTTTTTTTTAAACAACTTTTCATAATCTGTGCAAGTTAAATGTGGGAAATTATTTTAATGTGTTTATAGCACAGAGACAGGAGTGAATAAAATCTACACACAGATCCCTCGTCCCGCCTAGCCGGAGCCTCTATAGACGCAGTCAGTGGAACATAGAAAACAGTCAGATCGGAGGTTTAAAAGTCGTTGGGATCGGTGTGTTCAGGGCTTTAGATGGAGAAGACAGACGGAGGCTGACATGAACGCTTGCCTGGTATCGAGGATCATCAGGATGAACAGCGATGGCCACATCTCCAAGCATAGTCTCGGGACGAGTGGTGGACACTGCCACTTCACCGTCTGCTGAACAGAGAGGAACAAACGGATGGTTTTATAGACCAACACCTTTAAGGTCTCCAGTCAGGATTACTCACCATGACCTTCTACAGGATACGCAAAGGTGAACATCGTCCCAAACTCCACCTTGTTATCATATCCAGGGACGGACATCAAGGTCGGCCCAGAAACATCCTTAGTCTCCACCTAAAAAAATATAAACAACTTTTTCTTTTTTTTATCTATTGAGAAAGAGGATCCAAGAAAACAGGTGAGATAATCTCACCTAAATATGTGGAATTAAAACAAGATGAAAACATGGGGGGGGTGAAGGTTTAAAGACCATGACTCAGCGTTATTTGTCCCTTAGGATTAATCCTACAGGGTAATTATTGATTAGTCTGGTTTCCCAGACCATAGCTTAAATTAAAACATTTATTGTTTCCACAGCTCCCCTGAAACAATAAAGCTGTAATTCTCTTTGTCAAACTGTTTTTTTATACAATAAACAGAATAATTGATTTGAAAGGAAATCAATATTAGAGCTTTAGGAGAGATAGACTAAAACACAATACACTGTGTGCAGAATTATTAGGCAAATGAGTGTTTCCACCACATCATCCTTTTCATACATGTTGTTCTACTCCAAGCTGTACAGGCTTCAAAGCCAACTACCAATTAAGTAAATCAGGTGGTGTTCATCTCTGTAATGAGAAGGGGTGTGGCCTAATGACATCAACACCCTATATAAGGTGTGCTTAATTATTAGGCAACTTCCTTTCCTTTGGCAAAATGGATCAGAAAAGAAATTTGACAGACTCTGAAAAGTCAGAAATGGTCAGATGTCTCTCAGAGGGGAGCAGCAGTTTGGAAACATCCAAGCTTTTGAAGCGGGATCATCGCACAATCAAGCGGTTCATGGTCTGATGAAATGAGAGAGAGTCTAGATGGTCCAGATGGATGGATGGGCACCAGGCTGGATCAGGAAAGGGCAGCAAGTTCCTTATCCACTCAGACACCAGCAAGGTGGAGGTGGGGTAATGCTATGGGCTGCTATCATCAAAGATGAGCCTGTGGGACCTTTTCAGGTTGATGATGGAGTCAAGATCAACTCCCCAGACCTACTGCCAGTTTCTGGAAGACACCTTCTTCAAACAGTGGAACAAGAAGAAGTCGCCATCATTCAAGAAAAACCTGATATTCATGCGTGGACGATGTTCTCCACACACACGCATCAAAATACACCACAGCATGGCGGCCAGAAAAAAGTCTAAAAAGGAGAAAAAATAATGACACCTGATCTGAGCCCCATGGAGAACCTGTGGTCCTTCATGAAAGGTGAGATCTACAGGGAGGGAAAACAGTGTCTGGGAGGTTGTGGAGGCTGCTGCACGCAATGAGGATCGCACACAGATCAAGACATTGACAGAATCTATGGATGGAAGGATTTAGAGCGTCCATGGTGGAGAAAAGAACGCCTATATTGGTCACTGATTTGGTTTTAATGTCGCAAAAATGTTTATTTCTGAATTTTGAGTTCTTATATTGGTTTATAGCTGGTGAAAATAAAACATAGAGATGGGTATAGATTTGTTTTTATTTCAAGGCTCCTAA
>JAGKQL010000046.1:11966209-11976209 GCA_018398635.1 Cyprinodon brontotheroides | reverse complement strand
TTTTTTAAGTTTAAAGATTTAAGGAAAAATCCACCTGAAAACTTAATCTGTGCAGTCAGTTCATCCAGATTACCATCCTGCCTTCCAGTATTATTTCTGTCGGAGACACAGCAGACCCCCACATACTGGCGCTGCTACTGCTGCTCAAAACGCTGCGGGGACCTTTTGCTGCACCTTGGCGCGCTCCAACCATTGACTTTGCATGTAAACTAGCCGCTCCTGTGGCTCCTGCTGCGATTCGGTGTGAACGCAGGCATGTCTTTAGCAGGAGGCCACGCCTGGCCCCGCAGACTGCAAGTCCACCCAGTCGTAATGTGTGGTCCCAGCTCTCTACAGGTCGTATGATGGTAAAGATTCTCAGTCATCCAAGTCATAGTCATTCCAAAAAAGTTAAAAAACTATTTACTAGACTTTGTTTCAAGTTTGAAGATGTTTCTTCTTCCCATCCAAGAAGCCTTTTCAATTCAAATTGTCAAAAACAGTGTTGAGTTCGAGGCTTTATACAGTAGCCCAAACAAACCCTTGTTTGGGCTACTACTAAACCTTCAAATTGAAGAAACGGATGAACGGGTCCCCTCCTTTGGAATGGGGGTGCGTTTAGCTTCTTTGTTAGCCTGCAATGCCCCATACCTGTCTATGTCTCTCTGTAAGGGGGGTCGTTAAAGAGAATTGTTGGTCTGGATGAATAGTTTTCGCCAGGTCTTCTGTTCTTCTGTAAAGAGGGACAGTGATGATAGCTGGAAGGAATCAACTCTATCAGCTTCATTGTAGGTTTTGAAAGCTGAAATCTGAGTCCCACCCACTGTTTAAAGTTGTTTCTCTTTAACATTGCATTGCAGGCTAACAAAGGACCCCCATTCCAAAAGGGTGGACCCCGTTCATCCGTTTCAATTTGCATGTTTCTAAGTCAAAACAAGGATTTGTTTGGGCTCCTGTATAAAACCTGAACTCCGCTATTTCTGACATTTTTGAATTGAAAAACCTTCCTGGATGGAAGGAAACGTCTTCAAACTTGGAAACAAAAGTCCAGAGGATTGTTTTTGAACTTTTTGGAACCTCTGCAGTTAGATTATCATAGCCACAGGTGCCATTCGAACTTAGTCCCAGCCCACAGCGCGTTTGAGGTAGGGAAGTTGGAATCTAGCGTGCTCTCATAATTGCTTGGCGAGTTGCTGCACAATATATGGCGGGCAATAAAATTGTCAGGAAGCGGGCTTGCTCACATTGATGGACAGATGATCAACAGTATTAGCGTAATCCAACCCGTGACAAAGCGGCGCTTGGTACGGCAACAACAATAGCTGCCGCCCGAGTTGGTGAGTAGATTCTGCTGTGGTCTGATACAAGAAGACCATCGACAGCAAATTAATTTTAAAGAGGAAGAAAGAAATTCAGGCTCATCTCTTCTTATTCTAGGCGTGCAACTGCGGCACGATTTGTTGGCAACAACTATCGCCATTAACCATAAATCCACGCCTCCGTTCAACACTCTTATTGGTTGTAGGTCTATCAATTGAGTGCAGAGGCATTTTCTGGTTGTTCAAAACCGCCCCATAATCACAGCTCTATGGAGCAACATCAGACTCATTCTGACTAGAATTGAGTGGGACTACGTCAGTCTAAAATTATCAGGTCATAACATTTAAATTTTGTCTTTGGGCAGCTCTTTGGTCTTGGCCACGGTTGGGTTTGGAGTCTGACTGTTTCAAGGTTGTGGACAGGAGTCTTTCATACAGATAACCATTTCATAAATGGAGGACAGAAGAACTTAAAGACGTTACAGGTCTGTAAAGTCGGCTTTATGTCTTTTCTGTCATCCTGATCTGTTACAGCTGCTAACATCCAGAAGAACTCAAGATCAGATTTAAAAGTTCTGCTAAAGGTTTGCTTCTTTACAAGGACTGCAATATAAAGTCCTCATAACATCCTTTCAAATCTTCTTTCTGAGTTTATACAACAAATTCTTGAATGAAATATGATGTTTGCTCACTGATCTGAAACATTTAGGTGCAACACAAAAACAAGAGACAAAGAAACGTGTGAAGGGCGAAGACTTCTTCACTGGATGGTAGATGCTTCATATACAACCAGGTTTACATGAAGGCTTCTTACAATGTCAAATATAATTTCACAAAAACAGAAGAAAAGGTTTTCCTACCTGAGTTGCGATGCCTGCGTGGTCACATCCAGGAACCCACAGAGTTCTGTAACCCTGCATCCTTCTCCTACACAGATACACAAGTTACTCCATCATCCACCAAAGTCAGTCTGGACTCAACGTCTATCAACCGACTGTTAAATAAGCTGCTACCGTCGAACCAGGGCGTCCTGCACAGCTACAGTCAAGGCATGGCCCACATGCAGAGTCCCCGTCACGTTTGGAGGAGGAATACACAGAGAAAACGTCTGATCGACGCCGTGAGGCAACCTCTCCTGGAAAGGGTACAAACAGCAAAGACGCAAACAGTTTATTAAAGGTTACCGGGCAGAAAAAAGCAAACGCTTGGCATGTTTTACTTTATGTTAACATGATCATACATGCCATCTGAGAACGCCTTTTGCCTTAAAGTCAAAAATTGTAACTAAATATGTTCAGATTTCTTACATGTTGATCCGGATTGAAAAATCCCTCTTTCTCCCACCACTGATACCAGCAGGACTCCACATATTCTGGACTGTAGGAAGGTGGGAGAGGAAGGCTTGTATCTGCAAACAAAGGTAGAAATCACTGAATAACTAAACAAGTAGCTGAATAAATGAAAACTTAGAGTGGAGAAAAGAACCTTTTTTAGTCCCAGCAGGGGTCTGAGCCGTGTACTCAATCTTCTGTTTTTCACTCCACTTCAATGCTTGAGATTCAGTTCCCTGAAAGTTGCAGTGCAAGAATTAAAAGATGCTGAAATAGGGTTTATCACTGATTGACATTGGTTACTGCTGCTTCGTTATTGACTGTTATATGCTCCATGTTGACCGCTGTCAGAGCCTGGTCTGCGTTCCCAGCAGTTAGTCGGACTCGTTTCCAGTCAGACTTAGTCTCTGCCAAGGTTGCCCTTTGTCACCGGTTCTGTTCATAACTTTTTTGGACAGAATATCTAGTCGAAGCCAAAGTGTTTCTGTGGCCTTAGGATTGCGTCTCTGTTATTCGCAGATGATGTGGTTTTTACCCCCCAAAACATCACACTGGAGCATTTTGATGGCCATACATCATTTTTGAAGCAAATATTTTTTTATTTTTCTTGCTTTCCATCTAATAATCTAACAGTGTGCAATAATCCAGGATCAAATCTGCCTTTCTCCCTTTACGCCTGCCGTTATATCTTGGTTGATTTATTCAAATTAGCCGTGCTTGACCTTGTTTTAAAGGAAATTTCATTGGATAGAGAGACAAACATTAAGTGTGGACATAACCAACAGCAGTCAGTCTTTATGAGGGAATAATATAAGAGAAGTTATGCATAAAGACTAGTGTTGCACCGATACCGATACCAGTATCGGGAGGGCCCTGATCCAGCACTAAAATGATCGTATCGGTATCAGCCAGTACCAACAAATAGGGCACCCCATATCATTTTGAGAGCCAAAAGTTTATTCAACTATTATCTCCCCACTCCAGGTAGGAAATAAAAGTTCTACTGGATTCATTTTGTTTTTAGTCTTTTCCTGCTTTACAAAGGTAGGCAGAAGCTTGACAAAACCATGATGGGAATTATTTTACATCCAAGTAGTCTGCAGTTCTTCATATTTACACACACACTGGACTTCAACCAGTATGGTATCGGGTATCGACCAATACTGCACAGCCAGGTATCGAGTAAAAATGGCATCGGCACAACACTAGTAAAGAGCGGCAGCTGAGAGGGAGCGCTTTGACGCTTCGAGGGCTTCAAATCTCAAGAACGGGGCGGGTGGGGACAATTTTGTTTTGTAGACTGGAAGGTGAGTAGAACAAACAAACCTAACATTGACTGGAAAGTAAGCGATGGTGATTAGCAAGACCGTTAGCATTAGCTATAAGGATCTAACTTTTCTGTTGGTAAAAAAAATGACTATATGTGGCGATTTTCTCTTCAATCAATGTTTTTATTACAAATATACTGGATTACTTTTTATCTGTGGACCCTTACGGACAAATGGAATGTAAACAATCTAAGATTGGATTTATAATACAGCCTCAGGAAAGCTTCAAATGCTCCTTCTTTATTAATTGTGCTTTGATGTTCATGGTTTCCATAAAATGAGCAGTTGAATGGTGGAAAAACCGAAGCTTTCAAAAGATGTATAACATGTCTATATGGTAAAAGTTTAACCGCTATTATTTTTCAAGCGTACTGCTGTGTTTAATGTAAATATAGAGAGCGGTGCGCTGGCGAACCAGTGGGAGTTCAGGTAAAACACCTACAAGTAGATCAAGGTCTTACTGAACCCTCTGAATAAAACCAGTGGTTCCCAAAGTGTATGTTCTTGTTTTTAATACATTGTGGGGCCCGTTTTCTGGAAAAATAGTTCCTTTTGGGGCCAGAGGCCTGGAAAATAAGTACAAATATAAAAACATTACAATATGGTAAAGTACAATAATCTTCAACAGTAAGCTTCTTTTAAAAGTGACTCAAGTGATTATAACTAGTTATGAGTCAAAGCAACATTTGACATCCGAGTGTATCAACATACCTAAAGTCAAAAAGGTTTTTAGGCTTTAGTGAAAAGGAGAGAAAAATTAAGCCAGACAGTAAAGTTTACGGAGAAAATGGCGGATTATTAGTATTTGTCTGTGGTGATTGTAGCAGAGGAAGTCATCCTGCTAACTGGATGTTTCTGGCCTTCTCTCCTGGAAGGATCATCTGAGCTTCAAGCTGAGTTAAGGATTTAAACTGGAGAGTTTAAAACAACTTTTTCCCCAAGAGATCGCTTTGAGCTTCACAATCGAGAAAGGGATTTCATCTCCACTCTACGACCTGTTCAGAAGTACCGCAAGAAATCTGAGTGGCAATCGGTTTCTCCGTTTCACCTACAAACAGCCGCGTTCTGGGTAAACCCTGTTTCACCTCAACCGAATCAGGCAAACACTGGAACAACAGCATACAGACTGGAGTCTAGATTCAACTACTTCTCTGGAAATGTGAGTCAGCACCAAATCATATAACTGAGTTCAGAATGGTACATAAGGCCTGAACTAGCACAACTGTGTCTTTCCCTCAGCTTTCGGGAATTTCTGGTTGAGCAGTGTTCAGAGCAACACTGGATTCCTACAATTTCCTAATAAACCTGTTAAACCCTTTCCCTGGTCTCCCTGTTTGGTCTTCTGCATTTGGGTCTGAACTTTAGGTAAAATCCATGACAAAGCAGGCCAGATCCAGTGATATCTTTGAGGTTGGGTTCAATATCTACAAACCACGGGGGTTTGGGTGCAGGAAGAGCAGAAGACATTAAAGAAAAAGAAAGCTGACTATACAAGAAAGTGTTTTCCTGCCATTTAAAGGCTAATAAATGTGTAATTCATTGATGGGTTTTTCCCTGGTGGGTTTTCACCAAGGTTGTTATTCCTCCAGATGGGTATTTCCCATCCATCCCCACACCTACTAGTCATTAATAGGGATACACGATATAATCGGCCCCCTATCGGTATCGGCCTTAAAACTGAATATCAGACATCGGCCACCCCACCGATATTTAACTCGATATTTGATCAGCTTCTGAGTTTCTAAGAGTCAAAAAAAAACAAAAAACTACCTTTTCTTCTTCCTCAAAAACTTCTTTTTATACAGAGTTACTAAATCTCACAAGAATTTGCAAAATATCACGAGAGTTTGTAACAGAACGATGAAATTTCACGAGATTTTGAAAGTAAAATAGATCGATACCGCGTTTTTAAAAATCTATTTGATATCAGCATATGAAAATATATTTGAGTATATTATTTTTCAAAGTGTCAGAAATGGATAACAAAACTGCTATTTTCAATGACTACTTATTTTTGTCCAGCTTTAACATCAGTATTGGTTATCGGCTACATGAGTTTTAAAACATCGGCATATCGGATATCGGCCAAAATCCCAATATCGTGCATCCCTAGTCATTACAGTCCTTAAAGGCTAGCCTGGTGGATATAGTGGGTTGACTTTTCAATGGAACTATCCCAGTTCTCCAAATATGATCTATACCAGGACTTTATTCCAGTTTCTTGCACTTGTCTGCAATAAAGTAGTTTCTTCCAGAAGAAACTCAACCCTGCTCTACATGGTGTCATCACCAAAATATACCCCTGGTCCATCATGTCATACAGTAGCAGCCATTCAAAACGGCCCTTCCCAATCAAACGCCAGCCCAATGGCAGCCTACTTCCCTGCAACTCCCAGCAGAATCACCTCCTACTTCCAGCAACTGGCCTTCTCCCCATGCATTTCTACCCAAATCTTCACCGAATTACAGGGTCTGGACCAGGAGATCTACGCCTTTAGATCAATTACCACAAATCATAATATCAAGAATATTTCAGTATGTTAAAGTTGGAAAGTTCTGGCAGGTTCACACCTTGAAGCTTTCTCCGGTTCGCTTTTACTGAACCTGGCCCGTGGACAAACTCTTTAAATAACATTTCATAACATATATCTATTGAATAACCAGGAGACACAGAACAGATTTTGATTGAAATTGTAATCTCACTCAGATCAGGAAGTGGCCCCAATTAACAGTTAAAAAGGCAATTTATACATCTCCAATCTGACACATCAATACATTTTACATCATGCACATTAACAAATGAGGAGACATCCATGGCTCCAGCCTTATAAAAATATTGCACTTTGCTCTTAGCTGAAGGACGCAGCTCTTATTCATTCCCCAAATGACGCCGCGCGCAAAAGGTAATGAAGATCATAACTGTATATCTGGACAGAGGAACTGGCCTTATTAGATAAACTACTGGGGAAAACATCAGTTCTGACATGCAACAGGCGGCTAATATTAAGGTGTCATAAACTCACACATCATCAATGATAGTTACCCTAACAATTACAATTATTGATGTTTAAAAATGAATTTTAGAAGACCAGCCAAGGAAAGTGGGGAAATTTCTCATGGCTTGTCCTGTAAGATGCCTGAACTCTTCACTCGGGGAGCAAATAGGCAACTGAAGCAATAGAGGGATGAGGAAAGTGGCAGAAAACTATTAAAAGTGGAACATATCTGTACCATTCCTCATTAAAAGGTCACACCCAGCTGCTGTATCCTTATGATTGTCTTCCAGAATGAATAAATGCAAACAAACATCCCACAAAGCCAAGGACCTATTGGAGGATGGAGGTCTTACATGATGAGGAGCTGACAGGATGCTGTCCTCCTTCTCTCGCCTGCGTCTGTGTTTCTCGGCTCGTGGTCGCGGCTGAGCAGAGGGGAGCGTCCGGGGAGGATCCGGAGGTTTGCTGGAGCAGAGTTTAGAGGCGGTCTTTGCTACCAGCCTGGTCCTCAGAGAAGATCCTGAACTCCACATCCTCAGCTAACAAAACACTGCAAATATAAAGATGGTCCATTTTAACGCCGGTTGAATTGATTATAAGTCAGCACTTCTTCGTTTATGAAAATTAAAGTCATGCTCAAATATAAATTAAAGTATTTCATGACCTTCTAACTTAGCTGACCTATTACTGCAACACAAACCCCGAAACAACCAAAATAAAATAAAAAATACATATAAATCAAGATGGTATTTTTTAAAATTATTATTTAGATAGAATATGTAGTACTGTGTATTCATACCTTTATAAGCAGTGACAGTTTATCCCACTGGATTCAATCTGACAGGCGGCATCTTAGGGACTGAAGGAAAGTCCGTCTGGAAATACCTTCCCCACTTTGCTACAATTATTTAGATAATTCAGAATAAAAAATAACGTGCTGTCTTTTCAAAACAATTTTATTAAAAATCTAACTGAAACAATTGGAAATACAAACGATGCTAACAAACTATAAAAACTGGTTTTACTTGAGCGGAACTGATTTGTGTCGGCTGCGTCTAAACACTTCCGCTTGAGAAACGATCTACTTCCGGTTGAGTCGGGTTAATTTGTTTTGCAGCTTGTGTTGCCTCCAGCTCCTGCCTGTAACGCCCCGCGGTGTCTCTGGCTCTAACCTCATCGTTTACTCTCCAGTGTGTGACTTGGTGACTGCGGGTCGGTCTCAGCTGGTCTCCTTTAACCTCGGCGGGAGCCGGACTGCAGTGGGTTAGCATATTTGAAGAAGCTAACGTTAGCGTTAGCCGCAGGGATGGCGGAGGTTCCCGGGACATCCAGTGAGACGATAACGGAGACTGTTCAGACGAACACGCCGCCGCCGCCACAGCAGGTAACTGTTTTGACCCGGTACCGCGGGGTTTTTAACGGTTTGGTCCAAACGTTTGTTTGTGGTCTGCTAAAGCAACCATGGAGGCCAGAGAGGCCCGCCCTCTGCTCACAGGTTCAATGGTGGACACGCCAGCAGCCCTCTATCCGCCTGGGTTTTATTGTTAGAGATTGGTTTTCTTTATATCTTAGGTTTATTTGGCTTAAAATGCTAAAGGTGTGGTCAGTTTTAATCCAGGTAATCTAAATTTGCGTTGGTAATCTGAAGCCACCGGGCGGATTACTGTCCTCTGGGTTACCAGATTCAGGACTACGATGATCACGACCTGAAATGATTTTGTTTAATGGTGGATTATTGGCGATCGGATTATTTCTGGAGACGATTAATGTGGCTTTCAACTGGACCGCCAATACTGGGAGGCCTATAAATGCTGCTGTTGCTAACAGAAGATGACCTTTTGCTATTGGTCAGCTCTTAGGAGGACAGGTTCTCTCATTGGCTGCTGATTCTGATTACATCTCTGTCATTATCGGGAAAAAATCTGCTCACAAGATAAGATTTATCAACCTCGATCAAAGGGAATAGAAGAATAGCTTTGTGTACTTTGTTCAGAAAATGTAAGGGGATTTTAAGTTGCAGAAGCCTTGGTTGTGAGGTTATTTTGACACAATTTCTGATTAAGATCACTCCTGAACCTGCACTCAAACCAGAGTCAGCCATCAGTGTGGAGAAAGAAGTTCCATAATTCAATTCAGTTTATTTCTATAGCCAATTCACATCATATCATCTCAGGTCACTTTCCAGTTCAACAGATCATCCAGTCGACGATTCAAACTTTTTCTTGCCCAGAAAACCAGCTGATCGCACTCCACTCATGGCCACCCTTCACAGCAATCCCTCACACTAAGGCTAGCATGCTTAGAAGTAACAGTGGGAGAGGAAAAACTCCCTTGAACAGGAAGAAACCCAGCAGAAACCAGGCTTCAGTGTGAGCGCCATCTGCTGAGGGTCCACTGGGGTTCAAGGAGACAGAAGCAGACATAGAAAAAGAAGCTTAGATACAAAAGGCAACCTGTCAACCAGCTCCACAGGCGGCTCCGTCCAGGGAAAACAACACACAGCCAGGCAGACGAAGCCTGAAGCCAGCTCCCATGTCAGAGGATGAAGAGAAAGCACATCCAGTTAGTCACAGTCAGAGAAACAGACTACACTGGAAAAACAGGCTGATCTCCAGCATCTAAAACAAAGGTGTTGATGGCAGCAGCACAGCTGATATTTCTCTCCAGGATGGAGTCACAGCCAAACAGGAACAGACCAGATGAAGCTACTATGAGAAAAGTAGAGAGAGCAGAACGTTAGGAGATTGAACTAACAGATTCTGCAGGGGGGAGAATGGAGATAAAGTGAAGCAGAATGAGGAAAAGGAGTCCCTATCTATGTCCCAGATTTAGATAACGGTTTTATGTCTGGTTATTGCAGGGAATCCTAGTCCTGATTGTCTAGCCTATTAGAAATAAGTTAAATTTATCCAAGTAAAACATGAGAATAAAAGGATACTATTTATTCAGCAATGTATGGATTAAATGAGTAAGAAAAAAGGTAACTATTTCTTACCAAAGTCTAACAATCTTTAAATTAAAATGCTGTTACTTTGTGTTACACTATC
>JAGKQL010000046.1:11917055-11965209 GCA_018398635.1 Cyprinodon brontotheroides | reverse complement strand
GGCAGTGTAGAAAACTCCCTTTGAACAGGAAGAAACCGCCTAAGCAGAACCAGGTTGCTCGTGTGAGCGCCATCTGCTGATAGACACCACTGGGGTTACATGAGACAGAAGCAGAGACTTTAGTGATTTCATGAAAGAGAAAACCTTTAAAATGTAAAATGTTAATAAAACAACTGGAGTTTAGATTTTAGGGTTTGTATTGTTTGAAGTTGTAATGTGCTGGATGACAAGAGAAGAACACAGAGGAAATCCAAGGAGCCGCTAAGCCAATTGTTCTACCAGTGAATATAATATTCAAAAGAAGCCTTCATTTTTCTACTACCGCTGTCATTTCTGGCAGCGGGATATTGCTGCCGACATTTCGTTACCGGTGAAAATACAAAGTCTGTTGAAAAACGCGTTTGCTGGCTGCCGCCTGTCGGCCTGCGCGGAAATTGGTAATTAGCCAAAATCTGTCAGTTTAGCTTGTTGTTGTGGCGGCAGGGATTTCCTGAAAGCTCGCATACGCGTTGACGCATCGCCAACCGGCGAAGACCGCAAACGTGCCCTCAGATGAAAAGTGCGCGATTCAGCTCAGCAAAAGAACTCATGTTTCTTCAATAATGCTGAAGCGAGAAGAAGAAATGTCGCTGTTTACCTGTGCAAAGAAAGAAACAACGAAAAGAAAATGTTCTGAGGACTTCAGTGTTGCAGGAAGAGCATGAGTTCTTTGCCGGTGCTGAATGCACACTTTCATCTGGTTTGGTCTGCCGCGTTTCCGTAGACCATGAACGCCAAGAGGGCGCGCTTTTAGGAAATCCTTATACACTACTGTTTATGCCTCTAAAAACATTCTAAATGACTTCTCGCTGCTTCGAAAGTAAATTTCTGGACGCCACCCACTCAGGACACTTGGAATACATTGACTCCAGCAGTATGGAGGAATATTGACATCGCTTTTGTGGACTTTTATGGACCCCGCCTTGCTTCGGCGCTCACATAGACCTCCACATTATTTGAATGTCAGCAGACAGCAAGAAGCCTCCCAGATTCCATGCCACAGATGCATTTGGAGGATATCAAAAAGTACTCAGAGTGTTGTTCAGCATGGGGTGAGTAGAAATGAAGGCTACCATGTTTTGGGTGTACTCATTCCTTTGGGCTATTTGCTGCGTCCAGCAGATAGCTGCAGTTAAACACTAAAAACAGGAAGAAGTGGATCATTCATAAGCCCCATTTACACCACCCTCTGAAAGTTCAAGTTTGGATCAGTTAGCCGTGCCGAGCTCTGTTCAACGCCATGCTAACACAGTTCCTCGCCTCCTAGTGGCAATCTATGGTACTACTGCTCTCTAGATTTGAACAAGCAATATGCAGCACCCGTAACATTCAGGAAGTTTATGGAGAGTCAGGCGAAGAAGGCAGCCTTTGGTGAATTTACCTGACATTCGGCTTTTGGGAAGCGGATACAACAAACGATAGTCTAATCAGAGCTTCCAGACGCAGGAAACAACGACAGACATTGAGGTTCATCACACTGCGAAGCAGAATCACCACTAGAAATCGTGTGGTGCGGTGGTGAAGCTAGCTGATTACGGAGGCTGACTGCAAGGAGATGACGCGGTCTGCTCATGCACTCTTTGTAATCTGAGAACTGAACTGTGCCCAGTCCTGCTGATGAACTAGTACCAGTTTAGCACGGTTCGGTTTTGTTTAGCGGTCCAATTCAGTTTTTCATACCATTTATACTAAGCAGTTATCTCAGTTACCGTGCGCGGACCGATCTCTGCACGGTTTCTGAAGCACATTGTAAATGGGGCTATAGAAGGAAACATAAAGATGTTCACAGCAGGAAGGTTTCACAGCTTAATTGAATGTGGGATAAGATGTAGCTTCTGTGAAGTGTAAGAAAGGAGAATAAAAATGTCAAATTAAAAGCCTAAAATGATGTAGAATTGTAAAGAACTAGTAGAAGAATGTTTGAGAGGGAGAAAAGGGGGACCAGTGTGTCCTCCAGTGACCGAAGCCTGCTGCAGCAACAGGCCGTGTTCATCCAGCTGTATGTCTGATATGTCTGATTTTATATTTTTTTTATTAGAACAGTGTGTCATTCGTTAGTACCATCCAGTGAAACGGCCTGCCTTCAGAACTCTGTAATTAGAAAACCCATTTAAATTCGGTGAACCTTTTGTTTGCACTGAATAGTGCGAGAAAAGAAGGCGCCGGTGTGTGTGGCCTGCTGTCTGTCTCCAGCAGCGCTGTGTCTGCTTTGCTGTTTGCAGGGCCCAGAAATACAGAGATCAGGAGTCAGTCACTGCTAGGTGGGTTCAGCGACGTGCTCCCCAGAAAGTATTTTTAGTTCCATGATTTAAATCAGGCCATTTTCAGAGGATAAAGCAGAAAAAGCAACATCTGTATGACTTTTGAAAAGGCTAGTTGGCGCATTTCTCTTTCCCTGTCAGACATTTCAGGCATTATAAACTGTATGTCAACTTTGTTTTTAAGCTTCTATCTTTCTTTTTTAGATCTTGTATCTAAATGGTTAGAAATGTGTCACAAAAGGCATTCCAATGTAATTGAAATCAGATGCTTTATATTTACTTCCTTAGTTAAAATAGACCCAGATGCTATTACATCATTATGTTCATAATCATGCCTAATCTGTTCACTCTTGTTAAGGAAAGCCAGCTTTTGAACACATTTCTAATATAATCTCACACAATACTTCAAGTATCATGCATTAAACATTTACCTTTTAAAGCCTTTACAGTTCCGTCACAGTATTTCCTTTTCTAGCACCTGTTCTCTCTCCATCCAAAGTGAAATGTCTTTTTATTTACACGTGTAAATAAAGAATGACTAAATAAATCTAATTCTTAGACATCTCTCTCCTCACTGCTCCTCCTGCTGTTCGGTCCAAAGCTCGGTTTGACTTTTTCCTCCTTATCCTGTTTTCCCTTTGGTGAAGAATATCATCAGTCAAATACTAAAATGATAGAAATGGAAAACAAAAAGCTATTTCAATATTTTTCATTTCAACACATTAAAATTAAATCTAATGAAATTTGTTTTACGGGTTCCAGAGCAGCCCAGTGTCAAAGTGTTGAAAAGTAAAAGTAGCTGTAAGTAAGCTGAAGTATTAATGTTAAATAAACAAGATAAAATATTCACATTTAAGCAGTTATAAATGAATATAAGAGTCTATAACATTACAACAGTAAATAAAAATGGGGCTTTTTGAAGGAACATTATGATGACTGTTGAAGATATCTGTGAAGAGTCTCAGTCATTCCGGTCAAGCTTGAAAAAGTTCAGTCTAGGTACCTGGAAGTGACGTTTTCTAGAAGAGTCAGGTGAGGGCAGGTGAGAGGTGAATCTTCTGGGTGTTGCTAGTGAAAATTCTCAGTCATCCAGGTCAGAGTCATTCCAAAAAAGTTTAAAATCAATCCACTGGACTTTGTTTCCCAGTTTGAAGACATTTCTCTTCCATCCAGGAAACTTTTTCAATTAAAAATGTCAGAAATAGCTTTGATTTATCCAGCAGCCCAACAAAGAATTGTGTTTAGAAATCATGCAAATAGAAACAGATGAACGGGTCCCCCCCTTTGGAATGGGGGTCATTTGGCTCTTTGTTGGCCTGCAATGCCCCATACCTGTTTATGTCTCTGAAATGAGGTCATTAGAGGGAATTGTTGGCCTGGATGGCCAGGATTATTTGACTTCTGAACCAAGGTCTGGAAATTGAACTATTTCCACTAGAGTTGGCATCACTCTTCAGTTTGAGTGTTTTATGTAGATGAATTTAACTTTCAAATCTTGCAAGCTCTCCAACATTACGTAGCATAGCTTTATGCTAATCTAACGTCATCTTAGTTTCTGAGCATTTCTCTACACATTACTGCTGTTTCCCTGCAGTAAAGAGTCTCCTTTCTATCTGCCGCTTTGCTAAATGAAATAAAACCAATAATAATGCATGTTGCTCTTCATCGATTCTGACTGAAAAAACTTGGTTTGTTCTTTTTAACTCCATTATATACATTTGATGGATGGACATGCTGCAAATCAAATCAGCCGTTTTAGACCGAAGTGCTTCCATTGAGCCCTTTCTCCTCTGAGGATCAGAACTTTTCCAGTATGATGCAATTTCTAGTGAAATCATAAAACATCTTTGTGTCCCATAAGTTTTTTGTTTTAACTTTGATATTTTTCTTATTGTGGCAAAAGGTTTGGAGACCATCGGTTTGGATTTAAACCAAAAGACTCACATTTTAAACGTTTTACAAAGTATTAACTCAGCAGAGCAGAGAGGAATCTCTTTGACACCGTTTAGATTTCCATTTGTATTTAAAATAATTTTTGTCATCAGTGCTTATTCCCTGTTCTGTCCTGTGCATGGCTATAATACAGACATTCATGTGGGGTATGAACTGTTCTTTCTAACGCACTTCAGTACTACAAGATGATCAAAACTTGGCCTTTTAGGTTTTTCTTAAACATTAGTAGTGCTGCCCCTAGTGGAGGAGTTTCAGTATCTTGGGGTCTTGTTCATGAATGAGGGAAAGATGGAGCAGGAGATCTACAGATGGATTGGTGCAGCGTCTGCTGCCCTGAACCGGCCTGTTGTGGTGAAGAGAGAGCTGAGCCAAAAAGCAAAGCTCTCGATTTACAGGTTTATCTTCGTGCCCTACCCTCATCTATGGTGATGAGCTTTGGGTCATGACCAAAAGGTTGAGATCCTGGATCCAAGCGGCTGAAATGAGTTTTCTCCCGTGGTGTGTCTGGGCTTTCCCTTAGAGATAGGGGAGGAGCTCAGTCATCCGGGAGAGACTCAGAGTAGAGCCGCTGCTCCTCCACATCGAGGAGCCAGTTGAGGCTCGGCATCTGGTTAGGATGCCTCCTGGACGTCTACCTGGTGAGGTGAAGTCGGTTCTCTGATAACAAGATTGCATCAGCAGAACACGCCATCTCCGCCTGGCTGCACGCCCCGATTCACACTCCATTCCAGTAGATGGCGTAATGCCCCTCTGGAAGTTGCTTTCGCCAACCAACACAAAACAGAAGAACAACTATAAACATCCATGAAAGGTTGCCGTCTTCGCCTGACCCTCCTCGCCAAGCAAAACACTGAAGTACAGCAATAATAATGAAGCATAACATTCTGAATGTGACGGTGCCGCCATTTTGATTGCTTGATTCCTCCTCCTTCCTTCGCCTTCTTCTTCTTGTGTTTTATGGTGGTTGACAAACAACTTTTGGTGCATTACCGCCACCAACTGCTTGATTTCCTCCTTCAATACTGGCAGTAATACCGCGAGATCGTCACTAGGAGGCGAGGAGTCGAGATAGCATTGATGTGTAAATGGTCATCAGAACCGAACTGGGCCTGGTTCACTGATCCCAGCTCGGACCGGTCTCTGCATGGATCGGTTTTTCAAGGGTAGTGGAAATGGGGTATATGTTTCCCTCCTGGCCTGGGAGCAAGCAGTACAAGGCCTTGTCTATATAAAGACTCACTGCGGATCCAGACATTTAAATTGAGAAAAGCTTCCTGGAGAGGTGGCTAAACGTCTTCAAATCTTGGAAACCAAGTTCAGTGGATATTTTTTGAACTTTTACGGAAGAAAATGTGTAGAAAATGTACCACATCAGGCAGACGAGCTCTGAGCCAGCTCCATGTCAGAGGATGAAGAGAGCACATCCAGTTAGTCACAATCAGTCAGAGAAACAGGACTACACTGGAAAACAGGCCAAGCTCCAACATCTAGAAACAAAGGTGTTGATGGCAGCAGCACAGCTGATATTTCTCTCCAGGATGGAGTCACAGCCAAACAGGAACAGACCAGATGAAGCTACTATGAGAAAAAGCAGAGAGAGCAGAACGCTAGAGATTGAACTAACAGATTTCTGCAGAGTGGGAGAATAGAGATAGAATGATGAAAAAGGGGTCCCTATGTCCTCCAGCAGTCTAAGTCTATAGCAGCAGAACTATAGAGATAGCTCAGGATAACCTGAGCCACTCTAACTAGAAGCTTTTAAAAGGAAAGTTTTAAGCCTAGCCTTAAAAGTAGACAGGGTGTCTGCCTCACGGGACTAAAACTGGTAGTTGGTTCCACAGGGAGAGGATTTTCATCAGAACTCTGGCTGCAGCATTTTTGGATCAGCTGAAGGCTTTAACTACAGTTTGTGGACTTCCTGATAGTAAAGAATTACAATAGTCCAGCCTTGAAGTAACAAATGCATGGAGTTGGCTGTGAGATAAATGAACAGATATTTTAATGCACACTTTGCAGTCCTGTTATTTAATGTATGTTATAAATAAAAAGCCCTCCCATAAAACACGATGTGAAAAAAACAATCTTCATAGAGAGCCTGCTGCATCTTCAGCTGTTTAAGTTTATCGCAGCCCAAGTTAGTCCTCCTAACAACAAACCAAAGGGCGGCTGCATGATATGCAAAACTGGGGGTGATTGCCTGCAATCCTGACTCTCTTCAGGAGCTGTACACCTCCAGGACTCTGAGGCCAGCAGGAAAAAACACAGCTGCCTCCTCCCATCCTGGACAGCGGCAGGAAACTGCCGTCTATTGGGACCAAAACTTTCTTCCCACCCGCAGCTCACCTTATTTACATGCTCTGGTCTCTCAGAGACACTTTTCCTCTGGAAATGATGCAAATATCTCCGCATAAGCAGTTTTTAAGGCAATCTCTTTATTATCTGCCATGGTGCCCTTACTCTCCAAGAAGTTTTTGTCTGAGCAGCAAAACTAATTCCTGCTGCACCTAAAACACCAATTGATTGGATTGAGTTTTATTTTTTTTGGTTTTGTTTTAATGAGGCTAATTTTTGTACAATTATTTCCTTTTTTTTTTCTACATTGTTTACACTTGATCACTGCTTCATTTTATGGAATGAAAAGGTTAATTTACTGTCTGGAAAGCTGTACTAAACGAACCAACGCCACATGGTCGTCTTTCTCTGTCCTAATCCTGTTTCTCCATATTGTGTTCCAGGTTGCTGTATTTATGAAAAGCCCCGGCAGTTCGGAGAATCTTCCTCTGAAAGCGAGGGAGACGACGATGATGAAGGCTGCGGCAGTGCCAACTGCATCCTGGGTCATGGCAGGAAAGGACATGGACAGAGGCCTGATGGCGGGAGCACAGCACCCCCCAACTCTGGAGGGACGCACAGCCATTAATGTGCAACTCTGTGTATTCGGGTGGGGGGGGTTAAACATCAAAAACGGCACTGCTGTTTTAGTTTAGTTTCCCCAGCGATCCTCAGACAGACCTGAGGTCAGAAAGTTCCAGCTGCTGGAGCGCATCATGATGGAAGTTTACCAATTTAAATCTGTTGTTTTCAGAAGCAGCTTAGTTTGAAATGAAAAACTTGTTTTAAAACAAATAATTAAGACGATAGATGGTCAGGGCTCTATGCTGTCACCCTGTAGCTCCAGGCTTTATATGGCTGCTACACTTTCATGCATTATTATTCCGGCACACTTTCGAGTTTTCATTTTTTATTCTTAATTTTCCCAATTTGATTATGAAATTCCCACAAATTTGTCAATTGTATGGTTATAAATTGAGATAAAGAGGAATGACTTGTTTTCCAGCTTATCTACATTTAAATGCGATGCTAGAAATCTCAGAAGCTATTTTTAGGCTCTGGTTGACTGATTATACTCCGCAGCTTTTTTTATGTCTTAAGATGTTTAAAAGTTCTTCTGCAGATGTAAAAGCTCTCTGCTCTTCTCCAGCAGCTCTTTGGACTTTCTGACTGTAAGCTGTCGTTGAAGCAAAGCATGATGGGAGATAGGCGCTGCATTTTACACTGATGCTTTGTGATCAGCTTCATGTTGGTCGTTCACATTAGAACATGAAGATTTACTTTGCAATTCCACCAGAATGACTCGATGCGTGCAGAGACCTTTAATATTGTGATCAGTATTTAAAAACGGCGGATTCTCTGGGGACCGCCGGACACAAAACCACATTTAACTTCATTCAAATTCTCACGGAAGTGTTTATTTTCTCTTTAGGTTTTAGGAAGTGTTTCATATTCACCTGCAAAGATTCAAATAGTTCTTTTATATCCACTTTTTTTCTTTTAAAATGAATTTACCAAGAGAAAACTGACTTGGTTCTCCTGCCTAAGATCAAATCTCTGCAGAGAATTTCAGTTCCCCGCTTTTCCACATGGCGCTGATCTTCTCTGTGTTAAAGTCGTCGATCCGATTTTTTATTTTCTGATGACCAGGTTTCCTGGGACTGTTGTCATAGCAACTGGACCATGAAAACCTCTGAAAAGGTGTGCATTTTCCCTAAAGACTAAAAACCAGGTTTTCTTGAGGCATCAAGCCACTGATTCATAGAAGTTGATCCCAAACTGCAACAGAAAAGCTTTGAGAATCAAAAGGAAAAAGTTTTTAAAGAGGCAAACTGCTTGATTCAGACCAGAACACTGACCGTCCCTTTACTGCTGACAATCTGTTTCAGTTTTACAGTAAAACGATGCTGGAGAAAATGGATTCTAATTCTTTTTATATGCTAAAATAAACGTCTGTGATGCTAAAATGATGAAAGCTAGCGTTAGCCGAGTTTAACCTACTGCCATATAACTTCAGCCAAATGCACACAGCAGGTTTAACTTGCCTGTTTAGCTTTGTGTTTGTGAAATCAGCGATGTTAACCAATCCCAAATACCCAGTGAGCCGATGACGGCATTAATCTGCTGTCATTTTATAACCATGATTCACCTCAGAATGATTTCAATCCTGAACCATCACTCATTTCCTGTTTGATAAAAGTTTAAATGATTTAATCTAAGATCGACGTGAGTCCTGCTGGGTTTAAAACAATTAGCTGAATATTTTTCTGATTTTCAAAGACAGGATGATTGGCAAAAAAATGCTTACGTTTCATCGTTTTAGGCCCAAGTCTTTAAAGTTACACCAATTAAAAGGCAATTATCAACAAAAAGAAAGACAGCGTTGCTTTCTCTTAGATTCCAGTGAAATGAGAACAATTCCTCCCAAATAAGCTTAAATGGCTTATTTGTTTAAAATGTAAAAATATTCTTTTTTAAACTAACGTGAAAAAGGCTGAGCTGACCTAAAAATGTGCATTTAAAATAATCCGTACCGTTGGTGGTTAATAATGACTAAATTAGCGTATAGACGCCATATAAGGGGGTTTCTACCCAAACAGTTCAACGTTGAATCCTTTTTTTCTTTAAACTTTGTTTTAGATGTTCATAAGTAACATGAGATTAGCAGGAAACGCCGCCTCATGTTTCCCCGCTGAGATGAGGCAGACGGGTACGAGCTCTCTGCATATAAACCTGATGATAGTGATCGTTACTGAGCTCCGTTCCGGTCGCTAAGAGAGCAAAGTAACCTGGATCCCAGATTATGCTGCATTCAGGACAGAAGTATGACGACTGCGGCTTTCTTTGCTGTGACTAGAATGTCCTTTTATTTTTCGTCTTTGCACAGGTTTCTATGCTGTTTGTTTATTTATACCATCTCTGCACACTGACTACAGCAGTGTTGTTCTGGTAAACACATTCCTGTATATACTGTTGGCATAATGAAGCTGATATAATGTGAAAAAATAAAGTTTTGAACTGTGCTTAAAGTGACAAAGCAAAATGTCTTTAGTCTCTTCCTCCCTTACAATTATAAAGGGAATGATTTTCCAAAAATGAAGAGAAAAGATGTGATGAATCTTTCAGTCTTATGACATGAATGATTTGAAGTAAAAAAAGGGGGAGGGGCTTAATTCAATTCAATTCAGTTTATTTATATAGCGCCAAATTCACAACACATGTCATCTCAAGGCACTTTTACAGTTCAACCAGATCATACAGTCAAATTGATACAAAGTTTTCTGTCTAAGGAAAACCAGTTGATTGCATTGACTCAAATACAATCCCCTCACACTAAGCATGCTTTGTAGCGACAGTGGAGAGGAAAACCCCTTTTAACAGGAAGAAACCTCCAGCAGAACCAGGCTCAGTGTGAGCTGCCATCTGCTGAGGATACCCACTGGGGTTCAAGGAGACAGAAGCAGAGATACAAAAAGCAGCTGTAAAGGCGGCCCCCGTCCCAGGAAACACACAGCCAGGCAGGCGAGCCCAAGGCAGCTCCCATTCCAGAGGATGAAGAGAGCACTTCCACTCAGTCACGGTCAGAGAAACAGGACTACACTGGAAAACAGGCCGATCTCCAACATCTATAAACAAGGGTGTTGATGGCAGCAGCACAGCTGATGTTTCTTTCCAGGATGACGCCACAGCCAAACAGGAACAGACGAGGCAAAGCTACTCTGAGAAAGCAGAGAGAGCAGAAGGTTAGAGATTGAACTAACAGATTCTGGCAGAATAGGAGAACAGAGATAGAATGAAGCAGAATGATGAAAAAGGAACATAAGGAACAATCAGATCTCTGATATCAGATGGAGCTTGGCCATTTAAGGCTTTATATGTGAGAAGGAGGATTTTAAATTCTATTCTGGATTTAACAGGAAGCCAATGAAGAGAAGCCAGGATAGGAGAGATATGATCTCTCTTTTCAATTTGCATCAGAACTCTGGCTGCAGCATTTTGGATCAGCTGAAGGCTTTTAACTACAGTTTGTGGACTTCCTGATAGTAAAGAATTACAATAGTCCAGCCTTGAAGTAACAAATGCATGGACTAGTTTCTCAGCATCACCCCTGACAGGAGATTTCTAATTTTTGCAATGTTCCTCAGATGAAAGAAGGAAATTCTAGAAACCCCTTTGATCGGGGATTTAAATGACAGGTCCTGATCAAAAATAACACCAAGATTTTTATTTATCTGAAATCAGTTTAATCCCATCCAAAATGAAGTGACTGGACTAATCAGCTTCTTTTCAGAGACTCTGGTCCAAAGACTATAACTTCTGTTTTGTCTGCATTCAGAAGCAGAAAGTTAAGAGTCATCCAGGTTTTTATGTCTTCAAGACATGCCTGTAATCTATGTAATGGGTTAGCTTCATATGGATTATAGACAGATATAGCTGGGTATCATCAGCATAACAGTGGAAATTAATCCCATGCTGTCTAATAACTCTACCAATTGGGAGCATGTATAAAGTAAAGAGAATTGGTCCTAGCACTGATCCCTGTGGTACTCCACAGGTAACCTTTGAGCGTGTTGAAGATCTATCATTAACATGAACAAACTGAATTCGATCAGATAGATAAGATTTAAACCAGTCTAGTGCTGTTCCTTTAATTCCAACAAAATATTCAAGTCTTTCTAAAAGAATATTATGGTCAACTGTATCAAATGCAGCACTAAGATCCAACAGGACGAGCACAGATACAAGTCCATTATCTGAGGCCATGAGAATATCATTAGTGACTTTCACCAGAGCTGTTTCAGTGCTATGATGAGCTCTAAAGCCAGACTGAAACTCTTCAAAAAGTTCATTATGGTGTAAGTGATCGCGAAACTTGTTTGGCAACTACTTTCAAGAATTTTGGATAAGAAAGGAAGATTGGATATAGGTCTATAATTAACCAAGTCATCTGGGTCAAGAGACGGTTTCTTAAGCAGAGGTTTAATTACAGCAACCTTAAAAGCTTTAGGTACATATCCCTGTAACAGAGATAGATTAATCACATCTAAAATGGAGGAGGAGATCAAAAGGGAATACCTCCTTAAATAACCTGGTTGGAACTGGATCTAACATACAAGTTAAAGGCTTAGATGAAGACAATAATTTTGCTAATTCAGAAAGTTCAACTGGATCAAAAGCAGTCTAAACCCGGTTCAGATTCCATGACTACCTCAGGTACAATCGCGGATAGAGGAGTGCTTATGATCTTATTTTAATAAGATCAATCTTATTTATAAAGAATCCCATAAAATCATTGCTGCTAAGAGCAGGTGGAATGGATGGTTCAACAGAGCTATGGCTCTGGGTGAGTTTGGCAACTGTATTAAAAAAAAGAAATCTAGGATTATTCTTGTTATTCTCCTCTGTTAATGAGGGAGAAGTATGCTGCTCTTGCTTTACAAAGGGTCCTCTTATACAGCAGTAAACTATTTTTCCAGACTAGGTAGGATTCCCACAGGCCTGTGGAGCGATATTTTCTCTCCAGTTTCTGCGGCATTTTGCTTCAAAGTACGCAGCTCTGCATTAAACCAAGGAGCAAGCTTTCTATTTTTAACGGTTTTCATTTTCAAAGGAGCTGCGTTGTCTAAGGCAATACGCAGAAAACTAGCAACCCCATCAACAAAATCATCAACCTGTGAGAGGGGAATAAGGCACATATGCTTTTGCACTCTGCAGCACTGCTCAGTGACACAGAGGAGAGAAAAAGTGAAGCAGATTCTTTAAAATTTATAACTGCACTATCTGATAAAGATCTACTAAATTGAACCTTCTTTTGGGGGAGGAGAACTCTGTTAAAGTAATCCTGAAGGTTATTAGAAAGTGGTCAGAGAGGACAGGGTTGTGAGGAAATAGTTATTTCTTCACATTCATATGCCTTATGTCAGCACAAGGTCCAAAGTATGAAGATGAGAATGTGTGGGACTATTCACATTTTGAACAAAGCCAATAGTGTCTAAGATAGCATTAAGGGCTGCTCTTAAGCTATCGCCTTCAATGTCAGCATGGATGTTAAAATCTCCCACTATGATGACCCTGTCAGTATTTAATACCCGGAATCAGAAAGGAACTCTGAAAACTCATCTAAAATTTCAGAATAAGGACCTGGTGGACTACCGATACAAAGTTACAAAAAAAGAAGAGGTTTTCTTTGCCTTGAAATTTGGATCAAAGTGAAATTAAGGGTTAAATGTTCAAAAAGAGTTGTAGGTATTAACTGTTTTGGGATGTAAATCAGTAAGTCAGACTGGAAGATTGTTGCTACTCCTCCTCCTGCCCCAGAACTTCTGGGTATGTGAAAATTTAAATAGCTTGAAGGAGTTGCCTCATTTATGCTCACATAATCCTCTTGCTGCAGCCAGGTTTCTGTAAGGCAAAACAAGTCAATGTGATTATCACAAATCAAGTCATTTAACTAGCAGAATTTTAGAGGAAAGCGCATCTTATGTTAAACAGACCGCGACATTTAATTGTTTTAACTTTTTCCCCAATTGAAGTTATTTTTGATTTTAATTAGATTATCATGATTTACCCCTTTGGGAATCTTTGCTAATTTATTACCGGTAGATTTTGGTCGTGGGCAAGACACTGTCTGGATGGAGTAAAGAGTGGGTAACAGTAGAGAAGCTGCACAGATGTGTGTTAAACTACAACTCTATCAATGTTTGAAGCATCAGTGGCTCAGAATAACTTTGAAAAAGGGTTACATTTGAACTTACCAGTGACGAAGACAGAAGGTAAATACGTGCGTGCCTTTTTAACCAAATATAGTCTAAATATGTCTGTTGTTTATGTATTTATCAAAGAAATAGTATTGTGCAGAGGTAAACAGAGGTAAAACCCACTCGTATTTATTTTATCTGATATGTTGATATTCTCTGTATTGTAAAACAAAGCAAAATAACATATTCAAGGGACTGCAAATAGATTTATTGTATTTACGTGGACGCGGGAACTATAAGAGGATCTGACACTAAGCACTTAAAATATTACCTTCAATATACAAGTTGTGAGAAAAGAAGCGCCTGCTGCAACAGCACTGTATTGTAAATTATAAACATGTTATTCACATAGAATTATTGGTAGGGACATGTCCCTATGCAAACCTACGCCCATGATCGGGGTTAAGGGTCTTGCTCAGGGACCCAGAGTGGAGACTGTGGGGATCGACCGGGTACAATTGTACCTATATGTCTTGCATTTCAAAAATAGACTCCTTAGTTTTGTTTAATTTAAGCTAATTTCTATTATTGCCTGTTTTTATTAAAAAAAAAAAAACAAAAAAAACATTAAAATAATTAGTTTCATCCAGACAATTTCTTTGTGCTTGGACTCGGTGCTGCCCCGACTTGTTCACCACATACCACCACAAAAATCAATAAATAGTTTTTCAAAGTTAAATGTGACTCCGTTACCATTAGTTATAAAACTAAGAAAATGAAGTCTAAGGAAGTTATCGTCCAGAATTGTAGAAAAATGTTCCTTTAATAGGGGAGAGCAGTAAAGCTTCTGTCTTTGACATTTATTCCTGCATTATTTCTGTTACTTTAATACTTTAAGTAGTTTTAAAAACATTTTTTTACACTTTTACTGGAGTGAAAACCTTAAATTGATCCTCTAACTTCTACGAAAGTGTTATTAAACAGTAGGATTTATACTGGAGAAATAAACATGAATCCTTTTAACACCTCTGCGCCCTTTGCAAAAACAAACGGGCTAAAAAATATATTTTTTTATATTTAATACAAATTACAGTCAAGTCCAGACAATTTCTGTTTTTATGACCTTTGAAGAATAGATTTAAGGTATTCTAATATTAATTCAATTCCTTTAAAGAGTTTTTAAAGATCTGCAGGAACCCTGGAGTCAAACTTCTTGAGTTCGACCAAAGAACTTGATCAGGAGTCGCTTTAAATTTATTTCCTGCTGCAGCATTTAGGAAAACTGTTAAAATAATAGATTTCATTTTCAATAAGATTTCAAAAACAGGAATCAGAAACTAAAGTGGAAAATCTGCAGAAAGCTCTGCTTTAATGAACAAGTATAAACATCTTACAGAAAGCAGAACATGCTGTTCTCCTCATGACCTCACACCCCAGGCTGCATCAGGCCCCGCCTATAGTGATCCAGCACTGCTCAGGAGTGACGCCTCTGTTAAAAAGATCTGAAACGTCAGCTAACGTTCCTGTATGAAAGCTCCACACCAGGAGAGGATGAGGAAAACGCAGCAGTTAGAGATGTTATCAAACCGTTATCAAAAGGGAAAGGTCAACTTCAAATTTACCCTCCACCTTACACAGGAACAACCACATTCACTTTAGCTCAAATATTCAGATTAGGAATAAATGCATTTTATTTAGCAACAAAAGTTGAGCCTAAAACAAAATTCAAAGTGCAGTTTGTTTCTAATAGTTTGCAGCCTGCAAATGTCACCTAAAAATACTGCAGGCTAGTATTCCTAACAACATGATTGTGCATTATGCCCTGAGACCATGGCATTTAAACGACAGGCTGGCTTGTCTAGCAGACAGAGTGTTTATATATATATATATAAGTTCAGATCTTCAGGTAAAAGTTGAAAAGTCCAGAATGAAAATGTGCAATAAAAGCAGACGGGTTATTTAGCGTATCATTTGGTGCCTTTGAGTGAAAATAATGTCAGACTACATTAGTGTGATGCTTGCTTATGTAGCAATGCTAAAGTCTTTAACGTTGAACAGTGAAATAATACTTTGATTTATCTGATAAAAGCTACGTTTAGACTGCAAGCAGCAGCAAAAACACGCTGCTTCAATTTTGATGCTTGTACCAGTTTTTAGTAGCATCTTTGCTGCTCTGGCTGTGTGGTGGAAGTAGTGGGTCTGATGCGCGGTGGGCGGAGCTACCCTATCCTTTCTCTGCCTGGAACAATGGCAGCTATATTAGCTGTGATCAGCAGGTAAAAAGTAGTTAGAATCTATGTTGAAGTGAGAAAGTCCTCCTGAAAACATGGTTCCTGCAGTCAGTTCATCCAGATTACCATCCTGCCTTCAAAGATTATTTCTCTGTGGGAGCCGCTCACCCCCCACATACCTACGCGCGCTGTCACTGGGGAATCCCCAGCAGCAGCCGCCCTCAGCCTGGGAGCCTCTTATGCGCTTTTGTCGCTACTGTTCGCGTAGCAGCTGGAAGTAGATGTTAACGCTTTTCAAGCACGTAATCCAAACTGCAGACACCAGGATAATAAAATCAAACATATTCTGCCGGCAGGTTTCTACATTTGAAGTTAATTTAGGCGTTAAACTGTTTCAGAGGAGTGATCATAGCGCTCTGCATCAGCAGCACTGTGTCCGTCTCCCTGCCAGCTCCCTAATCAGCTTCTCTGATTGGTTAATTTGGCGCATCGAGCAGCAAAAGTAAAACATTTTTTCAACACGCATCAGATATCAACCATTGAGTTTGCATGTGAACCTGCTACTGCTGCTGCCTCTGCTGCTTGCTGTCTGAACTTAGCTTTCTGCTGCAGCCTGGAAACACGGACCAACCATCCCATCACCTCAGCTTTGCTGTCTGATGCCCACAGCAGGGAAGGCACCTGGAGGTTAAAGCTGGACGGTTTGGAAGGGGGGGGTCAGAGTGAACCATCCAGGCTGGAGGCGACAGCTACATCTACTTCAACATACTGAAGGACCAAAATAATCTATAGAATCTTAAAGTTATTTCCAATTATTTCTCTTTTTGCAGGAAAGTTGTCCTTCAGTTTGGGAAATCAGAGTAGATGCGACTCATCCTGCAGGATGCAGGTTAAATGAAGACTCAGACAGCTTGAAGGAGCATCAGGGAGGGGGAACACCATCATTTCTGCAAGGGGGAATAATTCAAGGCTGAGGCTCCTTCTATAAACTTTTCTTTTTAGTGTTTTAGTATGTTAGGAGCTTTTCTCTGACTAAAGATGCACTTAGTGGCTTCTACTCATCTACTGGAACTTTTCTTTATTCTATCATCTAAAATTGACCTCATTTGACCTCTTTGGTTCATCTCAACATTTAAAAATAGGATCAGACAAAGTAAAGCTTTAAATATGAAAGTATGATGCATTTCTAGGCATCCTGTAGAGGCCACCATAAACCACTTTAACACCTAAACTAAAGAGGCATCTGCACAGATTTAGCGCCTGGGGAGGAAACGTGTTTCAGAACTTCCTGGTTTCTCTAAACGTCTGGATGACGGAGGAGGTGCAAAGATCACCAGTAGCATCACCAGAATGACTCTGGTCATTCTGGAGAACATCTGGAAGGGAAGTAGGCAAACGTGGGATCCTGCGGACGTCGTCCAAATCAGCTTCAGGATTCACCTCACACGTTTTCATTCCAACAGCTTTGTTAATTTTCCATTTGATTGCACAACAGATATGTCACATTATATGTGGAAAAAAAACCGCATTGATTCATTTTACATAAAAAAACAGAACAAAACCGGAACTTTAACAACTATGGAGATCAAACGTGTGCAGAGAGAAAATGCAACAGATCTAAACAGCAGTGCAGGCACAGAGTCCGAGAGTCTGAAATGTTTCCCAGTATCTATAGTGGTACTAGACACATCCATGACGGCCACTTTATAAAGGCAAAACAAAAGGAAACAGGTGCGTTCACCAAAGTGGAATATGACTAGAACTAAATCAGTGGTCCAAACGCAGCGGGCGTCTGCAGAGTCGTCACACAGCTGGAGAACTGCTGCAACATCTGTGGAGGAAGACAAACATCAGAGTCTGAGCAGCAGTGAAAAAAGCCAAACATCATCCGACACGCTGAGCTCAAACCCCAACGACTAATTAGTCCATTCATTCCTTTAGAGAAGGGGTTCCCCAAAGTGGGGGGCCGGGGCCCCATGAGATGGTATTCATGATCATTGTGCTCAGATGCCTCAGGAATACGGAGGGTCAAAGTATTTTACATTTTTCAGAATCTTCTAGAAAGAAAATAAAAAAGCCACAAAACAAATAAATGTAACATTGAATCATTTTTAAACATTAAATGTAGCATTAAATTGTTAAATGTTACAATAAACTAACAATTATTTTGCTAATCGATTTAATCTGTGGATTCTTTTTTGATAAATCCACTAATAATTGAAAAGCAAAGGGTTCCTTAAAGGAATAGAGGATCATCTTTTATTTCCCTCGCTCAGGTTTTATCATTCAAACATTATAATTGATTTAGATTTCTTTCACAATCGAGCTCTTAATTCGATCCTTCGCCAAGAGGAAAACTTCAATCAAAGGGATTAAAGCTTCAGAGTCGTTCTGGAAACAGAGATAAAGTCCAGAAGGGTCAATCGTCCAAAACTGCTGACGACTTCACAGTTAAAAACCAGAAGTAAACAATTATTTGCATTTGCAATAAAATAATTTAAATAAATACAATTTCCAAATCACTGGCCTACATGTTTGGGCCTCTTTACATGTCAGGTCTAAGGTGTGTTTCTCCACCAAACCAGAGAGAAGAGAGACTCTGAAGGCCAAGAAAACCCTGAAACCCTGGAGCTGAACAGCTGCTGGTTGGAGCAGAGGAAAATGGTTACAGGATGCAGTTAATTAATTCTGTTTGATTACTGAAATATTGGTCAACTAATGTGCCGATGCAATTAAATTGTTGACCCTAAAACCTGCTAATCGGTGATGGTTAAACTCAGAGCAGAAACGGAGCCTAAGGAACTAAAGATATTAAAATCTTCCATTTCAGATCTTTCAAGAAGTCATCAGCAGGCCGTTTTTTTAGCTTCACTTGGTTCAAAATATTTAATGAAGCGCCTCCTGCTACTTCAGTCCGACTGTCAACATAGAGTCTGAATGAAGCCGACAGTGGAGCCAACAGATAACCGATTCATCAGCCGCCTGATATTTGCTGAAAAAACCATGGTTTGCTGCTTTTAGATGTTGTCTCCAAAGTCTCCAGTAGCAGAAAAAAGTCTCTAGATTTGGCTAGGAGCTTTTAGAAATCAAAGTGCTAGAGGGGGTCTGAAAAGAAGTGGCTAAATATAGCGACTAAAAAGCGCTAAGTTAGCAACACTACTCTTTGCATGGTTTGTTTTCAAATGGTTTGCTGCTGTCTGTTTGGACCTTTCTGAACATGTGCAGCAAATGGACTGATCCAATATGGTGGACACTGAAGGGGGCTGAGACACTTAATATTATCAGCGTTCTGATGGCATTTTAGTGAAAGGATTTTGATCAAAAACATAATTAATATGCATAAATTAGGAATAGTTGTATTAAGCATAAATTGAAACAGAGTTATGTTTCCAAAAGCATGACTCCGACTCCCAAACCTGGAAACTGACTAGTATTGCCTAATGGTCAATCCGTTGTATTTATAATCAAGTAAAAGCTGAACGCTTAAAACTCCAGGATTAGAGCTAAACAGCGACAGGCAGGGAAGAGGTTGTCAAACCAAAACTCTTATCTCTGATGCAGGGATCAGAAAAACTTCTGCTAGAAAGAAGAAACCACAGATTTAATCTCTACACATTTTAGACCACAGATTTATATAAATCTGCCCGTTCCTCTTTAGAGATGAAAAATCAAAGATAAAGTGGTCAGATGTTCTAATAATAATTGATTTTTCCCCCATCCCACACTATTTCACACTGTTTTAGGGTATTAAGGCCGTCTTGTTCTGTTCCCACAGTAGCTTAATGTTTTCAAAGTTCAGACATTTAGTCACACTGAACAGATTTGAGCTGAGACCAAACATCTGGGCTGCATGGTGTAGTTCTCCCTGTTACTGTGAGTTTCTCTAAATCAGAGCGTAAACTGTTTGAATATGTGGAGGCTCACCTTAAGCCAAACTTGTCCTCAGCAATTCCTTGGAGAAAAGCTTGTCTTCGTGCTCAGCAGGGTCTTTCTCCTCCTCCGTCTCCTGGATGTTTTGTCTGTCCTCTTCCACGCCGAGGAGCACGCTCTGCCGTACGCTAACAGAGATCACCAGCGCCTGCACGATGCCGTAGATCAAGGCAAACTGAGGGAGGTACTCCTGAACCAACCACAGCAATCCGGCCATTCCGGCCGTTGAGACGAAAAACATGGCCATGCCATGAAACCAGAGGCGCAGCGCTCCCTGGACCCCCAACACCTCCAGGATCAGCTTGGCAGGGGGGGACACGGTCCACAGGAAGGCCACCACAAACAGGTCAAACAAGTGGCGCAGGAAGTTGAAGCAGATCTCGTAGTGCTCCGGGACGATCTCCAACTTCCAGCTACTTGCAAAGAATCGGAACGGAGAGGTGAAGCGGGAAGGAGTGGGGGAGGGAGGGGGGGTCCCATAATCAGAATAGTCTCCATCAGCATCATCCAGCTGTGGACCCCCCCTCCTCTGTCTCAGTCCACTTTTATCTGCTTTTCTTGGCCACAGATAGGATGTTGGGAGGTATTTGCTCCACCAAGCTGCCTCTGGCTTCTTAGATCCCAGCTCCTCCAGCTTCTCCTGGGCCTCCCAGTACTCCTCTGCTGGACCGGCCTGGTCTCCTCCTCTCCTCCAGCCTCCCACCATCCAGGATGCCCACCCTCTGACACCCCCCTCCCCTCCACCATGCTGCTTTAGGGACGCAGCTGTGGGATTTAGGGGGGCAGAGCCTCCCCAGGAGCGCAGCCACCCCCATGCTCTCCCCACCGCAGCAGCCATGGCTTCTTTATGGCTTTATTTGGGGGAAAGAAATAAAAATAAAAACCTTGGAGGTCAGTATGTCCAGATAAAGGCTCGGCGTGACTCTTTCCCGGCGGTTCAGGCCGGGGCCCCGGGCCAGACACACCCGTAAGGTGTGGCGAACCAGTTGTGCAGTTCAGGGGCCTTCTGGGCCTCCGTCCATCGCTAACTGATCGGAGGCAGCAGGCAGGAGAGCTCGGTGCTAAGCTGGAAACACTGGCCTGATCCCAGTAAACATCAGACCTTCACACTGGAAGAGCTCCCAGCATGTTTCCAAAAGCATAACTCCGATTCCCAGACCTGGAAATAAACACAGTCATTCTACTTTGGGTATTTCTACCACGTCAACATCAGAGCTACCATGCTAACGCCATAGAAACCTTCATTAGCGGCTAACAGGCGGAGCTAAGACACTGAAAATGGCTTTAATGTCGCTCAAACTTTTCTCCTGTTGAGTTTAACGGTCTTTAAACGCTGCTAATGTGACATTAAACTGGTTTTCTTACCTTCGGACAGGTTAGCTCATCTCTACCTGGAGCTTCCTGAGGGGTCCGTTCCCCAGCCTGCGGGCCGAAGGAAAGCGCCTTTCATCGGGCTGAGGATCAGCAGCATCCAACCGGAGGATGGGGACACAGACCTCCGACCTCAGGCTCACCTCCAGCCGTCAGTCAGCCCGACAGAACAAGGGCCGCTACCGGAAACAAGCTCGCCTTCAAAATAAAAGCACCAGGCCGTTCTGTATATAATATATAAACATCCGGTAGCAGCCATTAAAATGGGCCTTCCCAAGAAAAACTTCCAGCCTCTGGCCTCTAGGCTGTCCTTCCTGTTAGACTCCACCCTTTCACTAAATTACAGGGTCTGACCAGGATGATGCTCCTATTTAGATCTTTGTCAACAAATAAAGACCAGAGTATGTTAGATGTTAAGGCATTGTAGGGGACTAGCCAATATGTTAAATATAGTCATACCACTACCTCACCATTGTTCCTTACCTACACTTCAATGTAGAAGCCAATCCACCTTTATATAAGCCATCCTGATTGTACTTAAGTCACCTCAAATCTGTGTTACTCCCTTTTATTTTTCATTTTTATTTTATATTCTTAATGCACCTTTTCCTACTTGTTTGCACCTTCTTTAATTATGCCAATGTGACCAGTGAGTTTCTCCGCTGTGAGATCAATAAAGCTCATCTAATCTAATTGGCCCATCAAGGAAACTACTTCTGTAACATTTAAGCCTCAAATGTAACTTAAATTCTAAATGCAACACTGAATTCAAATGTAAGCTAGTGATTGTTACTGCACATTGTGTTCAACGTAAGTAGCAGGTAAATGACTTCTGCTTTCCACCAGAGGCAAATAAAACCAGGCTTTATTCAAAGGAAGCCATTATCTGAGAAACACCCAAAGACACTGAAGACTGCTTCATGTTCAGCTTTTATTTGACCAATATTCCACATACAGTCAAGCGAAATTGCTTTACAAAGGAATGCATTTTACAATCTTTATTCAAATAAACCACATGTGGAAAGTGTAAGAACCAGAATGAATCCATCGACGAAGGCTGTAAAGCCTTTACTAGCAGTTCACCTGTGAAGAAAACAAATAAAGGTTAATTTTCCAGTTTAAGATACTGTGCAAGACACCATTCCAAAACAAGGCTACAGCCTGTTGGCAGTAATTTGATTGCTGCTTGCTTTGCATAGCTTCTCCAAAGCTCCAGACTGACGGTCTCAGTGCGCTGCGAGTAAACTTCAGTTAGCATCAGTAGAACCGAATAACTGCATCATCATTGACCAATCAGACAGGTGGAGCAGTGGATTTAACAGACGGGAAATTTAAACTCTGAAACCCACTTTATGCAAACATAGCATTGCTTTAAAGCAGGCGTGCCTAAAGTCAGGCCCAGAGGGCCGCCGTGTTAGCCATTACAGCATTTAACTTTTACTTAGAACCACAAATAAACTACTGTATTCACAAAATGTTTGAAATACTCACAAGTATGCATCCCAATAGACATCAGATGACCTGTAGATGAGAACCAATGAGTTAAAATATTTAGATAAAAAGCAACAGCAATAACATGGTTTTAGCTCATTAACTGCAAACTGCTAGAAACCACATCATGAATGGTTTCCAGTATAAACAGTTCAAGGATAAGCTGTGCTTTTGTGGTCAGTGAATTGAAAACAACTTCATGGTGTTTTTGTCAGAGACTCTAGTCCAAAAATCATCATCCCACTTAAAGCTTGTAGAAGAAGCTTGTAGATCCCAGGCTTACCTGCAGTGAGCCGCTCCATTTATGGGCACCTCAACGCATGCCTACAACAAAACAAAGAATGAAAATTAGGAGAAGCTTTTACTAATCCAGATTAGAATGAACATAAGCATAATGCTTAATCAGTGTAATTTGAAATAGCCTCATCATATTATCAGAGACTCTAGTCTTATGAATCATCATTATAGCATTTTAATTCAGTGGTAGGACTGGGACATGCATTTTAAAATCCAAGCGCTCAATTCTACCCGTTTTCCAAACCGTGTGTTGACATATGAAATGAAATCCAGGTTTAGCAGATATCATTACCATGTAATAGTAGATAATATACAATAATGCCTTGAGGTGAGAAACAGGCTGTTTAAATGTCAGGATGGAAAGCTTCCAAGTAGAACAATTTCCCCTGATGCTGTTCATCATGGTGGTCAAGGTGTCCACAAAAAGCCTGGTTATTTAGTTAGCCCCTATCAGTTAGGGTCTAAGGCATGGAATCCTAATCCTGAGATTGTGAGTTCAAAACCCACTCCCACAGACTGCCACTCTGGCTCTGAACAAGACACTTAACCCCTAATTGCTCCCTGGCCGCCCCACAATGGCAGCCCACTGCTCCCCAAGGGGATGGGTTAAATGCAGAGAGTTAATTTCTCCATTGTGAGATTAATAAAATTCAATTTATTTATTATTAATCTTATGGACTTTCTGCATTGTTTAAGTTGACGGCTAAGAAAGGGACAGAAAGTGGTTTTCCCCTCTTAGAACTGGAGGTTTATTACTTAGATCTCCAGAGACTGATCAACATTACTGAGGATCATCATTTCATGCCCAGCTCTACTAATGAGGATATCATAACTCACCATCATCTTAAGGCCGCTCATCCAACTTCACCCTGCAGCCATTTTCTATGTGGTGCTGAAAAACCAAGCAGAGCAAAGAACAGATTAGGAATTGATTAGTTGTATAATTAAACACAATGTCTGTTACTGACGCAAAGGTGAACTAAGAACGTGAAAAAACAAACAAAGACTGGTTACCTTGACACGGAGCCATGGCCCAGCCCCATGTGGGACCATGACTCAGGTTTTAGTTTAAGGATGACGCTGTTTCATTACTAACACCTCAGTAATGTTGTTCTGGTGCTTTCTGTGCAGCCGGGCTGAATGAACGGATCATCGGCCGGTCTTGGATCACCCTGCCTCTCTCGTCTCGTGGCCATACCACGTGCTCCGTCCGCAGAACCACTGCATTTAGTGCAGTTTACTTTCAGCGCGCGACAAAAATAACACATCGGAAAGAAAACGCTCTGTGTTTTACACAGACATGCATCCCACGCGTGGATTCGGCTTCGGATTTAGTTTTATTCATGACAATCTACCGTGTAGGTCAACCCTTCTACCAGGACACTCGCCGAAAGAGGCTGAGCAAAGCCTGGAAGCTTTTTTATATGGGTCCTCGCCGAGCTCCTTAGGTGTCCTACAATATGCCCGGTTCGCTTTCTACTTTTTATTTTTTTATTTTTACTAATTTTAATTTTGATGCCGTTTCTTCAAATTTAAACCATTGGGAAAATGATACAATATCTTATGTCACATCTTTAAAATTTGCAAAAACCAAAAGTGCCGGAAATTTTCTTTCTTTTGTGAGTAAATTTAATCTGCTGGTTTAATGCCCCTTTATTATTGTTATTTTATTCTTTTTATTATTGTTCCCTCTCCTTTTATCTTAGGTTTTCTTCTATATTAAGATATGCTTTATATACTTTCTGTGAATGCTGTTTATACAGTTCTGCGCTAGTACCTGATGCATCTAAACGGGTTAAATAAAGTTTTTGAAAAATAAATAAATAAATGTAAGGAGCTCATTCCCTTTGTTTTTTCAAACGCATATCTGGCATTTATTGTAGTTTGTTCAACGATTTAAATTTAGATATCTGTTAATATTTTGTGATATTATTAATTTTATGTAAAATAAATCTGATTTAAAGCATATGAAATCACAGTTTTAAACTTGTTTGCAATGTTATTTTAATATAACAGGCTTTCTGAAAGACTAAGCAGAAAAATGTATGTTTATATGGTGTATAACAGTTTGTAAGATGTTATGTTGAGAAGTGCACAACCATAGACATGTGTCTCTGTGCTCAACATTACCGCCACCTACTGTACAATAGTGTCAAAAGCACGTCTCTGGTTCTTGGTCATATTCAGTTCATTGATCCTGTATCTTAAAAGTTTAAGATTCTATTTAATTTTAGTTCATTTATATAGGGCCAATTCACAAGACACGTCATCTCAAGGCCCTTTACAGAGACAATTCAACCAGATCTTACAGTCCAAGAAAACCAGCTGATTGCATCGACTCATTGACTCTTTAGCAATCCCTCATACTAAGCATGCTTTGTAGCGACAGTGGAGAGGCAACTGTCAACCAGCTCCACAGGCGGCCCCCGTCCAGGAAACACACAGCCAGGCAGGCGAGCTCCGAGCCAGCTCCCATGTCAGAGGATGAAGAGCACATCCAGTTAGTCACAGTCAGAGAAACAGGACTACACTGGAACACAAGCGACAATCTCCAACATCTAGAAACAAAAGGTGTTGATGGCAGCAGCACTGACTGACTGTCCAGTTTCAGTAGGGATGTTTCTGCTGCTCCATCTTTCATTAACCAACAGCGGTCCATTGTTGTCCAACAGCTATTTCTTAACTGCTAATCTCTGGGTAATCATTGACAAAATTAAACTTGAGGAAAATGTATGCCAGTGGATAAAAGTGAACCAGAGACATTTTTTATTTTATTTTAATGACATCAGCTTTGCTTGTTTCATGGGTTTATTTTTAACTAATTCTGTTGAAGCATGAATAAAAAGCAATGTTTGACTTCATATTGTTAATTTTCATGTAATTCTTATTCATTATAAATACCATTGTGGGTTTTTGCATCATTTTTGTAATATCGAAGCAGCTTCAGTTAAAGCATCTCACTCAGCTTTATTAAATTAAAGAAAGAAAAATGTTGTTGATGCATCTATGGAAAGCATTACCTGAAAATAACTTATGACAACAAAACAGAATATAATCACTTTGTTTCCTCAACCAGAGAAGGATAAAATAAAACTTAAAAAATCATTACTTTGAAGTTGTTTTCAAAATTTAAAGCAATAATTATGAAATATTAATGGCAACAGCTACATTGAAAAAGGGGTTTATTGAATATTAGTAATGTTATTCTGATGTTAGTCTGATTTCTTACAGGACGATCAATTCATAAAACAGTGGTCTGGTTATAGAATTCATGGATTATTAGTTGATTAGTTAAAACTATAGATTTGCTATCCTGTACTTAAGTTAAGACTTAGATTGGCTGATTGTTTAATATCTTGAGTCACTGTTTGAAAGAAAGTCAGATAGCCAGAGGTCTGAGGTTGCATCCCTCCATGTTTTGTTTATGACATCTTATGCGGTGAGGCAGCGCACCTGTGTTTCATCAGAGCTGGGGTTTGATCACTCTGTCTGTTCTCACCTTGCAAGAGTTTCATATGATTAAAGTGTCTGTATAATTATGTTTACTCTTCTCCTTTGTTAGCTGCTTTCATTAAACTGCAATGTTCTTTACAGCCCAATTAATTAATTAACAGGTCAATTTTATCATCATATGGACAAATTGAATTTGATTCATTAGAATATAACTTTATGATTGAAACCCTAAAACATTTTGGTTTTGAACATAAATTATTAAAATTCCTCACTCAGATATTATCAGTTTCAAACCCCCAAAAGGAGCAAGCCCAAGATTTACAGTAAAGAAATCCATTAGACATTGGAGGGATTGACCTCTGCTACACATTACAGTCACCAAGTCATGAGAAACTCCACCATTCAGGGTCAGCGATTTATAAATCATAATATCATCATAGACAAGTTAGCAGATATTTGGAGGTGTTTCAAAGATGCAGGTTCAAATCTAAAGTAAATGTAAGTTGTTTTTTAAAAAATCATATTTTTATTGTAAAAAACAGATGTACAATGCCATTCAAATTGTAGTGTTTTGCAGTTGTTACAATTGTTTTGACCATGTACAGTATAACAAGAATCAAACAGCATTTTTAACATTTTTATATTTTTATAAACCCCATTCAACCCCAAAAACCCCTGTGCCGGCAGGAAAATAAAAATAACTAAATAAAATAAAAAAAAAGAAAAAAAAAGGAGATTGTTATCCCAAAATGAAAACACTTTACATTGAGACTTGTTTACTAGCGAGAAGGGAGATTTGTAAGTTTGTCAAAATAACCCAATAGAGGGTCCCATGGAAAAAGGTTTGCATAGGGACCATAGGGACATGTCCCTACCAAAATTTTGAACCGTCCTAATTGTCCCTACCAATAATTGGATGTGACCAACGTGTTTATAATTTACAGCAGTAGTTGTTGCAGCAGTGGTACGCATGGAACTGTGCTTCGCTGTTTAACTCCACCCTCATTGGTTGTTCTGCCTTAGGTTCCGCCTTCTCTCTTTCTGATTGGCTGTTTTCTAATCCGTGTGTGCTTGGAGCACAATAATTACATTTATTCACACTAGAATGCCGCGGTTACTACAATTAATATTAGGCTACAAAACTAGTCTCAATTAAAAAAATTAATATCATGTACACTAAAAAACAAAAACCTTTTTTTTTTTTCTTTTATAAAACGAAATATTCTGAGTCAGCCAGGAGTTCTGAAGACTGCTGGAAAAATGGGCAAATAAAGGCTGTAAGCCATCAACATTTCTGATTCTTAGCCACAGCCAACTAAAAAAGAAAATGTGAGGGTTTCCTTTTTACCAATATTTAGTTGCTGTTACTGGTTTCATTTTTTTGATGACTCTTTGAGGAAGTTCAGGTATAATTATTAGCAGGTGTTATTTCTCTTATAGAGTATAACAACAAGAAATGGCACCTAAACATCTGCTTTGTTTTTGTTTAAAAAGCATAATTAGGGTTCCACATAATGATAGTAATTTAATTGACTATTTATACTTCTAGAAATAGGATAAAGACAAGAACAAACAGAGGAACAACGCCTTGGAGGGTCCCATACTTTGTAAAATTTTGGTTGATCCTTTAAATAAATGTAAGTTAATGATTTTTTCCTGTTAATATACATACAAAAACAAGCTAAACTAAAGCCTTAGTACTCCGGATGGAAATGTATGTCATTTAGAACTAGGTACTGTCAGACTCATGGATACATTCATAATAAATAACTGTCAGCAGAGAGACAGGAACCAAAATATAAACCCGGTCCAGATTTCTATAACCTGCACAATCCCTGCTTATATATCCAAGAAATAAGAAAATAAATTGATGAAACATGGATTTAAACATCATTGTATACATTCAGAGAATTAAGAATACATTATAAAGGGAGAGGCATAAAATAAACAGATTTGAATATAATGAATGATGATTAAAAAAAACAGTCATGAGGTTTGCTTTACTTTGCTCACAGGATATGTTGGGTTTTTATATGATATGACTATGACATTTCTGAACAATCTATTAAATGATCTGATTGGTCAACAGAGTCTAATATGGCTGAATGAAATAACAAGGCTGGTTTACAATGAAGGGATTATATGTTCATGGAAAACCAAGATGAGAAGAAAATGCAGTCAAATAGGCAGAATCCTTATAAATTATAACATAGTTTTTACTTTAACACAATTAATTAAAGGCCGTTCTGGCACAGTCAAGAATTAGGGTTTATATAACTGAAGCCAAAATAATCCATGTTTCCTTATGATATGCATAGTAAGGGATGTATTTAGTAGTTATTTTATTCACCGTCAGGCAGATGAACCATCCGCCCCCTTATCAAACCCAGAGAAAAAAAAAAAAAGTATAAGCTGGGGATTTCCTTGCCCATCACACAAACAAACAAACAAACTCATAAAGACATCAAAAATGATGGAAAACATAGAACTCTGGGTTTAATGCTAAAGAAATTTAAATTATCATTTTACTTTAACCAGAAATTAGCTCCAACAAGGTAAATTGACTAGTGTTGGTTTTTGTTTTAAACACCTTCATGAAACATGTAATTCATACTGAGGGATTTGATTTGCTAAATAAAAAATGTAAAAAAAATTTAATAAAATAAAATCCTTAAGAAAACATAAACTGACTGTTATGTAAAATGGGTTGTAAAAAAAAAGACAAAAAAAAACATTTAATGTTAGAACTTACAGTCATATGTTTACATTACTGTATTCACAATGTTTTTATCACTGCTGCTTACCTTATCAAGGCCGACATTAAAAAATGAAATTGTCTAGAGCTTTTCTTAACTAAATTTGTTTTTGTTTACACTTGTGTGTACAAAATGGCTAAATAAGGTCTAAGTCTAAGTCTAAAACATCTAAAATATATCTCAAAAATAAAGGAAAAAAGAGAGACAATTATTGAAAGGACACAGGCTTCTACATTAAATTGTAATTGTAAAATTATTATGTTATATCTCTATGGAGGTTTCTTCCTGTTCAAAGGGAGTTTTTCCTCTCCACTGTCGCTACAAGCATGTGGAGAGGAATCATGCTTTTGGCCCAAATGCAGGGTGTCATCAAAAACAGAACAACTTATAATTTACATATCATTAAATTAATTTGACTTGAGATGACATGTGTTGTGAATAAACTGAATTGAATTATTATTATTTTTTTTTTATCTAATTCTTTGAAACTCCTCTCGAGTCATTTTTTTCAATGGCTACTTTTTACTTTTACTTCAGCAAAAATATTATTAAGTAGTGCTACTTCTACTTAATTAGTAGTTTTGGTTACTCTGGTCACCCTTGGTTTGTCGTTGCTTATTTTTCTAATAAAGTTTTTTTAATCAAATCGAATTACATATACCAGCCGCGCACGCGCTTTGGGTGTGGATGCCAGGTTTAAGCGACCAAGCCCCGCCCACTGCAGGCTTCCTCCCAAACTGGCAACACAGAAGGAGCCACTCTGCTGTCGTCACTCAGTCGGGAGGAAAATGGCGACCGCCTATGAAAGATACAATTTGTAAGTAATCTTCATTTAATTCGGGTTGCTACACTGTTAGCAGTTCTCCTCTCAGTCTAACGTTAACAACTACAGACACAGAAAACCGGCTTTTGAAGCTAAAGCGGAAGTTGAAGAGTGTAGGCTGAAGTTTGCTGACTGGATCGAAATGCAGAGCAGCAGTCAGTCAGTCAGTCAGTCCAGCTTCACCTTTCCCTCATTTATTATGAAACACACACAGAAGGCAGGGAGCGATGGAGACTGTCGGTCTGCTCCAGGTCTGCCTCTCCCAGTAGAGCAGTCTGTGTTCCAGTCTCACTGTTACACTGTCTTCCGTGAAGCTGCTGGTGGTTCATTAAACAGCTGGCAGGTGTTGTGCCGAGAATTACCTCCTCTGTCGCGGGAGCGCGCATCGCCCTAAATTGAAATATCGATTGAAATCTGAAGGAAAAGAGAACTTTCTAACTTATTATTACTGTTTTCAGAAATGATATAGAATGATGTTGGTTGTCATCCACTGAGCAGAGAATTTATTCACCGCACACTGACTGGAGCACATCGAGTCTCCATACAAGTTAAAATCTATTAATTCAAATTTATCTGTCCACCAAAACTATCAATTTTAGTGCATCCATGCATAAGAAATATATTAAAAAATTAATAATATGTTTAATAGTTCACTTTTTGTTCATATTTTTTCTCATTAATGTGCGAGTTTGGAGCGATGCGCGCTCCCGCGGCAGGGGAGGTCATTCTCGGCAGGGCAGGTAATTCTCAGCACAACACCTGCTTCAGTCACAGCTCGCCTCGTTGTTTTCTAAGCCTGACAACCGTTTGCTTTTTTCCAGACACACCTTTCATTCACAATGTGAGTCACTCAGCCCCACCTGTTAGCCCTCTGCTTGAAGGTTTGGCTGCTTGGTCAACATGTCCACCTGGAAGGGGGGGTAGGGTTGGTGGGGGGGAACTACACCTGGTTCTGTTTTGGAAAATGAAACTTTGTTTCTTTGGCAGGGGAATACTGGGCAGTTGCCTAGGGCCCCAAGTTCCTGGGGGTCCCCATAAAAACTCTGTTTAAATGTATGCACATCTATTCCTTGTTTATGCAATATTAATTATATATTTTTTATAAAAATCCTTTGGCTAAAATGCCATCAGAACACTGGATAATATTAAGTGTGTCTTCCCAGCCCCTCTGTGCAGTTCACCATATTGATTCAGGTCCATTTGCTGCACATGTTCAGAAAGGTCCATCCAAACAGACAGCAGTAAACCATTTGAAAACAAACCATGCAAAGAGTAGTGTTGCTAAACTTAGCGCTTTTAAGTCGCTATATTTAGCCACTTTTCAGACCCCTCTAGCACTTTGATTTCAAAAAAGCATAGTAGCCAAATCTAGAGACTTTTTCTGCTACTGAGACTTTGGAGACAACATCTAAAAGCAGCTTAACTCTGCTCTCCAGAGCGAGTAGATTGGTAACCCTCAGCCCTGCTCTCTCCTCTATCTTGTCTGCTGTCATGATTCATGCAGCTATTATTTCATCCAAATGAAAAATGAAAATGGAGAACAGATAAGCAGATCATGGTTTGTCTACAGTGAAAAGAAGGACTGCTATTATTTACTGGCCTTTTTGGAAACACAGGAAGGAGCAATCAGCTAGTGAGCTTAGTGCTTGAAAAATCTTTTCATTCCTTTAGAGACAGCATGAAAAGTCAGCTAGTCAGAGTACAAAAACATAGAGAGGAAAACAAGAAGAAAAGGGACAAGAAGAGAGGGGACACAACCTAGAACAGATAATGGATGTCTATTCTATTAACATTTCTCTATCTGGAGAATGGGGCTGTTTCGGCGTGTTGGGATCTCTCAATCTTCAGGAGGGCCCCCTGCCCGTTTTTGTCCCAGGGCCCCACATTTCCAAATCCGCCCCTGCTCTCTCTGACATCAGCTGGGCCGAAGGTTTGTTTTTGCTGCATCAAGCTGTTCTGGGAGATGATTCAGTTTTGTAGAGGGTTTGAAATCCTCTGCTGTGTTGAGACTGGTCTAGATTAGCTAAAAGCAACAGTAAAGCAGTGCCTGTCTCATTGTCTTTAAACGCTTACAGCCTTTTAGCCAACGTTCATCAATGATCCAATCCGCTGACCTAAATGTTGCAGAGACATTAGATGCCTGTGGCGCGACCCCCGCGCCCTGTAAATCCAGTACTCCCTGCTTGCGGTACAGCCCTGTGTGCTGTCACCACTCCCCGATGGTCTAAGCTCGCAGTCCAGGTGCATACCTTCTACTCACAAGAGCTTCTCGCTGAAATATAACAGAAACTCACCATGGCTGTAAGCGTGAAGCAATCATTCTGGTTTAGAAACAGTCGGCTTTCAGGAAAAGTTGTTTTTCTGTATGTTGGAGTAGTTTAGCTGATGGATCGCGAAGCTCTATACTCCTGATAAAGACTCTTTGTTCGGGTCACAGACGTTATTCAGCTCAGGAGCAGAATGGGCTGATTTGTTTCTCAGCTTAACGACCATATCTGCTTTCAACAACTGGTTTATACTGGTTCTGGCCCAGTTCTGGTTTTTAGCACAGTAAAACAGAACTTTTTAGATTTTCCTTTTTGGCACCAAACATGAACATCAAATAAAACAAGCACATTTTAATGATTTAGTCCCTTTATAGGCTAGTTTAGCTGGTTATCAGCTAATATAGTTCTCAGGAAAAAATAACCAGGTTGAACTTTATATCCAGCGGTTATGTTGATGCGATAAATGCTTAAAAAAGGTTTTAATCCCGTGTTTATTTCACCCAAAGTTGAAAGCAACCTTCAATCCATCAATGTGCAGGAAAATGTTTCTGAAACAGGCGGGGCTTCTTCCAGTCAGTTTGATCTACAGCTCTGGACTGATCCCCTGCTTTTTGCGTTCAGCCTGTTTTCCCAGTCATCCGGCTGCGTTCAAAGCGCTCCACCCTCAGTGTGTCGGTTCAACAGGAGCCGTCACCTAAAAGTACGTCCCTCTGGTGGTGAAACCAGCAGAAAATGGAGAAATAAAAGCAAAGTTATGACCTGTAAGGAAATGATGAATAAGCTTTGAGGTGATTTCCTGTTAAATGCTGCTCCCAGTCCTTCCATCTGGTCTTTGGAGAATCTCCTGTTATGAGTGTGTGTCTCCCTGTAGGCACACAACTCCTGAGAAGTTCTTCATCGAGGCGTGTGATGAGGGCGCCGACGCCGTCCTGGTCATTGACCGGGTTTCCAACGAGATGACCCTCACAGGTATCACAGCAGCCTTTCACACACGCCGATATCGCAGGATTTTCTGCCATCATTTTTACGAGCAAACATCACTTTTTCTTTTTCTAAATGGCAGAGATGGCAAAAGTACTACCTTTCTGTACTTGAGTAAAAGTACAGATACTTGTGTTAAAAAGGACTCTGGTAAAAAGTGGAAGTACTGATTAAACTTTTACTCAAGTAAAAGTAACAAAGTACAGGCTTGTAAATTTACTTAAAAGTATAAAAGTAAAAAGTAGAAACCACTTTTTTCATGTGCCGCTGTTGCTCACATTTTAAATGGATGTCGCCAATAGGGACTGCGTGTCACCTGCCAGTGTTCAGATTTTCAATCATCTGGTCGTCCATGCTACTATGCTAACGCCACCGCCACCAGCTGCAATGATTTGCCGCCACTGAATACCGGGCCGAATCTGTCGATTCATCTTGTAGTGGTGCATGTCCAAATCCAACGTAGATTCCCATCCTTTCAATTAGACTGAACTTGTACATGACGCGGAAAACAATAACGGTAACTCCATTGAAATGACTCCAAAACTAAAGTAAATTCAGAGATAATTTTTAAAATGTAAGGAGTAGAAAAACAGATATTTGTGTGTAAAAAAATGGCAAGGTGAGTAGGCGTAAAAAGTCGCTAGCGTGCACAAGTAGTAAAGTAAAGTAAAATGATGTTCCTGGAAGTGCTCCATTTGAGTGCAGTAATCTCAAGTATTTTGTACTGCGTTGGCTTCCCATCTTCTAGCCGGACTTTTGAAAAAATTCCAATCCAGAAATTAAACTTTGGGGGGAAAAAGAAGCTTTAAAGTAATCCTGCTGTTTTTCTTGAGCATTTAAGAGAGTTTTTCACAGTTATTTCATTTTGAGATGTTTTTTAGATATTCTTCTGAAAAAAAGATTTTATAGATTTTTCGCTTATTTTAAATTTCTTCTTTTCTGGAAAAAATTATGCTTTGCGATTTTAAGTTATGCTTTTACAGATCCCTCCATTCCCCTGGTTTTTAGGGCAGGATTTCCTATGGCGGGAAGATGCATCTCTATCCGTCTGCTGGACCTTAGTTTTTTGCAGTTAAGCTGAAGGAAATGTCTTCTGTTAAAGCCAATTTGAAAAGAAGACAATTAAAATTTTAATTTTAAATCTGTAAAAACAAAAAGGGGGAAAATATATGAAAGTAATTGAAAAATAAAATCTGAGAAAAAAGGGTTGAGTAATATTTGAAAAATGCAAAATATAAAGAATAAAAGTAAACGGCAAAGTTACTCTAAACGCCGTTTTTGAAAGAAGTTTCATGTCTGGGTAGCTTTTTTTTAAATTTCTATTTATAAAAAGTGTTTTTTTGCAACAATAATGGAATAAAATTCACTTCATACACTAACTGTTTCCTGATGTGTCGTTGTCAGAAGGTGAAGCTCTGATCTGTTTATTACTGCAGCCTTAAATCTGTGAACAACTGACGTTTATCTGACAGCGAACAACATGAACAGAGTGGTACGTTCTGCTTCAACATGTTCACCGATGTGTTGGTTTCATAGGTAGGCAGGATGTCCCTCCGTCTGCCGTCACCAGACCCATTTGTGGGATCATGGGAACTATTCGCCTGGTTGCAGGTAGGAGCCTGATGTTAACCATGCTTGGTGTCGTTCACAATGATGGGGTTTGGACTGACGATGTTCGCTGCGCAGGGATGTACCTGATCGTCATCACCAGGAAGAGGAATGTAGGCAACCTCCTGGGCCACTCTGTGTGGAAGGCTGTGGACTTTGATGTAATCTCCTATAAGAAGACGGTGCTCCATCTCTCAGAGATACAGGTTAGCCAGACTGTGTCTCGTTTATATCATCCTCCTATTTTCTACTCCAGATAATGACAGAAACGCTATTGTTGCCGTTTCACGAAGACCTCCTGTGTTTTGGTTACTGTGGATGTAGGAAATCACATGGAAACTGTTCAGACCCAAATGAATAACTGTTTATTAAACAAGTTTATTTATGCTTTAACATCTGGTACAATATAAAGAAACAGATATAGTTATATAGATAACAATGTACCTTTAACATATAAACATAATTGGGCTAGAACAAGGGTCGGCAACCCGCGGCTCTTTAGCGTGCCTCTTGCGGCTCCCTGGAGCTTTTTCAAACATTTCTGAAAATCCAGTTGTTTTTTTTTTTTCTTTTGTTTTAATATAGTGTGCAGGAGGTCAAACAAAAAATAATTATGTTTTCCAATGCTGTAAACACTTCTTTAATAAATATATTTAAACAATCATTTGCGTCACAGCCATAGAGATCAGTGGTCATAACTTGCAACCAGCGCAGCGCGGTGCCAGGCTGCTGGAGTGTCTCCATGGATCCCAAAGGGGAAAAAGGAAGGTAGCTGATGAGAAAAGAGGATTCAAAGAATGGACCTAATCATTTTCTTTCATTATCAATGTGGAAGGATTGCCCCATTTGTGCTTGGTAATGAGAGGTTGGCAAAAATAAAACATTGGGAAAGGCAGTTCCAGGGAAGGCTAAATATGCAGCCGACCACCAAGCTGGAGGGAGAGAAGAATGGTGATTGCAGAACTTCTGGATAAAATTAGAGGAGAGCAAATGTAGATTTAAGAAGTGGGATTACATCTCCAAACTCCACTACTGCTGCTAGTTTGGTTGCAAGGATGGAAAACCGTCGACAGATTGGACAGGTAGAGCTCTGATGCAGGGATGGGAAATTTCTTCCATTTTTCCCCAAATCCTAAAAATATAAATCACACCAAGGAACGCTGGTGATGGAGGATGCTGGGGTGTCATTTCAGGGTTAGAGAGTTCTGCTCTGATGGGTGTCAGTTCCTGCTTGGCTCCTCATGACTCCATCAGCTCCTCCCAACAGAAACACGTCCACCATAGAAAGATTCCTTTACCCTGTTTTCTATAATTTAATCAATGCAACAAAACTTAATTTCTAAAACAGATTTATTATTTATTTTTTTGGTCCAATATGGCTCTTTGAGCAGTTTGGGTTGCCGACCCCTGGGCTAGAACAAACGCCAATATAGCCACATATATATTCCCATACAGAATACAAAATAAATAAATAAATAAATAATAAAATAAATAATAATAATTGGGTCAATAAATTTTTCTGTTGGAGAAAAAAGGATCCCAAATGATTAACTTTAGCTGAGTTAGTTTAGCTGCTTTAGGAAGAACATCTGCGTTGATTTAGGGTTGGGACACCGCATTAGAGGAACGCTTGGAATAAATATTTAACTCGTAAAAAGCAAAAATGAAACAATCAACAGCTAGCTCACTCTGCTATGCTAGCTTAGACACGTGACCAGGATTTCACCGAAAGGCAGATCTGGGGTTTTGCAGGGATACAATCTAAAAACACAATCTACTGTCGGCACAGCAAGCACTTACAGCAAAGAGAAATGTTTTGGGAAAAAAATCTCTTCTCTGAGAGTAATCGAGATAATTAACCATTAAGTATTTAATTTCACTTAGTATTTTTGAATTGAGTTGACTGTCAGATCAGTGGTTAATAAGGCAACATATTTATGCTGTTTTTTATTTCAGATGGAAAGAATTAAATGCTAAAATTAAAAGATCAAGTAAATAGTTTTTATTATTTATTCAGTTATTGTTTAGGGTTTTTCTTTCTTTTTTTAGAGGAGAAGGAGGCATCGGAGTTTTCTCTCCTTTTCCCATAAAATGCCTAAAGGCAGCAACAATTTTCATTTTATCTGCGAGTTCTTTTGGATCTCTTATTTGGGCATGGGAAGTTTATTTGTATTCAGTACATGTACAATTCAAAGTGCTTTATGTGAATTAGACAATAAAATGAAAGAAGAAATCAAATCAAGACAAAAACATGATTAAAAACTGAGTAAAATAGTTTTACCACAACATTAATCTGATAGTTTAGCTTTTACGGTCAAAAATGTAACTTTCAGGCTCAAAACATTTCTTGCCTTTCCTTCACAGACTTCCTTTCTTAACTATTTTCTCTTCTCTAAATTACATTTTTCCAACTGTTTATGCTTTTTATACATAAAGTGCAAATAATGCATTGGATTAAACATTTATGGAGGAGGTCAAACAGGAAGTGATGCTGCTTCCTCTCCTGTAGCAGCTGGAAGGTCAAAGTTGACCCGTGTATTTGTTTACTGAGAAGATGTAGTATTCTCATTTATTTAAACTTCTGGTTTACATGTGAAGTGAGGTTTTAAATAGTCTTTGATGTATAAAATTTGTTTTTATTTGATGAGAATGGTTTAAAAAGTTGCAGATTCTCCTGTCTTATCTGTTTTCCTGTGGATTCCAGGCAGATCAGAGGTTCGTCTGGAACGGTAACCTTTTGAGGGAGCTGGCCGGCCAGCCTGAGGTAACAGCTGTCATATGGCTTCTCTGTAACCCATTTATGCTCGCACTGACTAACTCATGCTTTCTCTCTGCAGCTGCACAGGTTTGCACTGCCTGTTATCCATGGATGTATCCTTTGCCCAAAATGTTGTTGAAAGACATGTGATCAAACGGTGGTTCAGGTTTTTCTTTGACGCTCCTGCTCCAGTCATCGTCATGAAGCCGTGCCGCATAAATGGGAAGATCTTTGAGTGGATCCTCATCTCCAGGAGAAGCTGCTTCCGCGCTGGCGTCAGATATTATGTCAGAGGTAAACATTTCATCCCTGCGTTCCACAGTGAAAAAAGACTGCTTGTTCTTCCTTTGACAGCAGAAAATGTTTGTCTTGACAGGTACCCGCTGCTAAATTCCTTGTAGTTTTGAATGCTAATAGGTTGTTATGTCGAACTGCTAAAAGAACTGCAGCGCTTTATTTCATCCGCGAACACGTTGTTCTAAACCATATGAAGTAAAACCAAAACCACAGTGATATAAAACTGAACCACGTAATCATGGAGGTAGAATCTGATGGTGTTTTTCTGGTCACATAGATTTCAAGACACTTTGGTTTTATGGAAAAGCTGTTTGAACCTGGTGAGGAGCTTTTTAATGAAACGCAGCCCGCTGAACACGCCATTGAAGGCTCATTTAGATGCTAGAACAAAAGGCTCAGAGAAGCCACTAGAAGAGGAGTTTGCCAAGATGCCCTCCTAAACAACGGTTTGATTTCTTTTCCTGTTTCAAGATCTCATTGGAGAATAAGGGCCTTCCCCATCTGTGTGACGATGTTATTACATTAAAATCAAATCGTGCTGACTATATCGCCTTACAGGCATCAGACATTTAAGCCCAAAGCAGTTCTTAAAAAACTTCTGCACTTTACTATTTTTCTCAGAACTTGAATTTAATTCGCTTAAAGTGGCCTTTTTCTCCATTAAAATATATTTTCGCCTGTGCACCTGGTGTTCCCATGGCCAATGGCCCAGCCCTGACTTCCAAAAACATTTTGGAGGTCCTGAACTGGACTTTCATTTCATTTAGGGCTGCAACTAATCCATTATTTTAAAAAATCGGCTTTTAATCGGCCGCATTATCCCGATTAATCGATGAATCGACAAAAAAATATTTTTATATTAACCTCTTTATTCCAAAAATAAACATTTTAGACAGAACAAAACAGGCACACAAGTACAGGTTGCTCATTAACTGTACTGGGCGCAATATGAAAAATAAATGTTTGTTTTAAACCACGCGAAACTTACATGAGAAATGTAGCTGTACATCCACAAAATATAGGCTACTTTGTTTCATAAAGTGCAAAAGACATTTTAAAGCCCCTGGCAATTCTCAAACACAGGGCCCCCATTTCAACAAAATGAGGTTTTTGAAATAGAAGAGTTTCGTTGCCTTTTAAGACAGGAAAGTATAGTGCTAAAGTTGCTACTTGAGAAAATACTGAACCATAGAGATAAAATAGCCCTGTGATTCAAATTATAAATTGTATTTGGAATAAAAATGAGAGAACCCCAGTGGTGCTAAAGAACACATCCTCCAAAGACAGAGTATATTTACATGGGAATGTGGCAGATAATTAATTGACATATTACTGATCTTGTTGATTCTTGGCCTCGCCTACCTCCGCAACAAGTACCTTTCTTTTTACTTTACCCTTGCCAGAAGATTTAGAACTTAAAAGCCTTGCCCTCATAATTTGCAAGTTAATTTATTTTATAAGGAAAATATAAACGCTGCTTAAGCTAATCTCAAATGAAATTAAAGTAAAATAAGTAGCCAACCTCATCACTGTCTGTAACCTACTAACACGGTAATGAAAGCATCAGATGAGCTACCTGAGAAACTAACGTTACGCTTCCCCACTTTAAAAACCAAACAAATAGCCGCCATCCTGCTGATCAGCTCTCTTCACTGCCATCGGAGGCCAACGCGTTTCCTTTTCAGGTGCTGCATCATAAAAGTGGTGCTTCCGCGTTGGCGTTCATTTGTTTTTTACAAAAGTTGCATGTTACTTAATTTTCGCTTTACAAAGCGCGTGCTGTATGCGACTTGAGACACGCAGCTTCGCGCTTTGCAGTATTGGTCATTAGAAGAGTTGAACAGCCTTTGCTCACCCGCGGCGCTGGCTCGCTTCTGCCGTATTTTTTTTTCTTCCCACGCTTCAGTCAAGTGACAGTGATGACGGGCGTGGATGGATGCACGACATTGCGCGACACAACTAATCGATGATGAAATTCAAGTAGCCAACGCTTTTAAAAAGCTTCCATTTTTATCAAGCTTTTTATCATTTCGCTGTTGCAGCCCTAATTTCATTTCATTTATTGTTTATTTGAAAGGGGACAGTGTACATTCATCAACATTAAAACAATGTAAATATACTGCAAATAGCTAAGGAGTGCTAATTTTCATCGGTAGTCCCCCAGCCAGGTATAAAAAAGGCAACCTTAAAAATGAACACAAGTATAAAATCACAAGATAAAATTAAAATTACAATACCAATTACATAAAAAACATTATGGTTAAGAAATACAATTCATGTAAAATAATTATAAATTATTTAAATACACACAAATTTGGCTCTACAAGCCATTTTTTTTCCATTCTTTTGAATGAAGAGAATGACAGAGAGTCTCTGATGGTTTCTGGCGCTTTGTTCCATTGCTGAGATGCTCTTACGGAGAAGACAGCCTGACCAAACTTCATGCGTTTCCGCAACATTTAAATTCCTTTTGGGATTAATTAAGTATTTTTTCATTGATTAATGCGACAAGCATGATGAAGAACTAAAAAAAAGTAGGAAAGTTTAGCCGCTGCTGAGGCAAGAATCATCCATAGACCATTACCCGGTGAATTGAAGGAAAAATGATGGCATTGTGAGGAACGTTCCATTTTTGCATCGATGTCACGCTATATTAGTCGGTGGAGACCATATCCTGATCTCGCCAGCTTCGCTCTACTCGCTTAATCAGTCTGGAGACTCTCCTGCTAAAGAAAATTTTGTTCCCAAACGATGGATATGTGACGGAAGCAAATCCAAAGAACATGGCGCCGATGAAACTCAGGTTATCGAAAGCAAGTTTTATATACAGAGTATTTTCTTTCTAAAGAAGAGCAAGGGGAGTGCTTTCAAGAAAAAAAGATGCAAAGAGTTTGATCTATCAATTGCCTCTTCGCCGTCGCCTGTTAGTACGTCATATGCTTCGCGATTCGATTGGTTTACCGGGCCCGCCTGACACATTTCAACGGGCGGTTCCTGTGATGGATGGCGCGAGCAAATCCATCTGGCGGAGTTGTGTTAACGCTATATACCTCTCCAGTTTTTATCTGCTAAATATAATTTTGATCCAAATCTGTCCTGCTAGTTTCCTTTTCGATGTAAAGCCTTTGGAGCCAAGTTTTTTGCATTTTTTCCCACACTTTGTCTCTGACATTTATATCTTCATTATTTTCACAACTTCGCTAAGATGCTAACTGGCTACCGCAAAAAAACATCTAGAAATAAGTAAAATGTCTTAAATTAAGTGTATTCACCCCTTAATTTGAGCAGGTAAATAAGATGATCTGCCAATGGAATGAGTATTTTACTCCTAAAATAAGATAATTAGATAATATGCAGACTTGAAATAAGACAAAAAGCTATTGTTTTTTTCTTATTTTAAATGTAAATTGTCTTGTTCCATTGGCAAACTGTCTCACTTACCTCCTCAATCCCAGAACAAATACACTTAATTTGAGCAAAAATGACTTATTTAGATTTCCATTTTTTTGCGAGGTGTAGCTTAGCTGCCTTGTTTACCCCTGCATACATGTGCAGCTTCATACCTACATTTTTATTGCAGATGTACACGAACCCAGGTTGTATTGAGCCAACAGATTGCAAAGCCTAAAAAGATAAAAATAACCAATAATGCGAGAGCTCAGGGCAGTCATCTTTCAGAATAACTTTATATGCAACCAAAGAGAGCTGCTGGTGTATAGATGTTACCTTGCCCCTTTAATCGTTTCCTGGATATTGGTCTCACCCTCTTTGTGCACATCTTCCTCAGCTACTTGGCCTTTGACTTTCACAAAGAGTGCAGTCACATGAGATGGGAGCGCCTTCAGATCTTGGTGGATACCGATAAGCTGTGGCGCTTAAAGAGGAATACGGGTAAAGTGAACCAGGAGGAGCTGCTGGTAGCTTAGCTCAAGCTACGTGCTGTAAAGAGGCGTTGAGACGTTTCCCTGTGTCCAGCTACTTCATGGTGAACACGGATGGAAAGATTTTTGACCCAGCAGAAAGGAGTTTTCAGGAGTAATTGTATGGACTGCCTGGACCCAGGACCAACGTCATCCAGAGCCTGCTGGCCAGACGCTGCGCTTCAGTCTCTCAGCTTCTGGTATGTTCTCCTCCTTTAGGGACAAAAGAAACTCCTCAGTGGTCTGTCCAGTATTCTTTATGCCTTGGCATTAACATTTCACTGCATCAGTAACCAGCAGCAGTGCTTCAGTATAAGAGTTAGTTCATATAATTGAGAAGCACATTTATGTTTAAAAAAAGAGAGAATTTAAGTAATGTCATTTACATTGCACCAATTCACAACCACCGCATCATCAAGGCCTTTTACAGAGATAATTCCCCAATCAGATCAAACAGTGAAATTGGTTTGAAGTTTTCTATCTAAGGAAAACCAGCTGATTGCATCGGACTCAGTGACTCTTCAGCAATCCCTCACACTAAGCATGCTTGTAGCGACAGTGGAGAGGAAAACTCCCTTTGAACAGGAAGAAATCTCCAGCAGAACCAGGCTCAGTGTGAGCCGCCATCTGCTGAGGGCCACTGGGGTTCAAGGAGACAGAAGCAGACATAGAAAAGAAGCATAGCATACAAAGGCAACTGTCAACCAGCTCCACAGGCGGCCCCGTCCAGGAAACACACAGCCAGGCAGACGAGCTCCAAGCCAGCTCCCATGTCAGAGGATGAAGAGAGCACATCCAGTTAGTCACAGTCAGAGAAACAGGACTACACTGGAAAACAGGCCCATCTCTGAACATCTAGAAACAAAGGTGTTGATGGCAGCAGCACAGCTGATGTTTCTCTCCAGGATGGAATCACAGCCAAACAGGAACAGACCACATGAAGCTACTATGAGAAAAAGCAGAGAGAGCAGAACGTTAGAGATTGAACTAACAGATTCTGCAGAGGGGAAGAATAGAGATAGAATGAAGCAGAATGATGAAAAAGGGGTCCCTATGTCCCTCCAGCAGTCTAAGCCTATAGCAGCAGAATTATAGAGATAGCTCAGGATAACCTGAGCCACTCTAACATAGAAGCTTTATCAAAAAGGAAAGTTTTAAGCCTAGCCTTAAAAAGTAGACAGGGTGTCTGCCTCCGCAGGACTAAAAAACTGGTAGTTGGTTCCACAGGAGAGGAGCCTGAGAACTAAAAGATCTGCCTCCCATTCTACTTTTAAGAAAGGAATATAAAGCTCAAGTTTTCGATCCGTAAATGTGTGTGAAAATGAAGGTATTAATAAGAATAGTAAAAGATGGACTTATAACAAACAAAAATATGTTTTAAACACTGACTAAAGTTGTGCAAGAATTCCTCAGTCTACAGTGCTGCATGGCTCATCAGTTAGGTTAATCCATTACATTTTTATTTCCACACCTCAAAACTCTGATTTAAGGTTCTAGTAGATTCTGATGGCTGCGGGCAGCAAGGTAGCTCCTGTAGTGTTCAGTATTACTGAAGGTATTCCAGGAATAAACACTGGAGCAGCCCTAGATGTGTTTGTTCTAAGACCCCAATGACGATCACTGCAGATATGATTCTGTTTTTTCCATTATAGATGAAGATCTCTAAATTAACACAGGGAGAGGGGGACAGGGAGAGTGTTTAGAAAGTTGAGACACTGGAATCAGAAATATGATCCTTCAGGGCCTTCCCACTCAAACATATCCAGTTATTTGATTCTTGAGTTATTAAGCAACTGTTCTATGAATGAAAATCTATTTATTGTTATGCTTTTGAATCTACTAAACTTCCAAAACGATAGGAAGGAAAAAATCCCTCCGGGTGTGAAGCGTTAAAAACCTTGAAAGAACAATCCTCCAAATAAAGCAACACTAGAAAGATGAATAAACAAAGAATTTGGAAATGAGAGGAAGTATTGCTGCCCAAATAAATTTTACAGTTTCATCAGAACAAAAACTGATCTAAAAACCACTCTGATCAGGTTCATTTTTTACTCGTTGAAGCTTACCAACAGCCATTTTACAGATGGGGAGACTATTACCTCATTTACACTACCCTTGAAAAACTGTGCAGAGACCGGTCCGAGCTCAGTAACTGAGAGATAACTTATGGTGTGTAAATGGAAAGCAACGCTGAACCGAACCGCGCTACCTAAAGACTTGTTCCAGAGTTAATTGCGGCCAGTAGTTCTATTCTCCGTTCTCTGATAACAAGATTGCATCAGCAGAACGCGGCGTCATCTCCGCCTGGCTGCACATCCCCATTCAATAACACTCCATCCCAGTAGATGGCGGTAATGCCCCTCTGAAGAAGTTGCTTGACCAACAACACAAAACAGAAGAAGAAGAACAACTATAAACATCCAATTTTAAAGTTGTTGCTGTATTAAGCCTCGACCCTCACTAAACACCGGCACCGCTTAATAATAATCAAAGCTTTATAACTTTCTCAATGTGGCCTTCCATTTTGATTTGCTTGATTCCCTCCCTCCTTACGTCTTCTTCTTTTGTGTTTTTATGGCGGTTGGCAAACAACTTTTTATGCATTACCGCCACCAACTGCTTGATTTCCTCCTTCATACTGGCAGTAATATCAAGCAGATCATCACACTAGGAAGGCGAGTGAAACCAGAAATAAGCCGAGATGTGTAAACGGTCGTCAGAAAAGAGTTCGGCCTCCCTACGGCCTGAGCAGGGGTGTCGGTACAGACCTGTCTTCTCTTGTTTCCACAGAGGATGGGAGTCCTGAACGTGGGTCAGCGCATCGAAGAGCAGGCCGAGTTTGAAAAAGTCTACAAAAACGGTGAGCCTCGTGCCGCATGCTCCATCGTCGTGTGATTGGTCGTACCTTTTCCACTGGAGTGTGTGGTCATGGTTTTGTTTGCTCTCTAACAGCATGGGCTGACAATGCTAATGCATGCGCTGTGCAGTATGCAGGAACCGGAGCCTTAAAAACAGACTTTACCAGGTAAAGCAGTTCCACGGCCCCTCCGTCAGCTTATGGTATCGTTCTGTTGGTGAAAATGATTTTATTTTTTTATTGATCAGGACGGGGAAGAGGACCAGGTGGGGGCTGCTGATGGACGGCTGGAACTCCATGATCCGCTACTACAAGAATAACTTCTCAGATGGATTCAGACAGGTAGCGCTGGGACGCTATTCATAACCAGGATTATCATCTGCTTCTTCTTCTGCTGCTCTATTTTAAGGCTTTCTTTGCTACACTGCAGAAACAATACCAGTTTTACTGTTTAGCAAAGAGTTAACAGACAAGTCTGCTGCTTGTCTGTTGGGGTCAGAGGGGGGTGCTGATCGGCAGCAGTCTATAGGCAGAAGGCAGGGTTCACCCTGGTTTAGTCACTCTCCATCAGTCCCCATAAGTTCTTAAATCAACATAACGCTGCCATCTAGCCTTTGTTTGTTTGTAAGAAGATTTATTCCTTATTAAATACTTCTGTTCTTCCAGATATGATAGTTTGTTAGTGAAAGAGCTATAAGAGCTGTTAACTTTATACCCTGCAGTTTTTCGTCGTAAAGTTTGAGCTGTAGCTGAGGACAATGATGCTCAGCTTTAGATCTCACGGATCAGATAAAAGTCAATTTAAAACTTTTTGTGCTTCTTTTAAAATTCCCAGCAAGTAAAGATCAATGCTAATAGTTTGCAGATGCTCTAATGAGGCTCTAATTTTTTACGGTATTTCAGTTTTTGTTTTTGTAATTTTAGGTTTTTTTTTTTTTTCTATGCACAAAAAAGAGCCCTTTTTTTAATGGGTTATATTTAGTACCAGTTTTTGCTTTGTTTCCTGTTTGGTTGCTGGGATCTTGTTAAAAGTACTGACACCCAAAGACCACGTGGGAGAAATTAAATTAAATTTGAAGCCAAAAGTTTGAATAAGTATATCAGTGCAATTTTATGCACTCTATTGTTTTTGAATGTAATATAAACGTATCATGATGTATGTTGTTTATCACGCTATAGCCCAAATATATGGTGATATTAGATTTTCTTCATATGGCCCTATTTTCATCCTGCTCATCGTCCAAAGTGTCTGAAATATCCCAGCATGCCTTGCTTGGCGGCAGCTACCTTCACATTTCACTGCTTCTCTGCACCATCTCTTCTTCCTCACCAACTTTCCTTCCAGATTAAATACCAGGAACCCACCTCCCTCCTACTCATCTGGAGCAGCCTCTTCCTCCTCCTCTCCGCCTTTCTTCATCTTCCTCGCCCTCGGCCATTCTGCTCATTGTTATGTCTCTGCAAAAAATCAAACATTTCCACCAACATAAACTTCCAGAAGATGGTTCAGCTCTCCCGCTTCCTACCAACCGACTGGTTCCATTCGGCTCATCTGATTGGTTCCTGGTGCTTGGTCCAGAGGGGGCTTCTGTTTTTGTGGTGGAGAAGAAACATGCAGTTATTTTGCTGATGAAACTCCATCATTATATCAGCACCACTGATTGTAGATGAAATGTTTTGTGCCTCTGAGTTGAGACGTTATGGCCTCAGCTGCTTTTTCCTTTCCTCAGGATGCCATTGACCTTTTCCTGGGGAACTTTTCTGTTGACGAGTCCGATGGGCCCACTCCTCTCCGTGTGAAGAAGGACTGGAAGTTCCTAACGGTGAGTTTTTTTTTCAGTAATAGCCGTGAACATTAGTGATCTGACTCTGACTTTCTTTTGCGTTTTGTTTTCCAAGCTTCCCATCGTCATGCTGGTTGCGTTTTCCATGTGCATCGTTTCGCTCCTTCTGGCCGGTAAGTGACCTTTCAGAGCGACGCCGCTGGGTTTGGCGTCATGAGGAAGGTGGTTGTTGATGTTTGGTGTTCTGCAGAGGCATGGCACAGCGAACTGATTTTGGGGGCGTAGGTGCTCAGGAGGGGGGAGGGCACTTTTTAGCGCACGTAGAACACTTGATTATTTAAAAAAATACGCACGCATGTTGAATGAATTTTGACTTTTATTTGTAACATTCTCTAAATGTGAGTTTTCAATGGAAAAAAGTCACACCACCAACAGAACAGACTAAAAGCGTACTACTTTAAAAGTAACACGACTTTCTTCTTCTTTCTTCATTCAGAAGCTGGCTCCTCTCCCTGTTCTCCCCTCACCATCTGTTCTCCCTCATCCTGGTCTTTTTTCTGTCTCTGTGTCTTCCTGAACTCTTCCTCATCTCCTGTCCCTGGTAGATGTTGATGGTATAGAGCTTCCCTGCTGTGGCTGGCTACAATATAATAATAATAATATTAATAATAATAATAATAGCTTTAACAAATATGCCACATTAGTTTAAATAATGGGCTATTAGGGCAACATGACTGGAAGTCTTGTCCGCGTAGATATGACTTATGGTAGCCAACAAAATAATGCGCTATTTTAATACCTTTTTGGCCTAAAACCACTTAAAAAGTTAAGATTTTTATCAAATACGATTAACCCTCCTTTCTTAGCATTGTGCTGCAATTACTAAATCAATATACTGTGTATTAGGAACAATAAAGAGACCAAAATGTGTTAATTTATGTTGCCTAACAAAACCTATACAACAGAACAGAAAACGTTTGTCTTAACACATAGATTTGCAATTGCAAACTCTACCGAAATTATTTGTAGCCTATGAGGTGGTCGTCCTCACGTTATCTGTCATTGACTTCAGGCTACAGTGTAAAACTTTATCTAGCCTAACTAGTTTATCAGGTGACCAGTTGGCAAAAAATGCTTGTTTGGTGCTGCTGAATGAGACATTTAAATGCACACCAAAATGATTTTTGCTTGATCTGTATATTACCTGGCTAATGGAGTTACAGGAGAAGCAGCCCTGTCAGCGACCATTCCTGCTATCTGAAGACGCTACTGAACTGCTATGATGCTGCGCATCTAGCATGCCCTGCTGGCGACGTAGCGAGTTCGCGTGATAACAAAGGAATGAGGGATGAGGCTGGTTGGGCGTGCGCACAAGGAGGTGGCTCATTTCGGGGCATTGTTATCAGTCGTTTTTAATGGCTCAGGTTTTCAAAAAGATCATTTCAAAACCGACCTCAGTAAAATCTTAATAATAAATAATAATAAAAAAAAACGAGTTTCAAAAGGGCATTTTCGTTGATAAAGGGCAAACTTCCTAGTGCTTTAGCACCACCTAGTATCTATGTGTGCACGCCCCTGGTGTTCTGACTGTTGGTCTGAATGTTTTTTACCTGCTGCTGTCAGAACCGACTGAGTTAAATAAAAAACAGGCAGCAAATTGCAAGGCAAGTATACAGGTACAGCCCTAACAATTAGAAATATCTCATAAAAGTGAGTCAATGTTTCACCACTCATCCCAGAAAAATTGTCCTTCATAAAGGAGTTTATTTGTAATTTTAACGATTATGGTATCACCCAAAATGAATGAATTAATTAACGAAAAACCCAAATTTAATGTCTTAAAAAATCTTTTAAATTCTTTTGAAAATCTTCAACAGTGGAAACCACGTGTTGCAGCCTAACAGCTAATTAAAGGAACAGTCCTGTCAAAGGCTAATCAATGGATCGTCATTTATACCTAAAACTAAAGCGGAGATTTAATAGATTTAGCCTTAATCAGTAATCACTGAGTCTGGGAGCGGCCATTTTTGCCCAAATATAGTAACCCC
>JAGKQL010000046.1:11865403-11916555 GCA_018398635.1 Cyprinodon brontotheroides | reverse complement strand
GAAAATTACTCTGAATTAAAAACACTGATCATTTATTGAACAGGATGCAATAATTTCATATTTAAAGTACTTTCTGTAGTTTGTATTCTGAATATGAGCAAACTTCTCCTTTAACTGAAGGCCTGCAAAGATCCAGCCTAAAACAGCAGTTTATCTGACATGATGAGATAAAGTAGAGGAACCTGTTCTATTAAAGTACACAAAGTGTGTAAAGCTGGTAATAAATCTTAGGGATGTTATGATATCAGAGAAGTGTGCCCTTGGTGAATAAAATCATGAAATCAAATGCTTCACTTATGCAGCTGCCACTACTCTGCACAAACATGTTAATCGAAGTTATTTTGTCTTAAAATTAGTGCAATTTTTCTTATATTGAGCAGCTCACTGAGACTCTGCCAATGGAATAAAGCAAATTACATTTAAAATAAGAAAAAAAAACAGCAGTCTTTTATTTATCTCTTTATATATTTAAGTAAATAATATGTGATCATCTTATTTTAAGGGTAAAAAGCTTTTTTCCATTGGCAGATAATCTCATTTCCTACTCAAATTAAGGGTAGATACATTTATTTTATAGAAATTTTTACTCATTTTCAAAACATTTTTGCAGTGTATTCTTTTTAAAGATGCCCAATTAAAAAAAAAATTAAATATGTGGAATGAAATCTGCTCAGGATGAGTCTGCAGTCCACTTCCAGACAGATTACATATATGTGCTGGTGTTCTGTCAGCTGGGGTTATCCATAGTCAATACCTGTTTATCCCTTTAGTTTAACCCTTTAGTAGTAAGTCTATTTTTCGAACAAATCTAAAGAGATAAACACAAATCTGACGTCTTGCTCATGCGTATTGACTATTGTTACGCTGCTCTGACGTGGTATGCTGATCTGGCAGAACACCGTTAATGTTTCATTTCTAAACCAGAGATGTACTGAGGTGATCCTGTAAGAACCAGAGCTCTGTGGTGCTTTTAAGGCACATTTGCTTCTTTTCTGCACTTTTTACCCGGTTTGTTGAAAACATTTTGCATTGGTGCAGAGAGCAGAGTAACATTTCATTTTCATGTTCTTATTGAGTATTTTTCTCAGGTTCTTGGTCATTAGGAAGGGCGTTCAATAAGCAATGCCCCTGACCCTCTTCCAGTTGCTTGATCTAGCTGAAATTTAGCATGTGCAATTAATAATATCTCTAGAGATTAATTGGCAAATTGCAGCCTTCCTTGAACTAAATGGGTTTCTGATTTACTGGTGTTTGAACTGAATCAGGTCTCAAATGGAGCCTGAGTGAGTGTGGGAGCAGCTTTCTGTGTATTTAGAAAGGACGCAGATACCTACGAAGAGGATTAGGGGCTACTAGGAGAAAACGGTTAACTGATTTTTTAAATTTTATTTCAAAGTTTAATATGGGGAAAAGTCAGTCAAATTCTGACTTTTAATCTCAGAAATTCTGACTTTTTCTCAATTCTGACTTTAATCTCTCAGAATTCTGACTTTTTCCTTCTGAATTCTCACTCGTAATCTCGAATTTGACTTAATCTCGAATTCTGACTTTAATCTCGAATTTTGACTTTAATCTCAGAATTCTGACTTTAATCTCAGAATTTTGACTTTTTTCTTACAATTCTCACTGTAATCTCAATTCTGACTTTAATCTCCCCGAATTCTGACTTTAATCTCGAATTCTGACTTTTTAATCTCGGAATTCTGACTTTAATCTCAGAATTTGACTCTTTTTTTCTTAAAATTTCTCACTGTAATCTCAAAATTCTGACTTTAATCTAGAATTCTGGACTCTTAATCTCAGAATTCTGACTTTAATCTCAGAATTCTGATTTTTATCTCAGAATTCTGACTTTTATCTCAGAATTCTGACTTTTTCTCCAGAATTCTGACTTAAATCTCGAATTCTGACTTTAATCTCAGAATTCCGACTTTAATCTCAGAATTTGACTTTAATCTCAGAATTCTGACTTTTTCTTACAAATTCTCACTGTAATTCCCAATTCTGACTTTTAATCTCAGAATTCTGACTTTAATCTCAGAATTCTGACTTTAATCTCAGAATTCTGACTTTAATCTCAGAATTTCTGACTTTTTTCTTACAATTCTGACTGTAATCTCAGAATTCTGACTTTTAATCTCGAATTCTGACTTTAATCTCGGAATTTGACTTTAATCTCGAATTCTGACTTTAATCTCAGAATTTTTAACTTTTTTCTTAAAATTCTCACTGTAATCTCAAATTCTGACTTTAATCTCGAATTTGAATTTGACTTTTTTCTTACAATTCTCACTGTAATCTCCAGAATTCTGACTTTAATCTCGAATTCTGACTTTAATCTCGGAATTTCTGACTTTAATCTCAGAATTTATGACTTTTAATCTCAGAATTCTGACTTTAATCTCAGAATTCTGACTTTAAATCTCAGAATTCCTGACTTTTTCTTACAATTCTCACTGTAATCTCAGAATTTCTGATTCTAATCTCAGAATTCTGACTTTAATCTCAGAATTCTGACTTTTTTCTCTAAAATTATTCAAACGTAATCTCAGAATTTTGACTTTAATCTCGAATTCTGACTTTTTCTTACAATTCTCTGTAAATCTCAGAATTCCTGACTTTAATCTCGAATTTCTTGACTTTAATCTCGAATTCTGACTTTTTCTTACAATTCTCACTGTAATCTCAGAATTCTGACTTTAATCTCGAATTCTGACTTTTAATCTCGAATTTGATTTTAATCTCAGAATTTGACTTTTTTCTCAGAATTCTGACTTTTTTTCTCAGAATTCTGACTTTAATCTCGAATTCTGACTTTAATCTCAGAATTCTGACTTTTTCTCAGAATTTTGATTTTTTTATTTAAAAATGTCAGAATTCTGACTTTAATCTCGAATTTTTGACTTTTTCTCAGAATTCTTAGACTTTAATCTCGAATTCTGAGGATTTTTTTTGATTTAAAAAAATGTCAGAATTCTGACTTTTAATCTCGGAATTTTTGACTTTTTCTCAGAATTCTGACTTTAATCTCAGAATTCTGATTTTTATTTAAAAAAATGTCAGAATTCTGACTTTTTCTTACAATTCTTACTTAATCTCAGAATTCTGACTTTAATCTCGAATTCTGACTTTTTCTTAGAATTTCACTGTAATCTCAGAATTCTGACTTTAATCTCGAATTCTGACTTTTTCTCGAATTTTGACTTTTTCTCGAATTTGACCACTTTTCTCGAATTCTGACTTTTTCTCGAATTTGACTTTTTCTCGGAATTTGACTTTAATCTCGAATTCTGACTTTTATCTCGAATTCTTGACTTTAATCTCGAATTCCTGATTTTTTTATTTAAAAATGTCAGAATTCTGAGATCACAGTCAGAATTTAGACTTTTTTCCCATACTAAAACTGAAAAAAAAAAAAAAATCAGTTAACTTTTTTTTCTTTCAGTGGCCCTAATCCTCTTCCGTATATATCATGGGAAACTTTTGATGAAATGAAAGTAACTCATGATGATGGTGTTTCATTATATGCCCTTATAAGGCTATGCAACAACCGGATCACTGCTCCACCCTGAACAGGCTATTATTGAATCCCCTGGTAAATGTGGGGTTGGATGTCTTCCCTCTGCACTGTGTCACTCTGCAGAGTGATCTCTTTAATCATCCAGAGGTGAAAGGCTAAACATGTTTGTCTTCTAGGTGACACGTGGACAGAGACCCTTGCTTATTTCATGTTCTGGGGCAGCGCCAGTGCAATCACAGCAACCATCATCCTGTTTAACGGCCAGGACTTTGTGGACGCCCCAAAGTTGGTTCACAAGGAGAAGATGGACTGAGTGCGTGGAGCCGCTGTGTGACAGCTGCTCCTCTACCGTAGCTTCAGATCTGATCTAACTGCGTGGCGATTTCTGGACTTTTGTTTTTCTAATGTTTGTCTGCAGCAAAGTCAACCTTCAGATGTTTGTCTATAACCTTGTATTGATCTGTATGTTCATGCAGCTGTATCAGTCAGTCTGTATTACTGTTTCACAAGAAGGTTTTCATCATCTCTGTTGACCAAAAAATACTTGTTACTGTCTGTTTCCATTGGAGTTGTCTTTGTGTTGTTGGTTTGCTGCATACCTTCAAATGCCCTAAAGAATTACCCTGCCACACCCCCTCCAAAAAAAAAAAAAAAAAAAAGACAATGGACTCAATCCTGAAGACGTTTAAATGTATATGTTTCATTTAGAAAACACTATATAAAGTATAACGTATGCACACAGAGAGTTTTCAATGCAGCAGAGTTTACAAAGTTGTGAGGAATATAAGTATGTGGCTTCACTGCAATGAGTAAAACATGTCTTCCTATCAAGTATCATTTAGAAAACCTGTGATATTTTGGTCAAAGGCCTCCAGACCGTCTTCATTTGTATACCATAACCTGCATAAAGCTTCTATTGTTTAACATTTTTAAACTTCACAGTTTTGTGAGTTTAGGAATGAATCTCTCTTCCTGCTTTTCTTGAGAACATGTGAGGAAATAAAAATCTTGGGAGTAAAGTACATGTGTGAAAGAGGCCCGGTGCCTTTCTAAGCAGCATTTCTCTGAAGGCTTTTTAAAAACGGAATTTGGAGGTTTGACAAAATGGATGAAAGTAAAAAAAATAGTTTGCTGCTTGATCTTTATGATCTGGTTATAAAATAAACGGCATTGGATCAAAGTCTTTGAAATGACTAAATTCAACATATTTAAATAACGCCAATTCACAGAATGTCATCTCAAGGCTGTTTCCAGAACCAATTCAACCAGATCATCCAGTCAGATTGATTCAAAGTTTTCTATCTAGGGAAAACCAGCTGATTGCATCGACTCATTGACTCTTTCAGCAATCCCTCACACCAAGCATGCTTGTAGCGACAGTGGGAGAGGAAAATCTCCCTTTGAACAGGAAAGAAACCTCCAGCGGAAAAAGGCTCAGTGTGAGCAGCCATCTGCTGAGGCCCACTGGGGTCCAAAGGAGACAGAAGCAGACATAGAAAAAGAAGCATAGATACAAAAGGCAACTGTCAACCAGCTCCACAGGCGCTCCCCTGTCCAGGAAACACACAGCCAGGCAGACGAGCTCCGAGCCAGCTCCCATATCAGAGGATGAAGAGAGCACATCCAATTAGTCACAGTCAGAGAAACAGGACTACACTGGAAAACAGGCCAAGCTCCAACATCTAGAAACAAAGGTGTTGATGGCAGCAGCACAGCTGATGTTTCTCTCCAGGATGGAGTCACAGCCAAAAGCAGGAGAATTAAAAGTAGACAGGGTGTCTGCCTCACGGACTAAAAACTGGTAGTTGGTTCCTCAGGAGAGGAGCCTGAGAACTAAAAGATCTTTTGTAAGTTGATTTATATCTTAGGACCGATGCCCTGGCCTCCATGTCAGCTGCTCTAACTGCTCTGTGGCTCCTAATGCTTGACAAAAAAATAAAGAACAGAAATTTGACAACAGTGGCTGTTTCAGGACATTTTCACAGGGGTGGCCAGGCAGGAACTAGTGTTCACTGTGGGGTAACCCAAAACCAGTTCAGGGTCAACTTAAAAGGAATAGTACACCCAAAAACATGATTAGCCTTCATTTTCTACTACCTCCATGCTGAACAAAAACTCTGGAGTACTTTTTTTGATATCTCAAATGCATCTGGAGATCTGGGAGGCTTCTTGCTGTCTGCTGACATTCAAATAATGGAGGTCCATGGCGCCTTGAGACAGAAAGGTCCATAAAAGTCCACAAAAACGTGTCAATATTCCTCCATACTGCTCGCTCAATGTAATCCAAGTGTCCTGAGTGGGTAGCGTCCAGAATTTACTCTAAAACGTGAAGTCATTTAGAATGTTTTTAGAGCATAAACAGTAGTGTATAGGATTTCCTAATAGCGCTCTTACGCGCGCTACGATTCTACGGAAGCCCGCAGACCAAACCGGAAGAAAGTGCGCATTCAGCGTCTGGTCTGCCGATAATGCAAGCTGCAGAAGAAGAAATGTGCTGTTTACCTGTGCAAAGAAAGAAACAACGAAAGAAAATGTCTGAGGACTTCAGTGTTGAGGAAGAGCATGAGTTCTTTGCCGAGCTGAATGCGCTGGTTTGGTCTGTCGGCTTCCGTAGAATCGCGAAAGCGCGCATGGGGGGCGCTTATTAGGAAATCCTATACACTACTGTTTAGGCTCTAAAACGTTCTAAATGACTTCTGTTTCGAGTAAAATTCTGATGCTACCCACTCAGGACACTTGGGATTACATTGGACGAGCAGTATGGAGGAATATTGACAAAAGCTTTGTGGACTTTGTGGACCTTTCTGTCTCGGTAACCATAGACCTCCATTATTTGAATGTCAGCAGATTTGAGCAAGAAGCCTCCCAGATCTCCAGATGTATTTGAGATATCAAAAAAAGTACTCCAGAGTTTTGTTCAGTTATGGGGTGAGTAGAAAATGAAGGCTAATCATGTTTTGGGTGTACTATTCCTTTAAACTGATCACAATAAACCTACATCTGTGTTTTCCAGATAAATCAGTGAAGATAGAGCAGATTTTCATGAGGATCCTTGCTAATCAAACTGCTTAAATGAATCTGTGGTTCTCAATAAAAACATTAAATCCTACTAATGGTTAATCAGGAACCTTCAAGCCAAACTGTATTGATGCTGCGTTGATGCTGTCACAGAATACTGCCACCTGCTGGACATTTAAAGACACTACAGGAAGTTTATTAGACAAACTGAACTGAATTTATTTGATGACCTAGAACAATATCATTGAAATTATATTAGGTTATATTTTATTACTTCATATCCACGTTTAAATTGAAAATATCTTCGATATTTTTAGATGCAGCCAATAAATAACCTAAACATCACAACGTGAAATGTAGGGGATGTTTGTGGACTAGGATTTTAAATCATAATTTTAAAACAATAAGAGTCAATTTGAAATTAACTTTAATTCAGATAAGTCAAGTGATAACTGAGAGGAAAATGATGACACAACAAGAAAATTAAAATAAAAACTAAACGACTGAAACCTTCCTTTTCCTTTTAGGCTCCAACGTTCTTAATCATTTTAATGATAAATTACAAAAGATGTGAATTTTTTTAGCAGATGCATCATGTTGACAGAAACGTTTTTAAACACAGTTTAATCAGAAGCCGCTCCTGTATCGGTCACATGACTTTCTGGAAACTACACCGCTGCTCTATGGGCTCCACGCGCGCTCCCACCCATGTACAGCAGGGGGCGCTATGCACCCTAAAGGGGCTTGCGATCCGCCATAATAGTAAAGAAGAAGAAGAATAGGTCTGATTTTGCTGGTAGCTGGATGCTAACCAGCGTGTTTATTTTCCAGCTCCAGCCAACCTTCCTGTTTCAGTTTTTTTTTTCTGAGGAATATTATCCCTGCTGCTGAATGATGAGCACATTATGGATGGGCAACGTAAGTTTAACCCCGTTTGTCTGTCGATTAACAACATTAGCAGTTAGCGCAGCTCGCGCTCCTGGCGCAGAATGGAAACAATCCTGCCTGAGCTGATGTTATAGTTTTATTATAGATATTCTGTGTTAGAGAGGACACAATCTGCTATTCCTGTGCTCCTTTTTTTAAACCAATACTGAGAATTTTGCTCTTAAGTGTTTTTCACATCCTGATATGATTGAAAACCTCCTGCTTTGAGTTTAATCTTTATAACTTTAAACTTCCTGTCTGTTCTGTTTATGATTTTGATCAGGATTGGTCCACACGATCAGTGTCCATGTTGCTTAAGAGTTTCTGTTAAAAAAATCAAAAAAAGGTTTACAAACAATCAACCAACAAACAATATTTATATATCAATGCTTTGTCTTTTTATTAGTCAAAATATGTTTCCAGTTCATCAGCTTTGATTCAATTCAGTTTATTTCTATAGCGCCAATTCACATCACATGTCATCTCAAGGAACTTTTTATAGTTCAACCAGATCATCCAGACTGGACAGTGGAGAGGAAAAAACTCCCTTTGAACAGGAAGAAACCTCCAGCCGAACCAGGCTCAGTGTGAGCTGCCATCTGCTGAGGCCCCACTGGGGTTCAAGGAGACAGAAGCAGACATAGAAAAGAAGCATAGATACAAAAGGCAACTGTCAACCAGCTCCACACAGACAGCCCCCGTCCAGGAAACACACACAGCCAGGCAGACAGTTCCTGAGCCAGCTCCCTACATGTCAGAGGATGAAGAGAGCACATCCAGTTAGTCACAGTCAGAGAAACAGGACTACACTGGAAAAACAGGCCAAGCTCCAACATCTAGAAACAAAGGTGTTGATGGCAGCAGCACAGCTGATATTTCTCTCCAGATGGAGTCACAGCCAAACAGGAACAGACCAGATGAAGCTACTATGAGAAAAAGCAGAGAGAGCAGAACGTTAGAGATTGAACTAACAGATTCTGCAGAGTGGGAGAATAGAGATAGAATGAAGCAGAATGATGAAAAGGGGGTCCCTATGTCCTCCAGAAGTCTAAGCATATAGCAGCATAACTATAGAGATAGATCAGGATAACCTGAGCCACTCTAACTATAAGCTTTATCAAGAAGGAAAGTTTTAAGCCTAGCCTTAAAAGTAGACAGGGTGTCTGCCTCAAGGACTAAAACTGGTAGTTGGTTCCACAGAGAGTGAGCCCTGATAACTAAAAAGATCTGCCTCCCATTCTACTTTTTTAGAAATTTTTTTGATCTTTTACTAAACTCTTTTTAGTAAACTTTATTTTTTTTCCCCATTTGGATCCTTCAACCTGTGAGAAGCAGCAGTTTCACTGGAGCCCAAGTTTTTCCATCATGCTCCGCTGTAGATGGCAGTGTGTGTGTCTCTTTTTCATTCATCCTTCCTTCAAACATTTGAAGTTTGCCAGTACCATATGCCCTACACCAGGATGCTCCCACCTCCAAACTTCACTGTTGCTATGGCGCTTTCTGGGTGATGTGCAGTGCCCTTTGGCCTCCAAACATGATGTGTATTATAGCATCCAAAGAGTTTAAATTTGGTCTAATCTGACCACATTATCTACCTCCAGCATTTCACAGGCTTGTCTAAATGTTGTGCAGGGATTTTAAACCAGCTTCAACATGCGTTTTCTTCAGCAGTGGAGTCTTGCGTGGTGAGCTTGCATTCAGGCCATGGCGGATGACTCTTTTACTTTTGCTTTCTTTGAAACAATTGAACCTGCTAATTCCAGGACTTTCTGAAGCTCTCCATTAGTGGTCTTTGGTTCTTGAACAACTCTTTGGATCGCTGGTCGTGGTCAGGTTATGGTGAAATGTTCTTTCCATGTCTGGATTATTGCCCTAACATCGCTCACTGGAACATTCAGACGTCTAGGAATCCTTCTGTGACAATGACATCATTAAGGTCGCAAAGGTGTTGAAGAAGCTCTTTACTTTTAACCATCATGAGACGTTTCTTGTGTGATACCAGAGACACCTTTTTATATCCGATCATTCGGGACTGAACCAGCTGATATTCATTTGCACTGACAAGAGGCAGGATTGTTTTCTAATTACAGAGAGATTTCAGCTTTCTACGCCTTTATGTTCCTCTCTTTCTTCACGTGTTTAATGCTTTTTCCCTGTGCCATTCCACTTGATTACTCATAACTTACTTTCTATATCAATGGTTTTATTTCTTTGTATGTATGGATTCCATTGAATTTTACCGACATCTGGTGAGAAAGTCAATAGCACCAATATATTTACTTAGAAAAACGGTGGATATCCATGAATTATAGTAGGGGAATGTTACTTTTAAAACAAATGTACTGATAGCATGCTGATAATATTGTGCTTTAATAATAAATAAATTGCTGGGTATTTTAAATGATTAAGTAATACTTAATACAAAAAAAAACTTTCTGTCTCAGTCCAGGTTAACTGACCGTTTACCTGCCCCCTCCTTTGTTAAGCTCCTGTCACACCTTGCTGATTTAGCCAGCATATCCCTGACGTCCCAGAATCTTCTAAAATGCTGCCATACGCTGAACTTTCTATGTAGTTATTTAATTTTGGGCGTATACAAAGAGTATTCATAACGAGTGCAGAGCCTCTGTCCAACCACAGCCTAACTCAGAGATATCTAACCGGTTCCAGAAAGCTCCGTATGGCTGCAGGTTTTCTTTTCAACCAATCAATGGCTCATCACACTCCAGTCATCTCCATGAGTGAGTCCAGTCCTAATATGATGACTTGATCACTATATAAAGCGGTCTGTCCCCGCTCTATATAGTGATGCAGGGATTTAGGGGTTAGGGTGGACGTTCAGTGAGCTTGTAAGAACTATGAGAACAGCAACGTTTAAATGGAGCGTGCACGAGGAGAAATGGGCTCATGCTTGTACAAGTGGAGAAGACGGGTCTTTTAAAAAGTTCGAGAAAATCCTTCACAATATCTTTTAAGTTCGCTGGGTCAGTTGCCATGGTAACAGAGCCAGCTTTATTAAACCCAAATGAACGCCAAAAAAAGTCAGACTTGGCTTACATTAAGCCTGACGAACAAACTAAGCTAGTGCCCTGAAACAGCTGCGCCTCTCTTTTAAATTCAGTTTATTTCTATAGAACCAATTCACATCATGTCATCTCAGGTCACTTTTCCAGTTCACCAGATCATCCAGTCAGATTGGTTCAAAGTTTTCTATCTAAAACCAGTTGATTGCATCGACTCATTGACTCTTCACACTAAGCATGCTTGTAGCGACAGTGGAGAGGAAGAACTCCCTTTGAACAGGAAGAAACCTCCATTAGAACCAGGCTCAGTGTGAGCGACCATCTGCTGGCGCCCACTGGGTTTTCTTTTTTGACGGGTTTCTTTTTTTGTTGCCTTGCAGCTGGATGCCTACATGGATGAGAAGTTCATCACCAGAGCCTTCTCTACGATGGGGGAGCAGGTGGTGAACGTGCGGATAATTCGGAACAAGATGACTGGGTGAGGGTTTGGCCCACAGAAGGTGTGAGTATTCACAGCTCCTCCATTTTGAAATTGAACATTTCTTCGTCTCCCAGGGGGGCCATGGGTTACTGCTTCGTAGAGATGACGGACGAGGCCACCGCTGAGCGCTGTTTGCGCAAAGTCAATGGAAAAGCTCTGCCAGGAGCCAGTCCGGTATCAGCACTGTTTCCTAAACCAGAAACAGATTTCCTTCTCACTGAAACCCCTTTGATCAATAAAGTTTGTCTTTTTTCTGTAGCCAACCAGATTTAAGTTGAACAGAGCCACGTTTGGAAAGCAGGAACCCGGGTGAGTCCAGGCAAAGACTTAAACATCCTCCTCCAGAGGATGCTTTCCTTATTGACCTCTGCTGCCGGTTCTGCCTTCCAGGCAGATGTTTTCTCTGTTCGTGGGAGACCTGACTCCAGAGGTGGATGATGGGATGCTTTACGAGTTCTTCTACAACCGTTATCCTTCCTGCCGCGGTGGGAAAGTGGTCCTGGACAGCATGGGGAACTCCAAGTACGTCTGAGCCATTCCTGCCATTCTTTTCCAGAGGTGTCAAAAGTTTTAATATCATCACTCAAGTAGAAGTTTAAATCCTACTATTTAGAAACACTTTTCTAGAAGTTAGGAGTAACAATTTAAGATTTTTATAAGAGACAGCAGGCGCAATCAGGACAGTTTCAGCTGCCACGGCAACAGAGGAGGTGCCAGAATGTCTGCCACTAATTCTTATGAGCTGCTGTGGCACAGGAGCGGTGGTTGTGGCACCTGCCACTGATTTCCATGCCAGCAGCTGGATCTAATAGCGGCGCTTATGGTAGCCATTCACTGGCATGCGACAGCCATAAGGTGTCACCTACCGCACTTCTGTTGCTGTTTAAAGGGAAACGGTTTGATTTGGGGTTTCATTAATGCTGCTTCTATATTTACTTTCAATTAATGCGATGCATTTGGGACATTAATAATAAGAGTATCTAATATTTTCACGTGATTTTTGTTCATGTCACCACTTTAGTTTTTCTTATCTTGAGTCAAACTCCTCACACAAACAGTTACCTTTATACATTTTTCATTAAAATGTTTATTAAATCATGTGAATTTAGCAAATCATTCAGAAAACAGATGTAGTAAAACGGCGATCCCGTTTGAGCACAAAAAAAAAACAGAGTGCAGGTACTCTTTGTCTTTATGAAAAAAAAAACCTGGATAAACTTCAGATCTCTCGCTGAGCATTACCTCTCTGCCTCAGTCAGCACAGAAACCGTCCCGCGCCGTTTATTGCTGCGTTTTTCTTTAGATGCAGATCTCATTCTGTTTTTAATATTTGTATTATAGCTGCACTGGGGTCTACTTTATTATTATTATTATTATTATTATTGTTTTAAATAAATTTAATAAAACAATTGTTTTAAATCGTATGACACAGAGACAGATGTGGAAAAAAATCTGTGCAGATCTGCTCACCCTGCCTATTCAGAGCCTCTCTACAGGTAAAAGCCAGTAAATTAGAATATTTTGAAAAACGTGATTTATTTCAGTAATTGCATTCAAAAGGTGTAACTTTAACTACATATAACTACATTATATTTATTTATTGCACACAGACTGATGCATTCAAATGTTTATTTCATTTCATTTTGATGATTTGGAAGTGGCAACAAATGAAAATCCAAAATTCCGTGTGTCACAAAATTAGTATATTGTGTAAGGGTTAAATTTTGAAGACACCTGGTGCCACAAACTAAATCAGCTGATTAACTCAAAACACCTGCAAAGGGCTTTAAATGGTCTCTCAGTCCAGTTCTGAAGCCGACAAAAACATGGGGAAGACTTCAGATTTGACAGCTGTCCAAAAGGCGACCATCGACACATTGCACAAGGAGGGAAAGACACAAAAGGTTATTGCTGAAGAGGCTGGCTGTTCTCAGATCTCTGTGTCCAAACACATTAATAGAGAGAGGCAAAGGGAAGAAAAACTGTGGTCAGAAAAAGTGTCCAAGCGATTAGGGATCACATGGCGCGCCCTAGTCAGATTGGAGGAAAAAAACCATTTAAAAATGTGGGGGAGATTGACAAGGAGTGGACAGCTGCTGGAGGTCAGTGCTTCAAGATCCACCACCAAGAGGCGGCTTGAAAGACATGGGTTTCAACCGCCGCATACCTCGTGTCAAGCCACTGTTGACCAAGAAACAAGCGTGAAAAGCGTCTCACCTGGGCTAAGGAAAAAAGAGCTGGACTGCTGGGGTGGTCCAAAGTCATGTTTTCTGACCAAAGACTAATTTAGCATTTCCTTTGGAAATGAGGGTCCCAGAGTCTGGAGGAGAGGCAGGAGAGGCACAGGATCCGACGCTGCCTGAAGTCTAGTGGAAAGTTTCCACCATCAGTGATGGTTTGGGGTGCCATGTCATCTGCTGGTGTCGGTCCACTCTGTAGCCATGTGAGATCCAGGGGTCCACCGCAGCCGATCTACCAGCTAAAGTTTTTAGAGCCCCTTCATGCTTCCTGCTGCTGACCTGCTCTATAGAGATGGAGATTTCCAGGTTCCAACAGGACTTGGCGCCTGCACACAGCATAATCTCCCCCGTGCCTGGTTTTTTACGGACCATGGTATTTCTGTTCCTAAATTGGCCAGCCAACTCCCTTGACCTTAGCCCCATAGAAAATCTGTGGGCTATTGTGAAAAGGAAGATGCAGAATGCCAGACCCAAAACACGCGCCCAGAAGAGTTGAAGGCCACTATCAGAGCAACTATGGGCTCTCATAACACCTGAGCAGTGCCAGAAACTCGCCGACTCCATGCCACGCCCGCATTAAAGGTACACTATGCAACCGGTGTTGATTTTTCCAGCGAGGCTCCCCTTTGAGAGGGCGGCAGTAAAAGTGCACTGTCGTAAAATATGCTCAGCTGTTCTCCTGGTTTCTCCGTCAAGCCAGGCGCGGTTGTTTTGAGCTTAGCAGACAGGCGAACGCAACGAATAACCAACACAGTGAAAGTATGAACATGCACACAGAGAGAGAGAAACCATTCCAATGTTACTTACAATCGCATCAGCAGAAAACGCGAGGTCCGCGGCCAGCCTTGCAGCCTTCTTTTCTTTTTAGCTCTCGCCATTCGGAAAAAGTTTGCCCTCGAGGTTCACCCTCGTACGACTCCTCTCACTGTCCGAGCCCTTTTCACTCTTTCTTGCCTGCTCCGACATGGGCTTTCACTGTTTTCACGCTGGTTCCACCATGATAACTGCACAAAGATAGCCACTGTGCTAGCAACCAGCATGCTTTTTAACTGGGGGCGTGTAGCGATTTCGCCCGTAAAAAAGCAAGACCGACTCTCGTGAGACTTCTGAGCCTGTGGGTGCTTGCGGGCTTCGAGGGCTCCTGCAATTGCAAGTCGCGGTATTTCCCCACAGACCACCAGGGCGGACCGAGAAAACCTTTGTTCAACCTGAAATGACTCATTTAATCATCCAAAACGTTATGGAACACATTAATTAACTGAAAATGTTGTGGTATAGTGGGCCTTTAATGCAATAGTGAGGCAAAAGGAGCTCCAACCAAGTATTGAGTATTGTACATGCTCATATTTTTCATTTTTATATACTTTTCAGTTGGCCAACATTTCTAAAAATCCCTTTTTGTATTAGCCTTAAGTAATATTCTAATTTTGTGACACACGGAATTTTTGATTTTCATTTGTTGCCTCTTCAAATCATCAAAAATTAAATGAAATAAACATTTGAATGCATCAGTCTGTGTGCAATGAATAAATATAATATACAAGTTACACCTTTTGAATGCAATTACTGAAATAAATCAAGTTTTTCAAAATATTCTAATTTACTGGCTTTACCTGTATATATACGCAGTCAGTGTGACATGGAAAGCAAATCGGATTAGAGATTCGGGTGTAACCAATGTCGCGGCCTTTAGCCTTTAAACCAGACGTCCTGACGCTCAGAAGACGTTTGCTGTGAACGCATCATCGGACTGCAGGAAAACTTTCCAGCGATTCTGTCTGACTTTCCATGAGGAGCTGATTCATGAATATTATGTCTGTAGATAATAAATGAAGACCACATCCTTACAGTCATCTATTTGACATCTTTTACTAATATTAATTTATTGAGCTTCGCTCAGGGAGGCACTCTTCAAACTTTTATTGGACGTCCTGCTCTCTGGGCTTTGAGTCGGACGATATTTCATTCCTGCGTAGCTGCAGCTATAGAAGGAGCCTCCAGCTGGACGTATTCTTTATGGTCTCCCATAAATTGCATCACTGCCTCCGAGGTCCATTTAATTTGGTTGATTAATGCAGCACCACGCTACAATAACTGTCTAAAGGCCTTCTACAAATAATCCAAACTCCAGTTTCTACACTGAAATATAGACGTTTTAGTCCAAAGGAAAAGACGCTTTGAACAATCCAGTGGTGGCTGCTTTATTAATCTATCTGGTTATGAAGGGAAGTCGGCTAACGGATCCAGGTGCTCTCAGCAGAAAGGAGAACCGGCCTTTAACAGTAGAACCTGGCTGAGCGGAGCGGCTTTCCGCCACCACTGACTGGAGGCTGCTGGAAACAATGAAGCTGAGGAAACATCACTGCTCTAAAGGTTTCCTCTGGAGAGAATAGTCCCATCAACCTCAGCATGATTGGTTCTTTTATTACGTACAGATTCGTCGTCCGATGTCGGTACAAGATTTGCTCAGGCCCGCTGCATGCCAGGGGCATTAAACTGTGTGATTGGCTGGATGTCAAAACATGGTTGCCTGAACAATGATAATAACATAACGCAGCGTTTGTGCGCCGAGTCGGGAGCATCTGCGTTTCTAATGACCGCTGAAGATTGATAACAAAGCTGAAAAAATGTGTTTATGGTGAAATAAGTCACTGCAAGGCCTTGATGGGAGAGCTGGGATGTGCTGTGGCTAGCTGCACTCAGTAGCTAACAGGTTAGCCTGTTTTAGCACGGCTAATTATCCATCTGAAGCTACACAACCTTTAACTCTAGATCAACAACTGTTCATTTTCTACAAGTAGAATAACTGTTTCCTTTGTCTAAAATCTCCATGAAAGTCATTTTTAAGATGTTGCAGTTGTCCTCCTCTGCCTCAGATCTTTATAAAAAGACTTTTTATTGTTAAATGGCAGAGCTCAGTCTGTCTTAGACTTCGGTTTGCCTTCTAGAGTGACGCTGCATTCAGACCGGCTGCATTCTGGGCGTCACAGTGGTTTACATGCAGAGTCTATGGAGCGCAGTGTTGAGGGGGACAGCGGCGTGTTCTGACTTCCTGGAGCAGCGCATTTAGAGCGTTCTGGCGTCGCAGTGTTCAACGCTGGAGTTCAAAAAACGAACCCTTTGCTGCTGGACGGCGGAGCGAAGACGAATTAGAAAAGCTGATCCAGGAATACTTTTGGGGGAGACGAACACCACAGACGACAATTATTTTATTTTTTTACTCATAATGCTAAATTCATTAAATCACAGAGAACATATTCGTTTTAGGTAATGATCCATTGATTATTCCTTGCTGACCGCACTTTTCATTTAAAAACTCTTTCCAGCCTCTACAAACGGTAGCAGGAAATCCCCCACAGGCTGGCCGCAGCAGAGAGCTTTCAGCTGGGATTTCTAGAGACGGCGTGATTGGAAAATAAAATAAAAATCCACTGGACTCGGTTTCCAAGATTTGAAGACGTTTAGCTACCTCTCCAGGAAGCTTTCTCAATTCGCGACATTTGAACGGAGAAAGCTTCCTGGAGAGAGGTAGCGAAACGTCTTCAAATCTTGGAAACCAAGTCCAGTGGATTTTTTAAAAACTTTTACGGAATGACTATGACCTGGATGACTGAGAATATTCATCGGCGTATTTGGAAAACGGACGTGGCTGAGCTGACGTGGCTTCTACGGTCCGTCAGTTTTGCAGACAGAACTGCATTTCACTCACTGCATCCCTGCCATGCTGCTGGGTTTACATCTGAGAGCGATTTCCCCAGGAGGGTTCGGGAGAAAATCAAACTTGTTTGAAATTTAGTCGGCGTCGTAAGGTGGTCGTGGGCAAATTGCTCATTGGACAAAAGGATTCTTCTTCCTCTCAGATGTAAACCCAGCAGCATGGCTGGGGTGCAATGAGTGAAATGTGTAGTTCTTTCTGTCAAATTGACAGACCGTGGTAGCCCGCGCTAGCTCAGCCATGTCTTTGTCCAAATACGTTGCCGCCTTTTCCTTTTAGGGCTTTCAGCACTAAATGGCCCAAATATCCAAGGCAGCAGCGTTTCACTCTAGTGAGCTTCATGTTCTTCTTCTACTAGTTTGGCTTCCAGATAGACGAGTCCGAGTAAGCGCCATCTCACTGCGGAGCTGAGTCCCACCTGGTTTTTAGACGTACAGTGTGAGCAGGTAGATCGCCTCAGAGTGTCGGGTCGCACAGTGAGAACAAACATTGTGAGCTGGGAACTTTTAAACCCTGCGGTTTCGTCGTGCAGTGTGAGCTGTAGCTGCGTGCAACGATTGAAGGAATCATAGAGTGCATGCCCGGCTTTAGACTCCAGAAGAAGCAGGGCCCCGAGCGGATCTGGTACCTTCCACGGCTTTTATTCGTTTTTTGTTTTTTTGGTAGATGCATGCATATCTTTGCTGCTCCCTTCACTTGCTGTTAGTGTCAATGATAATTTCTTTTTGTTTAAATTATTTTTTAGCAGGTAATTGTAGGAAGAAAAACCAAATCTTCTCCTAGAGTCTAAATAATATCATCAGGACATATCAGGGATCAGTTGTTCCAGAATAATCGGCACCGGTTTGGGCCTCGGCAAACGTGCATGGGTGGGTTTTCCTCCTAATCCTGATGCCTTCCTCATCACGCTGTTTGTCCCTCTAGGGGCTGCGGTTTTGTTCAGTTCCCAGACGAGCGGCTCCAGAAGCGGGCCCTGGATGAGTGCCAAGGCGCCGTGGGACTCGGGGGCAAACCTCTCCGGTTGAGCCTGGCTGCCAATAAGTGAGTCACTTCCAGTCTCTAAATGAACGTTTCCATGAAGCAGAAGCAAATTTTCCTTTATTTCCCCAGTTTAAGGAACAAGCCGCAGCAGCAGCAGTCAGACAGCAAACAGTCCTGGCAGTCCAGCACCGGATACAAATACGGCTACGACCAGTATGACCAGTACCAGAACCAGGCCTATCCAGGGTATTACTCCTCATGGGGCTACGATCAGACCGCAGCCATGTATGGCTACAGCTATCCTCAGTACGATTATACGCAGTACGCACAGTTACAGGTGGGCTACCGGCGCTAACACTCCTTCTGTCAAACGACTGCCGTCGTTCTGAAACGCTTTCTGCTCTTATTTGGTTTCAGGAAAGCGAAGCAGTTCCAGAAGAAGAAGAAGTTGAAGGCAAGTATTTGTTTGAAGTAGTTTGACTGTTGGTTGCATTTAAAAGGTTTTTATCCTGACAGTCTAAACAGTAACAGCGGTTCCTGTTCTCTGCTGTAGATCCTGGTGTGGTGGTGGACGTAGTGGAGGCCAACAGCAGCTTCATGGACCTCAGTGAGGAACTGTACGATGCGCTCCTGGAATCTCGCTGGGAGCCTGATGACTTCTCTGCCTATCAGGAGTATCTTATTTCCTCCCTGCCTGAGGCCATCTCCAGCTAAAAGGACAATGATTTTAACTCCTTTTTCTTTATTTTTTTTATTTTTCAACGCGCTGTGCAAATAAATAAATAGATTTTCATTTAAAACTGCAAACGGTGGCAAGTTAAACTTTTTTTTTTTCCACTTTTATCTTTGTTTTTGACAAAAGAAGAAACAATTAGCTGATTTTAGCCCTCTGATCAACAGCAAAATAAAAAACCAAAACGAAATGAACGCTCAAACCGAAGATGGCAACCAGTTGGAGTTATAAAAAAGTCAGCTTCTTTCCTCAGTGAATGTTTCCTCCATAATGTCCGTCCACTGAGTGGTTCTTCTTGTTGATGCTTTCCTCCCTGCTGGCAGTAATATCTTAACCAAATATTGATCATCGTTTTCACATTAGACATCAGGCCCAGATACATTGTGGTAAAACTAAATGGTACAGAATACAACAGTACTTTGCTAAGTACTAGATAGAAAGAAACATTAACAGTTTAAATCTGTAAAACGAGGCTCATTAACTGATGCAGTGAACAGAACAGAGGAAATGTTCTGTTGACTAAAGTTCTTTTTTTTTTTTTTATCTTTGCAAAGAGAGAAAGATCCGTCATATTCTCCATTGTTCTTTAATCGTAACCAGAAAGATGATTGGCTTTAACCATTTCTCCCTGTTGTTTATAGGCTCTGTATTGCTCTTTTATTGAAGCAGTAGGTCTGATGAGTTAAGCTTTATTAAATCTGTAGGTAACCGAACAAAAGGTGGATTTCACATTAAAAGTTGAAGGTAATGTGAGCTGCTGGTTCCCAGCGATATTCAGACTGTAAAACAGCAGAAATGAAAAGCTTCTAGGAAATTCAAAACTATTATTTAAGCCATATGCTCATTTAAAATGACTGTCGGAACAGGTGTATTCTTCCCTGCACCTTTCTATCTTCCCATAATGCATCATGTTTCATATGTTCTCCAAATAAAGGCTTCCTGCTACCAGGTCGCCTCCTTCCATTGCTCTATGATCCACTAGTGATGTTCAGATATCCAGCTGCAGAGCTGTGCTCCATGACGGAGCTGTAGGTCTGCAGACTCATCAAGCTGCATTAAACTCAGCGCTCTTACACTTCTGTCAAAACCAGCGTTATTGCATATAGATACTGAGCTTTAAAAGATTAGTCTGTCTTTTAACTACCTTAAGTCTAAAATCTATGTTTCATTTTGGTTTATCTTGATACAAGATTTAAATGGTTGAGTTTTTATTACTAATGGAGACTTCCTGACAGTCTTGTTGGCTGAGCTACAGATGATTTACAAATTCCCCTTCCCTCATTGTTTTCCTTATTAAACTTTACACTGCAAAGCAGTGTGTAAAAAAAAATTTTAAAAATGTAAAAAATACAATCTTTTAATTGCAGCTTTTACAGAGTTAAATTGGAAAGGCAGAATAAAATAATAAAAAGCTGATTGTAAAGTTTTATTATTATTTTTCTACAAAATTCTGAATAGGTAAATATCTATTGGAAACCATGAAGCTCAGTAAAAAGAAAATCTTATAACAAATGGAAAAATTCTGAGCTCAAAGAAGCAAGGGAAACACTTAGGCTGAAAAATAGATTTCTTTTTAAGATTTTAGCCGTTTTTTGTTGTTGTTTTTTTAGGAATTGTGCACTTATTTATATTTAGTATATTTTCATACGACTTGAATGAATATTTTTTTCTTTTTAACTAAATAATTCTCCCGCACTTTACGTGACAACCAGTAGGTGGAGCTATTGAGCTGCATTACGCCTTTCTACTCGTTTCCATCGTTAATGTTTCATTTAACATTAGTTTTACATTCATACATGACTTTATAAATGTTTCTATCAAAAGGCTATAATATATATATATATATATATATATATATATATTTAACAAATGAATGTAAGACAGACTTCACAGTATTTTGAGGGATAATCCTAAAATAGTAATATGTGGTGTTTTGGGGGCGGGGTCAGGGATTCAAACCAAGGACTTATTTTGCTGTAGAGCTGCAGGTAGATACTCCACCATGCAGCCCTGTGACAGTTTGTTTTCTATAATTTAACACAGTCTCAGAGGTGTTAAAAGTATTTTTGTAGAAGTTACAGCATCGACCAAAGATTTTTTACACAAGTAAAAATGTAAAAGTACACTTTTTTTTTAACTACATTAAGTATAAAAGTAAAAGTAATACAGGAAAAAGTATTAAGGAAAGATGCTTTAATGCACTGGTTTATTAAAGGGAAATATTTCTACAATTCTGGATGATAAATTTCTTATACTTAATTTTCTTAGTTTTATAACTAGACTTTAAACAACTTTTATGTCAATGAGTGTGTACAGCTTTCACGACATTTCTATTTCTTAATTCAATTCAGTTTATTTCTATAGAAGCAATTCACATCACGCCATCTCAAGGCCCTTTCCAGTTCACCAGATCATCCTAGGAAGTCAGATTGATTCAAAAGTTTTCTTAGACTTTTAGACTTCTTAGACTCTTGATTTTATTAATCCCTTGGGGATTACTCCTTCGGGGAAATTGTATTTCCAGTAGCAGGAAAAAATTGCACATATAAGAAAATAGAGGATGTTTAGACACAGTATATACAATAGAAAAATAAAAACAATTAAATAAGGTGTAGGAAGATGTATTGGGGATGAGGATAGACAAATAAATACAGAGGGCTATAGCAAAACAATGACTTAAATTAACAGTTATGTAGTGTATTGCACTTGAATGGTTGAGAAAAAAAGAGTGTCCAGATTATAAAAACCACAGCGAGTATCTACAACTCCTTCACTTCTGTTCTCTTAACCCTATTTCCTACTACCTCCCAGAGAGGGAGTTATAGAGCCTGATGGCATGAGGGACAAAGGAGTTCCTGAGTCTGTTGGTCCTACATTTGGGAAGGAGCAGCCTCTCACTGAATAGGCTCCTCTGGTTGCTGATGACGGTGTGTAGGGGATGACTGACATTGTCAATAATGTCCAGCAGTTTGTCCAGTGTCCTCATCTCTGCTACCGTCACCAGTGAGTCCAGTTTCATGCCGACCACAGAACTATCTAAGGAATCTATCTAAGGAAAACCAGCTGATTGCATCGACTCATTGACTCTTCAAAGCAGCAATCCTCACACTAAGCATGCTTAGTAGCCAAATAGTGTGAGAGGTGAAAAACTCCTTGAACAGGTAAAGAAACCTCCAGCAGAACCAGGTATTCAGTGTGAGCCGCCATCTGCTGAGAGTGACTGTACTGGGGTTCAAGGAGCAGACAGCTGCAGCACATAGAAAGAAGCATAGATGCAAAGGCAACTGTCAACCAGGCTCCACAGGCGGCCCCGGCCCAGGAAACACACAGCCAGCCAGGCAGACGAAGCCCGGAAAATGCCACCCCATGTCAGAGGGATGGAGAGAGCACATCCAGTTAGTCACAGTCAGAGAAACAGGACTACACTGGAAAACAGGCCAAGCTCCAACATCTAGAAACAAAGGTGTTGATGGCAGTAGCATTGCGCTGATATTTCTCTCCAGGATGGAGTCACACAGCCAAACAGGAACAGATGAGGCATTTGTTTAAAGTGCAGCAGTGATCAAATGTAAACAGTGATGGAAGAGAAAACATTATCTCACATACCAACTAAAGGTAACAGCGCCAAATATACATTTGCATTATACTGAAAAGCTTTTTATTTTGGTATGTGGTGAACAACAAGTTGGGGCAGCACCGACTTTAACTACGAAGAAATTAATGGTTTGGATGAAACAAATTATTTTGATGGTTTTTATTTATTTTAATACCAACAGTCAAGAATGAAAATAAGCCTAAAGGAAACAAAACTAACGGGTCTATTTTTAAAATGTAAGGAGTAGAAAGTAGAGATGATTGCAAAAAAATCTAAGGAGTAGAAGCAAAAAGTTGTCTAAAAAATAATTACACTAATTCAGTACATTTGGCTAAAATTTCTACTGTTACTTGACACTGCAGCAAATTACATTAATATTAATTAAATTAGAAGGTTCTTGAAATCTTCATTTATTTTAGTAGCTGAATATAACAGATGAAGCCTGTTTACACAAACAGATGTTTACTTTTAATCAGATTTTCTCCTTAAAGCTGGACCTGACATTTAAGATATGACTTCAGACAATAAAAAAACTTTTGAAGTTGGGAACTCTTGGCTTAAACTGTGTTTAATTAGGTTTATCTTTAAAGTTACTCATCCTCATCGGAACCCATTTTCTTATTAATGACTGTAACTACTTTTGACAAAGGTGGATTAACTCTTTTGCAGCTGAAGGTGAAACACAAGCAGGACTTTATTTCTTATACTTGTCATTTGTTCAACTCCAGCATCTTAAAATTCCAAGAAAGTTCAAATTTAGAGATTTGAGAAATATTTTTTCATGTCAAAATAGTATTTAGTGCATTGAAAGGGTATTAGTTCTAGTTCTAAATACCTTTCAGAATTTGTACAACAAAAAAAAGAAAAAACACATTTTGTTTTAAAATCCATTGGCTAGATCAATATCTAATTAGATTACATTTAATCTCACCCCAGCTAACCCCTGTCATTGGGCCATGGCTTTTTAAAGCCACACCTGTAAAAGACACAAACCGTACAGAAGAAAACAGGAGCAGGTACAGGAAAGTTGGACTATAAACTTAAACTATACTTCAGTTAAAAGGAGACTCTAAAAATGGTTTATCAACTTAGTTTTAAAGGAAGTGTGGGTCTAAGCTCTTGTACAGTTTTCTGGGAGTTTATTCCAGATCAGTGGATCATAAGAACCAAAAACTGCTTCTCCAAGTTTGGTTTGGTTCTGCAGAGCAGATCTGATCCAGTTGACCTAAGAGGTCTGGCTGCTGATCCACTGCCAACCAGTCTGTAAAGTATTTAGGAGTGAAGACATTCAGTGATTTCTAGACTAATAGAGTAATAAAGTCTATTCTCTGACATTCAGGGAGCCAATGGAAGGACTTAAGAACTGGGTTGATGTTCTCCACTTTCTTAGTTGTAGTGAGGATACAGGCAGCAGCTTTCTGGATCAGCTGCAGCTCTGATCCACTTTTTTGGGCAGAGCTGTGAAGTCACCGCAGCAGGGATTAATTCTACTAAAGATGAACGAAGCAGGAAGTAGTTTTTCAAGGTCCTTCTTGAGACATTCGTCCTTTAATCCTGGAGATGTTCTTCAGGTAATTGAAGGCTGAATTTATCCCTGTCCTTATGGGCCTGTGAAGAATCAGGGCTGAGTCCATCACTTCTGTCATGATTTTATCAAGAGCTCTGACCCACATGCAGAGAAACCATTACAGAGAGACCAGGGGAAAGGTTTAACAGGTTTATTGCTGAAGCTTGTGGAGATTCCAGTGTTGCTCTGAACACTGCTCAACCAGAAATTCCAGAAAAGTGGTTGACTTCTTGACTCCAGTCGGGTGTGGGTGTTCCAGTGTTTCGTCCCATTCGGTGGAGGGCGATGTGGGGCCACCCAGAATGGGGTTGTTTGTAGGAGAACGCTAGAAACCCTGACTGCCACTCAGATTTCCTGCGGTACTTGAACAGACTGTGGTGCAGATGAATCCCTTGCTCAGTGTGCAAGTCAAATGATCCCTTGGAGAAAACTCGATCCAAACTCTCCAGTTTGAATCCCCAGCTCAGTTTGAGGTTCAGTTGATCCTTCCAGGAGAAGGTCCAAACGTCCAGTTTGGTGGTGTGTGTGCGTGGATGACTTCCCAAAACTGGCAAACACTCTGGCGCCAGAGGGTAGTGGCAGTCAGCAGCTTAAGAGTACTCCGTTAATGAGGTAACCCCTCCGTGTGTGTGAGGACGCCAACCAGAACCAGGCGCCAATCTGGTGGAGTGAAGGAAGATTAAACACGCAAACCCACACAGACAAAAGTCCCTAACAACTACAGATTTAAAGCCTATTGTTGTTTTTCAGCGTAATAACTGAAGTACTAAACTGTACTACATTTCAGATTTTTGTGTTCTTACAAAATAATAAGACAGAGTACGCATAGTCAATCTACAAGTGCTTTGACATTTCCTCAGATGTTGTTTTTTAAATTAGGTTTTTTTAGACACCTATTTTTGTAGAGTGACATTTAATGGCGTCTCCTTGGTCCAGAATTGATTTCAGTGGAAGAATTTTTTTGCCAATCCATGCATTGATTTTCTTTATGCATGTACCAGCCCTTGGAATGGATTCATTGTCACCTTGGAACCTACTTCTGAAGGCAGCCTTAACTTATAGTCTGAGCAGGGAGTCGATATCCTGAGCAAACCTATTAGGCTCTTTGATATTTTATAATTTTAGTTTCAGAATAAGTGACTTTAGGCGACTCAACTCTGAGTCAACATCAGATTTAATTTTGAGTGCAAGTATATAAGAAGCCCTCATCAATGGAAGCCAGATAGCATGATGCACTGTGGCAGAGGGAGGAAAGGAGAAGCCTTAAAGATCATTTCTCACCAGAGAAACTTGAAATATTAGTGATGGCATATGGTGATTATCAAAATTTCTTAAATAAGGCTGCAAAAATAGTGACAGAGTGGGAGAGACCAAGTCACTGTGTGTTTGTTTTAACAGAGAATTAAAAATGTATCCTCCACATTACACTTATTTAACATGAATAATAATATGTGTGCAGGAAATGTCCTGGTGTAACCCAGCAGGAGCCCAAAGAACATGGCAGTAAATAAATCAGTTTGATCAGGTAAGCTATTGTATAATGTTATATAAAAGGACATTTGGAAGCAAAAGCAGATTATTTTCATTCATTATTAGAGGATAATAGGAATTATCTCCAGTCTCTATTCTGTACAGATGCAGAAAATAGATGCTTATCTAGATTTTTCAGTGCAATCATAAGGATAAACACAGAGAACCCAAAAATTCAGTGTTTCTGGTATTTTCTGGCCCCAGATCTCATTTAGAAGATGTGCACAGAGTGGGGAATGTTATCGGTTGCTGTTGGATCGTGGAGGCATTGCATCGGCCGCAGGCACTGAGCGAAGCGGGAGGGGCGGCTCTCTCTGCGGGGGACCAGCAGTTAGTTGGCACGCGCGGTGCTCTGTCCCCCCCAGCCTCATTCTGCTGAGGATGCGCGTGGATTTGGGCAACAGTTGGGATGACTTTCCCTCTCTCCAATAACCTGGACCAATTCTGCAAACTAAGAGCCGGTTTCCTCTGATCTGAGAGAAGCAGTCAAGTTTGCACAAGTGGCTGTCTGTGAATGGAGCGATCAGCCGCGCGCCCAGCAGGCTGCAGGCTTTCTGATCAGACCTTCATCTTTAGCGATGCCAGCAAGTAGAGTTAGAGCTGCAGTCAGACCGAGGAGGATTTTCCCTCAGTGTGATCAGAGAGCTGCTGGATGCAGAAGTAGGAATGCTGCAGCTCAGACAGACTGACACATTCTGCAACACGGCAGCATCAGAGAGGATCCCCGGAACGGCACGGCACGGCACGGCAGCACTTCACCACTGAGGTAAACACTAAAAGATTTCCTCTTTTCTAAGAAGACAGCGCAGACTAGTTGTGATCCTGGTTTTACGCATTTAGACGCATCTACGGCATCACCGTCTCTGTCTGGTCACCTGGGTCCCCCCCACCAAAATAAAATATAATATCTAGGTGTTATTAAGGTTTATTGACGCATTCCACGCCCTGGAAGGTCACCAGACGACAGGATCTCCATAAAAATGTATTCCAGTCATGTGACACAACTTGTGGCTTCCTCTGGATCAGAACCTCCGCTGTTCATGATGAGGATGGATGTGAGCTCCAAGCCACATGAACTTCTGCCTCCTGCAGGTTCAACAATGAAGGTCAAAGTGTCTGAACCTGGCTCGCTTCATGCGTTCAGTGGGACATGTTCACTATGAGAACATGTCTGCAGCAGAAAACAGCAAACAGCTGTGATATCTGAGCAGATCCTGGCAGAATGATGCAGTATTTGTTGGAACAGATATGCTGCACCTCACTTGACATCTTAGATCATTTTCTGCATGAAGGGTTCAAACCAGTTTCCTGATCATGGGTTTAAGCAGATCTGTCTAATAGTGTAATAATGCATGTGAGCATCACTGGTTGTAAACATACCAAACCACACAAGTCTCTCTTCAAACGATGAAAAGGCATTACCACATCCTATTGCATCCCATGCATGGATATTTGATATAATGCATTCATGTAGCAGTGAACGCATTAGAAAATATGTTGGATGATAATGGTTTGGAAAATAAGAAGCGCTGGATTCTGTTCTTATTATTGTAAAAAACAGCAAAAGAAAAAATTCTGTAAATTGAAATAAACATTTAAATACTTCCCAGAAATGATACTTCTTAATGTAAAAAGAAAAGGTTTTGAGAATAACTCTGTTTTTTTTTCTTTATATATATATTTTTTCCATTTTCATTTTTTTTACATATTTTATGTTATCAAATATTATTTTCCCCAATTTCTTGTTTTCCTATCTAGTTTTACGCATAGCAATCTTTTCATTTCACATTTGTCTTACTTTTGGTCTTCTATTAGTCTGCAGGGACAGTAGAGAAAAAACATTTTTATTGGGCTTGAAGTGAAGATAATTTGATCTGTAACTTTCTAAAATAGTACTGTTTGTAAAATGTAATAAAAGAAAGAGAATTTAATACAATAAAAACTGAAAATCTAAAAAATTAAGAATAATTGAAAAAAATAACATGAAAATCATGAATAATAATTCTCAAAAGCTTTTTTTAAACTATGCGTTTTCATAAAGTTTCATGTCTAGATTTTATTTTACGGAAGATGATTAGGGCCACTGGGAAAAAAAAAATAAGTTAACTGATTTTTAAATTTGATTTCAGTGCTGGGGAAAATTTCTGAGGTTTACCCCAGAATCTTCGATTTTTCTGTACCTGGGCCACCCCTGACAATAAAAAAAGCTCCGAATTCCGAGATTAAAAGTCATCGATTTCGAGAAAAAGTCGAATTTGACTTTTTCCCATGTTACACTAAAAATAAAATTAAAAAATCAGTTGCAATTTTTTTTTTTTCAGTGACTTTAACTTTCTACCAACAGTATTATTTGTTCTTGCTTTGATTTGTAAATGTTTTCTTTTGCTTTGGAAAAATACACATTTTTTTATTGATTGGGTCATGCAGCTGTATACAAAACTTAAAAAATTAAAAATGCCCTCCTAAACTATGTGCTTTGTTGTGGTTTTAAACCCAGTTTGAAATGGAACAAAACTATTTAAATAAGTTATGTACACTAAAGGCAAAAGGAAACCTGTATGCATCCGACATTTACTTTGCTTCTGGTCCACTAGTGCATCAGTCTGGTTTCTGGAGCGGATCACACTGATGAATCCCTCCCAGGACCTCTAAAGAATCCAGAAACCTTACCCTGACACAGTTACAGCTGCTGGTCTCAGCAGAGCTTAGCAGGATCCTGGAGCGGTTCGCTTGCAGTGAGAGTGGTTGTCTGTCCCGGCCAAAACAGCAGGAAGACAGGAAGTGTGACATAAGAGAATGACATTTATGAAAAATATAAACTAAGAGGAGAAGAAACGAGTTTAGACATAAGCGGTATAATTGTACCTCTTTTATAACTATAGTCAGAGGCGTAGAAATAGAATTTTTATAAGGGTGGCCACCAATAACCCATTTGGGTGGCCCAAAGTGGATAGGTGCCAGAACCTCAGGGTCAGTCTACACTGTTCCAACAGGAAAATTAATGAGCACAACGTCCATATTTTCTAAATAAAGACAAACTATACTTTATTTTTTCAATTTGACGATTATGGATGATCTGGTTGAACTCGTAAAGTGCCTTGAGATGACAAAAAGTTGTGAATCGGGGCTATAGAAATAAACTGAATTTAATTTCTAATTAAAATCCAAATTATACTTTCCTACCGCCCTTTTATGCTGACAACAAACACATACTGTAGTTTAAAACATCTAAGTCTAGATAAAAGGTATAGCTAACATCTTTTTCCATTGCTCGCTACTACTTACTTTTTATCATTAAACTATTTGCAAAAGTGATATTTACAAGTAATAATATCTACATAAATGGATTATTTATTAAGTTTTGATTAAAATTGTTATTTTTTATGGTTATGGTTTTCTTGTAGATAGAAAAACTTTTGAATCAATCTGACTGGATGATGTCTGATATGATGAAACTGTGGAAAGTGACCTGAGAATGACATTTGTTTGTAGAATTTGTGGCTATAGATAATATAACTGAAATTGAATTGAATAATTTATCTCAGATTTCACTGAAGACTATAGATGACTTGCAGAAGACACAGCATTTTTTCTTTACCCTATAAGACAACAAAATCTAGTTCTGAAAAGAGTTATGAATTCTGTACTTCAAATAAAATAGTATTGATGTGCATAATTAACCACAATAAGCTTTTGTTGTCAAGTAAATGTTAATAGATGAAAAATTTAAATCTTGCTAAATATCCACTTGAGAGTCTTACTGCTGCTTATCACCTGTATTATTACAAAGTAAAAAAAATAGTAGGGGTGGCAACAGGGGTTTGCTTATGTGATTGGCTAATAGGGCTGGCCATTGCCTACAGCCTGGCGGAGACCATCCTGATCTGCTTTCGCTGTTTCACTTTCGCGGGCTCAGTCACCAGAGACTCTCCGGCAAAGAAATTTGGAGCCGCTCTCACCAAATCCTAACGATCCAATCAGCTGTTGGCTTTGGCGCGGTTGAGGTGCTGACACCCTGAGAAGCGACAGTGATTCAGTCTAAAGAACATGTAAGCGTGCTTCAGCCAATAAACTAGCGTTAGCGTGGCTATCAAAGCAAGTTTTATGCTCGATTACAGAGTATTTCTTCACTGGAAAAAGAGCAAACACCGCTCTGGAGGCTTTTCTCAGAGGAAAAGATGTTTTGCTCTTCTCCCGACTGGTTTCGCAGCGTAGGTTTGATCTATCGAATTGAAACCACTCCAACTGCATTTAAAACAGCTCTGTTATAGTGCGTCATAACTAACTCGCTGATCTGATTGGTTTATTTGGCCCGCCTATCACCAACATTCGCCAATCAGTTAACCAGTATTTTCGCCTTCTTCCCCAAAATTACTTCTCATCGAGGTTGGTTTCCAGATGGATATGCCAGAGCAAATCCATCTGGTGGAGTCAGAGCTAGCCATGCCTACCCCTGGCCCCCCATCACAGCTCCTCCCCTGGGCTATAGAATTTTCGTGTTAAATCTTCTACATAGGCGGTCACACTCATCCACTAGCTCCACTTTGCCAGATACATTAAAATAACATGTTCATAGACCTTACATAAAATATTTTTACACATTGTGTTGAAAAAAAGACAAAAGATGGTAATGAAAGACATTTCAGAGAAAAAGTAGTCCTGTGATATTTATTTAATGTTGTAGAAATGTTGTAGCTGACTGTTCTACTGCTGCTTTTACACTCCTCTGACAAATTTGTCCTTTATAGGTATTAATACAAGTCAGAAAAGTGACTGATAAAATATATTTTCCAGGGCTGCAACAACGAATCGATAAAATCGATAAAAATCGACTTTTAAAAGCGTTGGCAACGAATTTCATCATCGATTAGTTGTGTCGCGCGATTATTGCGTCATCCGCGGCGCGTCATCACTGCCTGTGACTGAAAGAGGAAGAAAAAAGGCAGAGTGAAAGAGAATGCAACGTCAGCGCCGCAGTTGCAGTGTTGCCAACTCAGCGACTTTTCAGACCCTCCGTAGGCTATTTTCAAAAAGCGTTCTGGCAATCTGGCGACTTTTTGGTGTCACTGGCGGCACCCCGGAACTCTTGCATTGAAAGCATCATGGTTCCACTACTCTGCCGTGGGGCGCCTCCCCAATCCCAACCCCTTTCTCCCCGCAGGAGTCCCTCCCAGCGCTGCAGTCAGAGCCTCAGCGTCCAGACTGCAATGAAGCGCGCATGCGCCGGGATTGGCGGCGCAAATTGATCACAATAATTAAGATAGCCTGCGCTTTGTAAAGCGAAAAAAGTGATAACATGCAACTTTTGTCAAAAGAAATTAACATGGCACGGAACCACCATGTTTGTTTGGTTTTAAAGTGGGGAAACGTAGCGTTAGTTTCTCAGGTAGCTCATCTGATGCTTTCCTTACCGTGTTAGTAGGTTACAGACAGGGATAAGGTTGGCTACTTATTTTACCTTTAATTTCATTTGAATTAGCTTAAGCGGCGTTTATATTTTCTTTATAAATAAATTAACTTACAAATTATGGGGGCAAGGCTTTTAAAGTTTAAATCTTCTGTAAAGATAAAGTAAAGATCCTGCAATTTATGGAAGTAAAACAGAATAAAATCCAGCAAGATCCAGTAATATGTCAATTAATTATATACCACATTCCCATGTAAATATCCGTCTTTGGAGGATGTGTTTTTTAGCACCCCTAATTCTCTCATTTTTATTCCAAATACAATTTATATGAATTTGAATCACAGGGCTATTTTTATCTCTTTGGTTCAGTATTTTCTCAAGCAGCAACTTTAACTGCTATACTTTCCTGTCGTAAAAGGCAGAACTCTTCTAGTCTAAAAAAACTCATTTGTTGAAATGGGGGGGCCTATTGTTTGAACCCCTTAGGGGCTTTTAAAAACAAAAATGTCTTTTTTTTGCGCTTTATGGCTCAAAGTACCCTATATTTTGTGGATGTACAGCTACATTTCTCATGTAAGTTTCCGTAGTTTTAACACAATCATTTATTTTTCATATTGCCCAGTACAGTTAATGAGAAACCTGTACTTGTGTGCTTGTTTTTTCTGTCTAAAATCATTTTGGAATAAAGAGGTTAATATAAAAATATTTTTTGTCCGATTCATCGGAAAAAAATAATCGTCCGATTCATCGATTTTTAAAATAATCGTTAGTTGCAGCCCTAATATTTTCTGCTAATAAACTTACTTTAAGAAGGTCTAATAATGAAACCAAAGAAACCTGCCTGGTACTGGTAACATGTAGAATAGCTTTGTCATTCTCCAGTAATTATACTTTAAAAACCTTGGAGAGAAAATGAAGTTTGATATTGGCCTGTACTCAGAGAGGACAATTGGATCTAAGTTTCTCTTCTTGAGAAGAAGCTACACCACAGCATGAATACAGTCATTAGGGACACAGCCTGATGGTAGAGCAGTTGCTTTGATTAACAAAGCAAGGACACATTAGCCGACAAAATGGAAAACATCTTTGAACAGATGAGAGGAAGAACAGTCTGCAGGGGAATTAGGGAGAATGATCTGATAAATGATCTGCTCTAAAGCCGAGAGTGTCATTGCTTCAAACTGCCTAAGAACAGCTGAGCATGAGGGAGATGATGATGATGATGATCATTATGATGATGATGATGGATCTTTATCCCGATGATGAGATGATGAGGCTGTGAGATCAACAAATAATTGAAAAAATTTCTCATAATAAGATATACACAGATTTAGCTCTGAATCCATGACTGTACAGGGTAACCATCCTCAGTTAAACCATTGCACCTCATTAACCAACAGGTGGCAGCCATCAGAGCACAGAAACCTTTTTCTTCTCGGTTTGGACTTTAATGTTTTTCTTTTCAACTCTTTTTATGTTTTGCATGACACTAAACTATAAAACATAAACCTCATCCTAAAACTACTTCATCAATAAAGAGCGGCATGTGTTGCTCTGCATTTAAAGACAATGCAACTCCACTTTAGGACATTAATTTATTCCACATTTGCTGGAAGGCTTAAATTGGCCTTCCCCTTTGTATTTGAACTCTGATAAACAGAGTTACACAAACAGGTAATCACAGAACAAAGGATATAATCAGAGTTTAGTTTGGGTGGACAAAGAAGATCAGAGAGTCATATATTGTGGAACGTTCTTGGTTCTGTTGTTTTTCTTTAAGTTTTCTGTTTCAAGTTTAGCCAGGTTTTTCATTGTTTTCTAGCTTTTTGGTTCAGTTTTGATCAAAGTAAGCCTGGCTCCAGGGAGGAGACTAGTTTAAAGTCCTGCTTCAAGTTCCGGTTCCTACGTCCTGTCTCGGCTACCCTCTTCCACTGAGCCTGCCTGTCTGCACCTGATCCTGTCTGCTCCTGTGCGTGACCACCTGGTCATGCTTCTGGTCCCAGTCTGACTCTGAACCCTCCTGGAAGCCTGTGGATGCCTGGAAGTCTGGATCCTGCCTGTTTCTGTCTGTTCCTGTCTGTTCTGGATCCCTCACCAGGATTGGCTTCCAGCATGACCTCTGGGACTGCAGCACTGGGGACACTCGTGGTCTGGACTGTTAAACCAGGTAAGTGACCAACACAGTTAATCTTCTATCAGTTGATCGTGGTCACTTACCTGTGTTTCTCCCCCAGAGTGTCTGAGATTGGGCGGTGCCCCGCCCCCCGCCTGCAGTGTCCGCGAGCCACAGCTCTGCTTTTGTTTTGTTTTTATTTAATAAACGTTTGAACTTTCCTACTGACTGTCTCTCCTTGAATACTGGGTCCATCTGTCTCTGTTCATGACATATTGTTTCAGTATGCCATCATGTTGGGAGCCTTATAGTTTATTAAGCCTGTTTGTTAAGCCTTATAGTTATATATATATCTTAAGCAATATCAGAATTTTACAAACTGTCATGATTTTGCCCTTTCTGACTTTTTGGTTCTGTTTAGTTTTCTTTTGGGTTTTCAGTTACACTTTATTAATGTCATTCTGTGTGTTTTTTCTAGGTTGTTTGTTTTAATTTCCATTTGGCGTACTTAAGTTCTGGTTGTTTTTAAGCACTTATGTTTTCTTTTTACTCTCTGTTGCCCCTTGTGTCCCAGTCTCCTTTCCTAAACACATACAGGATCAGCTGCGGCCACACCTGCCCCCACTAAGTTAATTACTTCGCCATTGGCGTGACGACATATTTTTAGTGAAAAGTCCAAGAGCTTCGAGGAGGAGAAGCGGTGCGTCGTGGAGCCCATAGAGCAAACACTGTATCGACAGTGAGTCTTTTAAAAAAATATGTAACCAATACGGGAGTTGTTTCTAATTGACTGACTCACTAAACTGTGTTTAAAACATACAGTGGTCTGCAAAAGTTTAGACAACCTTGTTAAATTTCCATGATTTTCAGCGTAGAAATCGTTGGTTTAACTAGGATAAAAAATCAGTTCAGCATATCATATAGGAGACAAACACAGTGATATTTGAAAGTGAAACAAAGTTTATATACCATTTACAGGAAGTGTGCAATAATTGTTTAAACAAAATTAGGCATGTGCATAAATTTGAGCACCATTAAAAAAAATAACTCAATATTTAGTAGATTCCCTTTTGCAGAAATAACAGCTTCTAAACGCTTCCTATGAGAGTCTGGATTCTGGTTGGAGGTATTTTGGACCATTCCTCTTTACAAAACACCTCTAATTCATTCAGGTTTGATGGTTTCCGAGCATGGACAGCTCTCTTTAAGTCACACCACAGATTTTCCATAATATTCAGGTCTGGGGACTGAGATGTCCATTCCAGAACATTGTACTTGTTTCCCTGCATGAATACCTTAGTAGATTTTGAGTGTTTAGGGTCATTGCTTCCCAAACCAATTTTGATTTCCAATATTGGTTCTAGAGATTTTTAAATCAGTAAAATGACAACAGTGCCCAAATTTATGCACATGCCTAATTTTGTTTAAACAATTATTGCACACTTCCTGTAAATGGTATAAACTTTGTTTCACCTCTCAAATATCACTGTGTTTGTCTCCTATATGAGATATTTAACAGATTCTTTTTTTTATCCTAAGAAACAACGATTTATGAAGGGAAATCATGGAAATTAACAAGGTTGCCCAAACTTTTACAGAACACTGTATCTGTAAACATGATGCATCTGTTGAAAAATGTCTCATCTTTTGCGGTTTTTCATTAAAATTATCAAGAATTTTGCAGCAGCCTAAAAGGAATAGGAATGTTTCAGCCGTGTGGTTTTTATTTTACGTTTCTTGTTGTGTCAAATAATCTGAATTAAAGTTAATTTCTTACTTTATTTACTGTTCTTACCGTACTGTCCAAAAGCTTCCTCGTTCACATTTCCCCCTTAATTTCACTTTATGATCTATGTTTACATTATTTTTCGGGTGCATCTAAAAATATCAAAAGTATTTTCAATTGACAAACATAGATATCAAATAATACAACATAACCTACAATAACTTAAAATATATAATTTTGCTAGGTCATCAAATCAATTCAGTTTAGTCCGTCAAATAAGCTGCCTGTAGCGTCTTTAAATGTCCAGCAGGTATCAGTATTCTGTGAGACAGTATAATGCAGCATCAATAGAGTTTGGCAATGTGTCGAGACGCTTCAAGATGCTAGACATGGATATTCTGTAGTATATTCCGCTGTAAAATGAGTCATATTTCTTAATCGAGGAATCAACCTCTGCTTTTTCACAGCGTGCACCGCTTTGAGTGGTAACCAGGTGACTATCGGAGAGTAAACCGAAACTTATTGGCTTATTTTTCTGACTAATCCAATCAGGGCTCTCTGACAACCAGTCGCCTGGAATACTCATTGAACAGAGCATCGCTTTAGACAGATACACACAGGTTTCACAAGCAATCTCCCCCCTACACTCCGTTTGTCTTGTTGTGTCTGAAGCAATCGAAGCAGTTCTAATCCGCACATGGTGCAAAAATTACTGCACACTCTCACTAGCATTAGAAAAACACCACCTCGCAGTCTAAAATCCGGGATAATTTATCCAGCTTGGGGGCATCTATGAACAATTATCTATATCAGAAAGACTCCTGGAACTTCCGGGAGACTTGGGATGGCTGCATTAACCCATCACTAGCATATATACTCCTCAGCAGTTTGCTAGATTCTCTTTATTCCTTCAGTTCATTCCTTCCAGGTGTCTTCTTAGACTAGCCTCGTGAGACCATCTTGATCTTGCGAGCTTTCAAGGTTTCACTTCGCAAATCAGTCTGGAGACTCTCCGTTAAAGAAAATTTGGAGCCGTTCACCAAGCGAGCGTCCAATCAGCGTTGGCTTTGAGGCGGGTTGAGGTGTGGCGCCTTGCGAGAAGCGGGCGACAGTTCAGTCTTAAGAACATGGCGGCTTCAGCCCGATGAAGCTAGCGTTAGCGTGGCTATTGAGCAAGTTTTATCGGCATTACGGCTGTATTTCTTCACTGAAAGAAGAGCAAAACACTGCTCTGGAGGCTTTTCTCAGAGGAAAAGATGTTTTTTTGCTCTTCTTCCGACTGGCTTCGGCAACGAGTTTGATCTATCAATTGGCTCCTCTTGTCGCCGTAATTAAAGCTCTGTTAGTACGTCAAATGCTTTGTTGATCTGATTGGTTTATTTGGCCGTCTATCACCAACATAGGCCAATCAGCTAACCAGTATTTTCGCCCCTTCCCAAAATTACTTCAAAGGAAGGTTTCCAGATGGATATGCGGAACAAATCCATCTGGCGGAGTCAGGTTATTCTTAGGCCCCGTCCACAGGAAGTCAAACCCTGGCCTAACCGCACACATTTTTCACCAAACCAGCCTCTCATCCATCTGAAGCAGTCGGCGTTTGGGGGTCTGTAAGCGATCTTTTTATTAGAAAGCCTTCAGAGTGGGAAGATTTTGAAACGCCGTTTTCGCGTTTCCATCTTTAAGCTCTAACCGCGATTTTTTTTTACACGCATGCGTCATAGCGTCGCCGCTTCTAAACACGCATGCGGCGACACAGTATCACAACAACAATGGCGCAGTACTGTGTTGAATGGTTGCAGCTCATGCTACTCACCCTGCTGTCGGACTTACAACAGAATCTTCTTCTTCTGGAATATCTCCAGGAAGAACAGAGCAATATAGACGACATAGTTCAGCACCTGAATTTGACTGAACCACGAAAATGGACCCGCAGGGGCAACCATGTATAAATATTAGTGCGCATGCCCAACATTTCCTCGTCGCCTATTTTTGCTTTGGCACCACAGCCCACTTACAGGCCTGGCATACATTTTGCAGCGTTTTCATGCATTCGTGTGGACGATCACATTTATTTTACATCTCCGTCTTTACGACAAACGTTCTGGAACATATTAGCGTTTAGGTGTTCGTTTTGACTTAGTGTGGGCGGGGCCTAACACTAGAAGTCCCAGAGATACATGAATTTCCGTCAGCCTCCAATCCCCCTAACAGTACTTCACAACTCATTAATCCCTTTTCAGATGTAAATGCCCCATTAGCGCTGTGGTGGGAGAACCATTCCACCCCCTTCAGTTTTGGTTTTAGCTAAAGTCTCTCTTTCCCCCTCTGTCTCTTTACCTGAGAGCAGGGGTGGGTGGGGAAGCATAATTTTAATCAAATATGTCCAGGTCTACGTCATTAGTGTCGCCAACAGCGGCATGATTTTAGCAGAGCCACCAGCGCAGCGAGCAGACGATAACTGATCTGTGCAATGAAAATAGCCGCATGAGCTGGAACGCTCTAGAGAGGGAAATCAAGAATATTTATACAATAATGACCATCTGTCCTATTTACTACGGGGCAAATATAACTCAAGTCACGATCTCTCCTCTTTCTCTGCTCTGCTGCAGCCGTGCAGGCAGTATCGTGAGACTGCAGTAAAGTTGGCAATATATTCACAGATTCGGCTTTTCCGGGTTAATAATTTGTCGGCGGTTTATTTATTTCACAAGACAGACACCTCTCCACAACCACAGCAAGACAGACTGTGAGCTACGACCATAGTTTCCTCAAAACCAGTCTCCTATCGCGCTGGGAGATTTACATCGGACCCTATGCAGAGCTCGCTACATGCATTCCCACTTATTGTTGTTCACTTTTAATTTCTGACTCTAACTAGTCCCGCAGTTTTCAACCGATTTCAACAATTTTGGTATCAAAAACGTTCAGCTTGTTCAGGAGAATTATGCTATGTCTTTTGGTAAAGATATTTATTGTAGTTTTCACGATTTTCAGCTTTTTCTGCGTTTTTTCTTTTTCGTCCCATTGAAATGCATGTAGAATTTTTAGATTTCAGCAAAATTCAGCTAAAACTTCATCATCTTTGACCTTTAACTACTTCAGCATACTTTCAGCTAGAAACACCATTCAACTTTTAAAATATTTCCGTATCTTTCTGCTATTACTGTTTAACTCAGCTTTTGCTAACTTTTACAGTTTTGCTTCAGTGAAGCTTCAAACTTTAAAAGAAAATTTAAAGATTTTCAGATTTATAGTGGAAGTCTATGGACGGAATTCTTCAACTGCTAGAGTGCGTGCTCTAGCTTTTGAGCTGTTCTGGTTTTTCCAAACAAATTCTTCTCACTCCCTCATTTTTTCACTCAATTGAAATAAATTATACATCAAAACGTAGGTATTTTTGTCAGGATTAAGAAATGTAATCCTCATTTGTGTGGCATTTACAGTTTTTCCGACAGTGTGGCCCAGACCGCAAAGAACTCCACACTTCCCCAATAGAAATCTAATGAGAGACTTGCCAAAAATCACATCCGAAAATCCAAAACGATACATATTTTCGTATCGCTCCCATTTCTTAACTGTGTCATGTACTAACATGAAACTTGGTATACACCATCTCCAGACGCTTCTAGCACTCACATTAAAAGAATTTTTCAATATCATTTATGGTTTAGCTGTTTAACTGACTTGTTCGGGCATAGGAAAACGTTGATTCTGAGAAAAATCCTCATACTCAGAAAAAACACATATTTACATAGTCACCGTGGCCAAATAGTTTTTAGTAGAAACATGAAAGTTGGCACAGTCGAAGCCGAAGGATGGCTGACGACAACAGTGAAAGAATTTTTGAATACCTTTTACGGCGTTTTGGCTCACCGCTCGTTTGTTTGGAGGGGAAGTTTTGCTTTTGAGAGCTCTGCTCTACCATTGAGCTGCATGTTATTTAATGACACCAGCAGGAGTGACAAACCTTTTATTTCTCCTTCCCATTAAGGTTGTGAATGAGCTACAACCAGAAAACTTACCCCAATCGGAGACAAAAGGATAGCCCCTACATTAAACTCAATTTTTTCCCCAGCATATGGCTCAACATTGCCAAACCCAAACTCAACCACTTTTTAAAATTAGACTATAGGGGGGTTGCAAAACACACACCCACAGCAAATTTCAAAATAAAAACCTCCCCATTGCCACTTCATCTACTGCCCTAATAACTTGGGAAAAGAGTGATTTACTTGATTGGAAAGTGATCAGAAGTATCACTGCTGGGTCTGACCCTTTTCTCAACACACAACCCTGATAGACTTTCAAAATAAGACTACTCTGGAGACCCTATAAAATAAAAGTCTCTTCATTATACTCATATACTTTTTTCAGCATATAGCTCAACATTATGACCCAAACTCAACCACTTAAAAAAATTACATCTGGGGGGGTTTTCAAAATGCCCCCAATGGCAAATTTCAAAATAAAAGCCTCCCATTGCTACTTCATCTATTGACCTAAAAATGGGTAAAAAGCGCATTTCAATGATTGGAAATTAATCAAGTATCAATGTTGGGTTTGACCCTTTCCTCAACACACAACCCTGCTAGACTTTCATAATAAGACTCCAGGGACCCTACAAAATAAAAGCCTCTATATTACACTCATGTGTTAAATAATGGAAATGACTCAGCATAATGACTCAAACTCCACCAGCTTGTTTCTATTACTCTTGGGACCTTTTTAAAACACACCCCAGCAAATTTCACAATAAATGTCTCCCATTTATGCTCTAATACAGCATCTATTTACCCAATAACATGGAAAACTCTTTTATATGCACACTCTTTCTTTGTGCCATATGAGTCATAGGTATGACCCGAACTCAACCAATTTCTTCAGATTACACTACCAAGGGCTGTTGACATCACACCTAAGTGCACATTTAATGAAGCTCTAACATTTCTACTTTAATAATGCATTCCAGGTAAACAGATACTTTTAGACTTTTTCTTCTGGTTAATCAACTTTAACTAAATGTTTTGCTTTTTAAAAGATGAGGTTGTTTCTGCCATTATTCTGCCAAATGATTCTACCCTACAAAATCTTCAGATGATTCCACTTTTTTCTGTTGTTTGAAGTTTCTGGTTACTTCCTATCACATTTTCATATGTTCCTCAGCTAATTTGTGCTTCTTTTCCTTCTTTCAGTTTCTTTAGCTATTTTTTCTCTTTTCATTCAGCAAAAAAAGCATTCCCACTTTGCTGTTTCTCCCGAAACAGCTTTTTCTAGTTAGAATAAGTATAAAATGAGCAATCACTACACTATAGATCACTGTAGTGCCACCGAATCTTGTAGCACACATAGATAACCTCATATAGTTCATACTACAACTCTTATTTACAGAATATGTGCTAAACTCTATTTTTTATTATAAGTATACCTGTCACAAATGCAGGATGACTCACCTTTTGTTTGTGAAAACTGCTAAATGGGACAATTGTAGCTTTATTCGTAGTGATTTTCCTTTGGTGGAATAAATGTTCCAATACTGAAATCATACTGTTTGTCATTTTCTAAGCTGAAATGTTGAATGACATGAAACAGAGAGAAAAGACAAAATACAATTATTCTCTAAGTCATTCTTTCTTTCACATAGTGAGCTTTGCAATATAAATGAGTCTGTTGGTGAATGGACAATATAAATAGGCTCTGCCTTGCCTTGTTGGAAAAGCATGGTTATGACCTGTTCTCAGCTCAGGAACTAGGACCACTGTATGATATCTGGTTGTTCAATAGGTTTGTCTGAATAAAAGATTTAGATATGACTTATCAATATATTCCTGCAAAAAAGATCAGGATTTTGCAGGGGAAGGTAATGAAAAGGTGCTGGGGAAAAATGCACTTGTTCTGATGCCAGTTTGTTTCAGCCTTTATCCAGTCTCATGTAGAAGACTGATTATATCACAGGAGTTTGCATTACAACAAGGACAGTTAGCAAGGTAGAGTGAATACACAAACTTGTAGTGGGGAGGGGGGGCTTTCAGTAAAACTGAAATTCTCTGAGACTTCTAGTGCCAAAAGTAAACAGATTATTCCAGTAACAATGAATAAATGTATCCATCCATACAGAGATGCCCAGACTTCCCTCCTCCAGCTGCTCTGGGGGGACCCCGAGGCGACACCAGGCCAGCTCAGAGACACAGTCCCTCCAGCGTGTCCTGGGCCTTCCATGAGGCCTCCTCCTAATAGGACATGCCTGATATAATATCTCTTGTAATTCACTCTTGTTGTATGCAACAGAAAGGACCACTCAGACGATTAACTGGAGCTTAACCTTTATTCTTTTCAACAACCTACAATGCTGTGCACATGCATGCATCCTCACAGGTCACAGATAGTCACAGACCTCTTTATTCATCATATCTCCCCCTTTTTGAATGTTCAACATTTAACTAAATGTTTTCCTAATGCATAACAAAAATATCAAAAATAAACAACTTTGCCTTAAGTGCAGTTTCTTATTCAGCAACAAAAACATAACTGAAAAATGTCCATGTCGTCTTTTAACCCTTAATATATAATCAACAGTACTATCTACATCTCCCCCTTTTTAAAGAGAGAAAATCACAGTCCTTCACCTTAGAAGCCCAGTCTGACCACAGGCTTGCTCACACTGCCAGAGTGAGTACAGCCCGGCGTACACTGTGCGACTTTCAGCCTGATCGTGCGTCGTGAGTCATGTAGTGTACAGGGGTTCACGAGGGGCGATAAGCCTCTCACGACCACCTCCCAATCAGGAATCGTGAGGTTACAGACTGTGCGTGGGCAAATCACTCAGTGCACATGCGCAAACAAGGATTTGTCTGTAAACACAGCAGCATGGCGGGGTGCAATGAGTGAAATGGAGTTCTTTCTGTAACATTGACAGACCGTAGTAGCTACGCTTTGCTCAGCCATGTCTTTTTTTTTTCAAATCGTCGTCACCGTTTCTTTTTATAGCTTTCAAGCATAAAATTGCACAAATTACCAAGGCAGCGCGTTTCACTATAGTGAGCTTAATATTCCACTTCTACTTGTTTGGCTTCCAGATAGACGAGTCAGAGCCGCTCCATCTCACTGCGAAGCTGAGTCCAATGTGGTTTTTAGACGTGAGCAGATAGATCGCATAAGAGCATCGGGCCGAACATAAATTGTGAGCTGTGAGCTCACACTGTACGACTAATTGCAGGGTTTAGTTGTACAGTTTGAGCAGCAGCTGCGTACTACCACTGAAAACAATCACACAGCGTACGCCCGGCTTAACAATAGTCCCTTGTGTTGGAGTGGCTGCTGCTTCAATAACATGGGTCGGCTCTCTGTCCTCATTGTTGTCTGGAGCTACCTGGCCAGGGCGTATGAGTTGGCTATTGCCAGCAGATGGCGCCTATTTCTCTTGTACTGCTCACCTGTCACTGTTTTCACTATGTAAGAAGCGGGAGTGGGCCCAGGGCTGCAGATGACAGATGGCTTGACCCACTGTCTTTATCCTTCCAACTTTGTGGGGGCACAGTCTCATGGATTCAAGGGATGTAGAATTCTCACCCTGTTGGTAGTGAAACACCTGCTTGTGTTGGGCTGAGGTGCTAGCTTGTTTGATGTCATTTTTTGTCATTTGGCCAGTTCGGCCTCAGATTGTTCTGTTAAATGGGCAAGGTAGTTCTGAGCTTCCTTACCATAAGCAGTTCTGGTTCTGGTAGAAGAGCAGGGTGTGGCTCTGTATGTCAGTAGAGTTAGGACGGGGTCTTCCTGTCTCAGTATCCCTTTAGGTATCTGGACAGCCCTCTCTGCATGACCCTTACTCTGAGGATAATGTGGTTTGATGTCACACGGAGAAAGTCATAATCTTCACTAAACTTCCTCATGTCTGCAGAAGCTAGCTGGGGCCCATTATCACTCACCAACACCTCTGGGATGCCATAATGTACAAAAGGAGCCTTTAGTCTAGCCACTACTTGACTACTGATGGTTGTTGGCAAATGTAAAATCTCTAAATATCTATAGTATTAGTCAGACACCAACAAGTACTTCTGTTTTTTTGAACTCACATATGTCTATGGCTACTTTATGTTGTGGCCTGGAAGGAAGCCCACCTGATATTAAAGGCTCCTTCCTCTGAGTGCTTTTGTTTTCTCCACAAAATGTGCACTGCTGCACTTTTGTAGTGATCTGTTCTGACATTTTGGGCCACCATACAGATTGGCTAGCCCTTTCCCTGCATTTAACTAATCCCAGTTGTGGATATTCTCTACGATAATCTCTCATGGTAGTAGGAAGGACGAAACAACACCCTCTAGTGACTAAGCCCTCTAGCTCAGATAACTCTCCTCTCACCCGCTAGAAGTCTATCATTGACTCAGGAACTTTTCCCCTGCATTCAGGCCATCCGTGTCTGATAAAGCTCAACACTGTCTGGAGCTTTGGATCATCTACTGTCTACTGTTTTATCTCCTGCTCTGTCTCCTAAATGCTGCTCTAAGCCTCTGGACAGAGCATCTACCACAGCAAGCATTTTCTCTGGTGCATATTCGGCTATGGTGTAAAAACACATTAGCCTCATCAGCAACCTCTGGCACCTGATGGGAACATTGTCCAAGTCTTTACAGTTAAAGAGAGGTGCAAGAGGTTTGTGATCAGTAATAAGTCTGGAGCTATCAGGTCCAAAAAGGTATTTCTCAAACTTTTCACAAGCCTATACTCTGGCTAAACATTCCTTCTCAATTTGCGCATACCTTGTCTTAGCATCACTCAGACGGCGGGAGCAGTTGCTCATGGGTTTCCATTAGAAACAGCTGCTGGCATCCGCTTAGACTACTGTAGGCTGGGCGACATCGTAGAAGACGAGGACAGGAGCGGTGGTTAGTGCAGGTTTAAGTTCAGCTGCTCTGCGACGTACTTTGCCAGATAATTGACCATCCCCAGGAACCTTTTCAACTCAGTAACATTCTTAGGTTGGGGAAAATTTTCTATCCCTGCTACCTTTTCTGGATCATGTCTGATGCCTTTCTCATCGATGAGGTGGCCCAGGAAATGGACCTGTTTCTGCCTAAACATTTTGCCTCAATTAGCCAGACCTGCTGCTTCGATGACTCTCAATGCTCTGTTAGCACTGAGAGGATCATGGATTTCCTTTTTTTCTCCATGTATAAGGATGTCATCCATGTAGACTTCCGTCCCTTCAAGACCTGCTAAGGTTTCCGCCATTTTCCCTTTGGAAGATTTCAGCAGTACTTGTTATCCCAAACGGGAGGCGGCGAAAGGCATACCTCCCAAATGGGGTGATAAAAGTACCGTAATCGAATTCCTGCTGTTCTCATGCAGGGGAATCTGGTAAAATCCACCTGCTGCATCCAATGATTTGAACACCTTTGACCCTGCCAGTCTTGGCATTACTTCCTCTGCAGTGGGCATCACATACTTTTCACACTTCACAGCTCTGCTCAGTATCTTAATGTCGTAGGGAAGTCATATTTAAATGTCAAATCATTCTGGCGTAAACATGGATATAAATGTATTCTTTATCAGACTATATTGTCCCAAAATTTCGAAAATGTCTGTTTGAAAACAATCCTGTCTTAAAAGCTTTATCATAGCATATTGATTCATACTTCACAGTTAATATACACAATTGGTGAAATAAGAATAATTTACTTTACCATTGGTTTGTTAACGCATCCCAACAGCTTTATGCCTGCCTGGGCAACTGGCGTTTGAGGCAGACTCCATGTGCGGCTGGAAGCGCTTCTACACGAACTGGGTCACCTCAACACCTGCCATCTTCTTCCCGGCACCTTATACCTGTCGCGGGAGGCCATCACGACCTGCTCTCCTCGCACCACTATGTACTTAAGCGTTTGCCGACGTGGATTTCACCAATTGGTACTACTTTAGAATGCTTCCGACAAATTTTCCCATTGGGAACCTACAACCAAGATTCTGCTGTGGAGTAATCCGCCACAACAGCCTGGCAAAACTTGATAGACGGCTGCAACCAATCACGGTTTCCGGCCTCTGTCAAACTCGTCGGGTTATTTGCCAAGTAACGGTTGAGGGGACCTCGGGCGGCACGGTATTTGGAACAGCCACTTCCCAATCAAACTTCTCTCTTATTTGGCTTTAGCACCATTGCAGGACACCACTCTGTTGGCTGTGTAACCTTCTCAATAATGCCTTTATTCTTCATGTGCTGCAGTTCTTTCTTTACCAGTGATAAAAGCGGTAGAGGTATTCACCTGGCTGTGTGCACTGCATATGGCTCAGCATCCTCTTTTAAGACCACTATCACGGGCTCTGTTTTCAGTTGTCCACTGGAGCCAAAAACACCATTATCCTCATCCACTTGCCTCACTAAACTCATTGCCACAGCTTCAGGGCAGCTTAGTTGGCAGTTTCTTTTCCCTTTCATCACAAACACTGGGAATGTATACAGTCTCTCTTTGTAAGTGGTGGTAGTCTGCAACATCCCTGTGCACCTGATGTCACCTCCTGGGCTGAAGAAGCCTGTGTCAGGAGGATTCAGTTGTACTTTGGATTTTTTCTTCTTAAATATCCTTTCATTGTTGACTAGCATAAGCCCCTGTGTCTATTTTAAAGGCTGTTAGTTTGTTGCATATTGTCAAGCTTACAGTCCAATTATCTCCAAGAAAGTATGTACATCTGTTTCACTTCTTCAGTGATTTCACTCACAGATTTGGAGTGGCATTCACGCTCCCAGGTTTCTATCTCATCTGTCTGAGAGCTTGAAACAGTTTGATTCTGACATAAATGTTTGGGTCACATGTTTAAAGTTGGACTGTATAAGAGGGCATTTTACTTATAAAATTATTAAGAAAATTATAAATGAATGGCTCCTACAACAAATGTAAGCCTGGTGAGATTAAAGATTTAGATAAATTGATCAATAATTTAGGTCAAAAGTCTGGATTATAAACCAACCTTATTATAAAACAACCCTTACATTTGGTATTCTTGAAGACTGTCCTTTTTTCTATTTCTTAGCCCTTCTGGTCTTGTGTTTGACAGAGGGAGTATTTTCATTTAAACAGGACGGCAAAAATGCTTTGCTGTGTTTGATTTGTAGAAGAGCAAAAGTAAAAGTTTAAGAAGTTTGGACCCAATATTTATTCGACAAACAGGACGGTTTGAAACAAGTTTGTTTATATAAACAAAAGAGAGCGACAGAGCTTAATCGAAGCAGGTTATCTGATTCTCTGCAGAAACAGGAAACTTAGGTCAGTGACAAGAATGTTGAGCTGATAAAGACTTGGAGGAAAAGTCACTGATCTGGTTGAGAGTCCAGTCCGATTCAGAGAGACAGGAAGAAACCGGGGGAGGGGAGCTCACACCAGCTGACCTCGAGCAATTAATAGTGTCCATGAGGGGTAATCTAAAGCCTAAGTGCAGTCCAAACCAGTTTCACAAACCAGGAGATCAGAGAGCCGAGGAGGTATCCAAGGAGAATCCAAGCCTAAGTCAGTAAAAAAGTTCAAGTCCGGTAACCAGATAAATCCAGGAAGTCAAACCAAAAATCTAACTGAACAGAGCAGGCAGGGAAAAGGCAAAAACCAAAATTCAGAGGCAGAAAACAGGTCATAATCAAAAAAGTCAAAATACTTACTTTAACGGTAGAGTAACTCTAACCAAAACAGCTAGAATAGTCTGGTGCTGATGGCAGGCAAGCAAACACTGTTTGGGTTCCAGTTTGTGGGGGTTGTTTTGTGTTCTCTTTTAAGTGTCTCCATGAATCCACCAGATGGTGCCATTATTCCTCTATTGGCCTGGAGGGCCTCTTCCTGCTCTCAACTACTCAAACCTGCAGCTCGTTGGTCATCACCATCTGAGGAGTATTTGAGCAGCAGACTGTCACCATCTCCTCGCCAGAGTGTTTGCCAGTATTGGGTACTCTAGCCCCTCTGAGTTAAGCAGAGTCTAATCTTTGAGTTTTTGTTTCTCTGAGTCACCAAGTTCTAACCTTTTGTCTCTCTTGTGGTCTCCGGCAGGGTAATCCCCAAATCCTCTGGATAAGCCTGGACCTTCAAGCCTTGGAAGGATTTTGTTCGTCTCTCTGAGGAAAAGTAACAATTCACCTGTCTGCTCCGCTACTCCTCAGGACCATCTTAAGCCTGCCTGTCCTCCCTCCAGCAAGTAATCACCTATTGAGAACAAGCCCCCCACAAACAGGAACCAAGGAGCAACCGCTAACCTCTACGCTGAGTTCTGATCAGGCAACTTTTCTGTATCGACCAGTAATTTCCTATGGACCTTGAACTCACCACTCTGATCTCCTCCTAGAGATTCCGCTTCCAGTTCACCAGACCTGCCGGATGTTCCCCTTGCTGAGAAAATTACTGTTTTGTCTCTCTGAGCCCTCTCATTTCAATAAACTGTTAAACTTTTTCCGTGCCTCTGAGTGTGCTTATGCATGTGGGTTAAGCATTTGAAAACCACCATGACAAACAGCATAAATAGCTGTGGGAACCAGCTGAAACAAGGGCCAATTAGACAGGTGAGCAGGGGCAGATGAAAAAAGCCAAACATAACGCCAGGACCAAGACAATCAGAGTCTGAAGTATTAGAGCAAATTGAGCTAAAATAGTGAAAAGGTCCACAGCCCTCATTTCACTGTGTGTTCCATAGAGTGTTTAAAAGTGGGGTAAAGATGCATTGGGCTTGAAGGGTGATAACATCAACACCTCACTCAGATGCTGTTTGTAATAAAGGTGAATGGAGATGATTATGTAGAGGAAGCTCTAATAGTTGCAGTCAAATATTTCTCAGTTTAGTTTATTTTTACATGCTTCTCAGCATATTTTTTTCTTCAGGATATTTATTTGTGAAAGAGCCTTAAACCGTTAGACTTAGACTAGGCCCAGACACATTTCTCTCACTTTCTTTCACTTGTACTTCACCACAGTAAAGCACACTCAGTGAGGGTAGTGCAACTGAAGATTTTCTCCCTAAGAAAAGGGAGACCACTAGGTGTAAAATTCCATCCCAGCGTTGTAGATGGTGGTAATAAATAGCCTGTAGGCTTCAGTGATGTGTTCACTTTTTGATGAAATATCAGTTTCCAAAAAAATACAAGGAATACAAATCAATTATACAGTACCCCCAATCAACTAACAATTATTAAAATTATTACAAACTACTCCAAATTTGACCACCAAATTGTTTCTCAACAAACTGCATTTTCTTGCCACCACATACAATTACAAACACATACACAACAAATTCCAACAATCCAAATGCCTCCAACCAAGAGGCAAATTCTACTGGAACAAAATTTTTTATAGAATAGACTGGAGCAAATCATGGTCACCTCATCAATAACCCATTAACAATAAAATCTGTGAAATTCATCTCAAAATTCTTTATAACATCTGTCCTACAAATCATGAAATAGCTAAATATCTTAAAATAAATCCAAATTGTTCCTTCTGCAATATTAAACATGAAATAACCCCTATTCCACCTAATCTTCATATGTCCTGTAACCACATCCTTCATGATAAGCAATAAAGCAGTCCAGTATATTATCCAGCCACACTCCAAGGTATTTGTATGAATCCACAGGCTCCACCTCACCCCTTCTCCAGTAGTACCGGCTTAGTCTTTGGTCCGCTTTTCCCAAAATCTATGAGCAGCTCCTTCATCTTAAAGATGTAGATTTCCAGGTGTTTTGTGCAGCACCAGGACGCAAAGTCCCCATCAGACTCCTGTACTCTCTGTTCTCCTTGATACACCCCACAATGGCTGAGTCATCTTCGTAATGCAGATGTTATGCTGATGTTATGCTATTATTATTGTTTTTTTTGTTGTTGTTCTGCTGGTGAGTTAGCTTTGAGGTGCATTCATTCTTAAAATGTACTTTTCTTGCAGACTCCTGTCCTAGTCTGAGCAGGAACAGATGGTCGAACGGAGCTGTGCCATGAAGACTCAGAATTGCCGAGACATTACGCCGCAATCGCCCCCCTGCAGACGGAGGCCCCGTTTCCGTCTGCGTGGCAGAACAAAGAAGAACAGGATGATTCGAGGCAAGCTCCGCATCCGTTCCATGCCTGGAGCGTTCCTGGTGCTGGGGGTGGTGGTGGTGGCCGTCGGCGCTGCTCTGGCTGTAGCTGGCTACTGGCCGTATCGCTTTTCAAGGTCATCCATCCCAGAAGATGCAGAACAGGAGAGCATTTCTGATCCGCAGCCGGCTGGCTGGAGTCTAAACACCAAGGGACTCCTCTCTACATCGGGTCTCCTCCATGGTGACCGCATGAAGCTCCTGGGGCCAGTCATCATGGGAGTCGGACTCTTCATCCTGATATGTGCAAACACTGTCCTGTATGAAAACAGGGACAAAGAGACTCAGATGCTGCTTGCTCAAATGCGTAACGTTATCTGCTCTGTATCAGCAGCTGTGCCCACTGCAGGCCTCGGAGAATTAGCAGCAGCCAACTCTATGACCAAACACTATCAGTGGGTAAGCAGTCTGCCTGCTGCTCATCTCAATATCCTATGTCTGCAGGACTTGGCATATTCTGAGCCCCTGCTTCAGACAGCCTATACCAGGGACCAGGAGGCCAGTGTGGGAGGCATCCATCAGCAAGCAGCCCTGAAGACAGAAGTCCTTCATCACCAGGAATCACCGCCTCTTCCCTCACTGCCCTCATCCCATTTTAACTTGCAGAAACCCTGCCAGGAGGACAGTGTTTCACAGACAGGGGCAGAACTAAGGAGCAAAGACGGTTTGAGTCTAAACACCGCCCCACTCCCCAAATTAAACTTCTGCCTTGTGTCTGCCAGCTCCATGTCCAACCTCAGGCTGGGGGATGGTGACCTCCCTGTTGCCCAACAGAGACGCTGTCACAGCATGAGCTACAGGACTAAACCTGACATAGCCAAATGTCGGCTGCACTTCAAAAAAGAACTGCTCCCATTCGAAAGACAAAATCAGGCCAAAGGCCTTCAAATCAAAGAAGCAGAAACCTGTTCTCAGGTCTGTGTGAGGATCCCTGTGGAGGCAGCAGATGCAGAGGAGGACCAGACTCATGGAAGCTGGCCTCGACTGGAGCTCGTAGGTGGGCGGCGGTACCTGAAACTGGAGAACAAAGAGGACTCTGTTGACAAACTGCTGGACCAGTTGGAGCAGCAGTGTTCCCACTGGGATAGGAGCTTTGGCTCTGGACCATTCCAGTAACAGTTGAAAACCACAAAAAGAAGATATTTTTCTAATTTTAGGGTCCTGTCACACCATGCCGATTTTGCCAGCATATGCCTGACGTCTCAGAATATTCTAAAACCCAGGCACACCCTCAACTTTCTATGTATTTTTTAATTTTGTGTATATACATAGCATATTCTTAACAAGTCCAGAGCGTATGTCCAACGACAGCCTAACTTATGCATAATGCATGGCAGCATAATGCCAATGAAATGTCAGAAACCAGAGTCCTGAGGGGGGCAGCGATGCACCCGGAGGGACCTGCATAAAAGCTTTGATCCTGATACTAACTTAGCTGCCATTTACCGCACGCAAAAAGAAAAAAAATTAAAGAAAACAAAAAAAAAAGAAAAGAAAGAAAGAAGGTTTCAGTGTCATGTCTGCTAAGAATTGTGTTGGTGGTGGTGGAAAGGCGTGAACGCAGGGAGGATCCATCACTCACCTTCTGGCTCACCATATAATGGGGATGAAGTCTGGAGGAGAACTGACGGTTTCCTCCTGTGAACCCCTTTAATACCAAAAGCGCTGCCAATACGCCATTATACAGTAGCTGGAAGCTAGAAAAACGCTCAGCGCTCGTCTGGAGCACGTGAAATATGTTGATATTCGTTGGAAATAAGTTCTTGATAAGTTACGCATCAGTTATGCACAAGTTACTCATAGGTTTTGGATAAGCTAGACACCATAACTAATGAGTAATTTACACTTAACGTATGTCATCCATCAGATAACTTATTTATAACTTATGGCCCACAGATGAGCATACGCTGGCATACATCTGGAAGCTGTCAGCAAAACAAGAAATGACCATGTCTTCCAAACGACTGAGGTACAGAAGCATACAGAGCTAAAGGAGCACTGGACCGGTGCAGGAGGACACTATTATTTCTCTGTTAACATTTCTGAACCAAATGACCAGGACTCCTGAGGCCATAAAGTGCTGACAGCTTTAAAAAAGATGCCATTACTATAAAAAGTGGAGATCTTTAGTCAGTTAAAACAGATGCAATGCATGACAATATGTGATGACATATGCAAAATAAATGTCAGTGTCCGTCTTGTATTTGTAGACAAAATGATGACATCTGTTACTGTCCTGATCTTATTTGTTACATTCGATTTATTTGTTTTCTCTCTCTGTATCCATAGTATGCAAAATATCATGAACTTTATCTTTTAATGGACATTTTTTTATCTATATCCTAAACCTCTTTAGTTAAAAAAGCAATTTTATATCAGTCATTTTTAGATTGCTTAGCAGTTCAACCTATATTATTATTTTTTTTATATAAATTCCAGTTAACAACGTTTTTCAAACTCTGGAGTTTAATTCGGCTTTTCTCTTCC
>JAGKQL010000046.1:11829613-11860403 GCA_018398635.1 Cyprinodon brontotheroides | reverse complement strand
TCCATGTTTAGTTCTGGTTCTAGGTATGCAGAGCAGGCTGGAGCCAGAAGACCTGAGTGGTCTGGAGGGTTGATACACTGATAGCAAGTCTGTGATGTATTTAGGTGCTAAGCCATTCAGAGATTTATAGACTAACAGAAGGATTTTAAAGTCTATTCTCTGAGATACAGGGAGCCAGTGGAAAAGGACTTTAGAACTGGGGTGATGTGCTCTACTTTCTTAGTCTTAGTGAGGACACGGGGCAGTAGCGTTCTGGATCAGCTGCAGCTGTCTGATCCCACTTTTTAGGCAAGACTCTGTGAAAACACCGCAGTGGTAATCAATTCAACTAAAAATAAAGCGCGTGGACTTAGTTTTTCCAGATCATGTGCTGAGACGTTAAAGGCTTTAATCCTGGAAATGTTCTTCAGGTGATAGAAAGCCTGACCTTGTAATTGTCTTTTAGTATGCTTATTGCTTGAGGTTCAAGTCTGAATCAAGCACTACACTCTGACTTCCTGGCCTGATCAGTGGTTTTTAGCTGCGTCACAGCTGTCTTTAGGTCTCTCAGAGTATTGGTCCAAAGATTATTACTTCAGTTTTGTTTTACCTTCAGTTGAAGAAAAATGATGGCACATCCAGGCATTGGATTTCTTCTAAGCATTTCCTTTATCCAGTGCTTGAATTGGTTCATAGTCACCTGGTGACACTGTGATGTATATAAAGCTGTGTGTGTCGTCTGCATAGTTATGGTAGCTGATGTTGTTGTTTTTATTAACTGAACGAGAGGGAGCATGTAGATATTGAAATTATGGAGGGGACCCAGAATGGACCCTTGGGGAACCCACGTGTGATTTTTGTCATCTCTGATGTAAAGTTGCCCTACCTGACACAAAAAAGTCCCTGTCCTTTAAGTAGGATTTAAAACCAGTTGAGAGCTGTACCAGAGAGGCTGACCCAGTTTTCAAGGCGCTCTAACAGGATGGAGTGATCCACAGTATCGAATGCTGCACTGGAGGTCCAATAGTACCAGCACTGTGGTTCTTCCGCAGTCTGTATTTGGCACGGATGTCATTAAACACCTTGATAAGGGCAGTCTCTGTACTGTGGTGAGCACGGAAACCTGACTGGAAAACGTCAAAGCGGCTGGTCATATCTAAGAAAGTGTTTAACTGTTGAAACACTGCTTTTTCAATAATCTTACTGATAAAGGGGAGGTTTGATATGGGCCTGTAGTTCTGCAGTAGTAGTTTGTCTAAACTGTTCTTTTTTCAGCAGTGGTTTGATATTTGCTGTTTTTAGGGACTGCGGGAAAACATGCTGACAGAAGGGACGTGTTTATTATCTGTGTCCAAATCAGATGCTATGACAGGCAAAACTTTCTTAAAGAAAGCTGTGGGTAGAACATCAAGGCAGCAGGAGGGGAGGAACATAGCTGCTGAATGATTTCCTCTAAGCTTTTATAGTTTATTTGGCTGAATTGGGACATTTGGCCAAGATCAATTCCAGTTGGAGACAACTTTGGTACTGAACTTGATATGGATGTATAAACTGATCCTCTGATCTTTAGGATTTTCTCAGTAAAGAAATGCTTAGCAAATTTCATTGCAGGCCAGGGTGGAGTGGGAGTTCAGGAGCCCATGGACACAGGAGGATTTGTTAGCTTGTCGACTGTGGCAAAAGCCATGCATGAAGTATTATTAATGTTCTTGTTAATGATTTCAGAGAAGAAAGATTCTCTTTGCATTTTTCAGTTGTAAGCTATATCTGTAGCAAAAGTTTCTCTTTATAGATGTCATAGTGAACCTGGAGTTTCGTCTTTCTCCCACCTGCGTTCAGCTTTTCGACACTCCCTTTTTTCACTTCTAACTGCTGGAGCACTTCTCCAAGGAGCTTTTTTCTACCGGAAAAGACTTTTCACTTTAATTGGAGCAATGCAGCTAATGATGTCTGAGACTTTAGACTGAAAGTTATCTACTAGCTCTTCTACTGAGTTGCACCCAAAGGTTGAAGTAGCAGAGAGTAAGCTTGAATAAAAGTTTCTGTGGCATTTTTTCCTGTCCGGTGCGTTTTCTTATGATGTCTCTTTTTCTAAAATGAGTCACTGGAAATGATGCCCTCAAAGGTACACAGAAAAAGTGATCGGATAGGGCAACATCAGTAACGCTGACTTTAGAAATCTTCAGACCTTTAGTGATGATGAACAGAGTCTAAAAATATGTCCCTGTTTGTGTGTGTTGGTTGTTTTAACATGTTGAGTTAAACCAAAGTTTCTAAAGTGTGTCGCCACACAGTTCTTTTGCACTTCTGTCTTCAGGTTTGTCAACCAACGTGAAAATTAAAGTCTCCCACAATAATTAAACAGTCGCAAACAAACATATATCACATATACACAGGAGGTCTACTAAAATCTATTCATTAAAGTTTACGGCGTGGACTTAGGAGGCCTGTAAACATTTAGAAACATAGTTCGTACCGGGCTCTTTGCCTGCAGAGCCAAATGTTCAAAAGAGTCAAATTTTTCCCAAAAAACACCTTTTTACACTTCAGTGAGTCATTAAACAATGTTGTGCCACTCCTCCACCTTTCCTTCTTGCTGTCTGCTCCCCAAGAAAGAAAATTGTAGTTTGGAGGAGACGACTCCAACAGAATATGTGCTTCATTAAGTTCATGTAACCATGTTTCTGTTAAAAACATAACATCACCACATTATTATGTCAATAACAAAGTCATTAATTAAAAGGGATTTTCCTGACAGAGATCTAATGTTTAATAAAGCCAGTTTATATGAATTAGTGTTTGATGTTGTCTCTGTAGCAGGCTGCATCTGACAGTTTATGACTCTTAAGTGTCTGTTCCTGTTTGTTCCCATTTTGTTTTTCTTATTTCTGCCAACCATGTATCATCACAGATATTCCATGGGCTAAATTGTGTAAGGCCCAAGCTGATGCTGGAAACCGTCTTATCGTCTGATAAGCTTGTTGCCAGGGGCCCGGTGTGTATCACGGAGAAGTTATCTGAAGGTCCTGGCGTTCCGTGATATGTAGAGGAGGATCTGGGGCTCTGCTGCTTTTAGAAGATGCTGGTTTTTTCACATAGCTGCCGGCTTTCGGAATGGCTATGTGGAGAGGATGTCAACTGTAGGCCAATCTTGAAAACTTTGTTCATGTTATGAGAAAATTCCAGAAAAAAGGAACATCTGGGCTTTGTGGGGAAGGGGAATTGGGTGCAGTCTGGACTGGTGTCTCTGTGGGGATGGAGGTTTTTGGTAATTTAAAGGGGAGTCCTCTTTTTGTCCTGCTGAGATCTGGGATGAATCCTCCTGTAGTTCTGATGTAAGCTCTTTCTGTGTCATCTTTTTGGCCATCTTTATCTTGGCTTCTTGTTCGGGCTTTACTGGGCTTATCGTTTGTTTAGGCACTGGTTGTACTTTGTTTTGGAACAAAGCTAATGGTGCATGGTTGGCACAGAATAGAAAATGTTTGATATCAGCCGTTTCGCTCTCCCGACCTATTTAAAGAGAAACCATCTCTGTTGAACAAATGTCTTTCCTCTCCCAAAAGATGTTAAAATTGTCTATGAGCGTTAGAGTTGTTTGTTTGCATGTTGCATCCAGCCATTTGTTTAACATCAGAACTCTGGAAAACATTTCATCTCCACAATTAATGGGCACGTGAGGGCCGCTGAGAAACACCTTGACATTAAGACCATCAACTAAATTCAGCAGACGAATGTAATCCTCTTTCAGTATTTCTGATTTTCTCAGGGCTGCGTAGCCCAAGGCTTCAGCTTGTATGATGAGTTTTTCCAAGGTCGGGCGTTTTTTCATGATCTCTGGAAGAATGTCTGTTACATTAGACACCAGGCCATAGTTCAAAGGGTTATAAATCAACACCTCTGTGTTTTTCTTGTTACAGAAATGTTTAATCCCACGTATAGATCCACTGCATAATATCAGGGTCCTTGGCCCTGTGGCTTGTTTTTTTCTCTGGTAGCTTATATATATATATATATATATGAAGAAACTTTTCTTATTTATATATCATGTTTTAAGTGGGGGCAGGTTCTGGGTTCGACTCCCAGCCCAGGGTCTTTCTGCATGGAGTTTGCATGTTCTCCTGAGCATGCGTGGGTTCTCTCTGGGTACTCGCTTCCTCCCACAGTCCAAAAACATGACTGTTGGGTTAATTGGCTTCTCTAAAGTCCCCTTAGGTGTGAGTGTGTGCGTGAATGGTTGTTTGTCCTGTTGGTCTCTGTGCTGCCCTGCGATGGACTGGAGACCTGTCCAGGGTGGTCCCCGCCTCTCGCCCATTGACTGCTGGAGATGGACACCAGCACCCCTCACTTGGGATTAAGCATGTTAGAAAATGGATGGATGGATGTTTTAAGTGCTGTCACATCACTGAGACGTCCTTTATACTGCAAAAAATGTAAATCTCAATAAGTCATTTTTTCTCTAAATTAAGTGGATTTTTCCTGTATAAAGGAGCTAAGTGAGACACATTGCCAATGGAACAAGACAATTTACATTTAAAATAAGAAAAAACAATTACATCATCTTTTTTTCAGTACATATAATCTAATCATCTTATTTTAAGAGTTAAAATATTAGTTCCAAATCGTCTTATTTACCTGCTCAAATTAAGGGTAAATACGCTTAATTTAAGACATTTTTACTAATTTTTAGATCATTTTTGCAGTGTATCACTGCAAAACATTGAAATCTAAATAAGTATTTTTTTCGTAAAATAAGTACATTTTTTTTTCTTGAATTGAGGAGGTAAGTGAGAGACTGCCAATGATACAAGACAATTTACAATGAAAATAAGACAAAACAATTGCAGGATCTTATTTCAACTGCATTTTATCTAATTATCTTATTTTAGGAGTAAAAATACTAATTCTATTGGCAAACCATCCTATTTACATGTTCAAATTGAGGGTAAATACACTTAATTTAATACATGTTTGTTTTATTTCTAATTTTGCAGTGCTGTCAACACACATCCTTTCTCATCCGTCATTCTTTAATCATAAAAGAAGAAGTGACTACAACTTTTAGCTGAATGTTGTTTTAAATTTTACCACCTGGGTGAGTGGAAAAAAGGGAAATAAATCCAAATCTCACTTACGCCATGTGAACGATCCTGACTGTCACGTTTCACAGTTTGTGCTTCCTGTTGTTTCATATCAGACTTTTTATTGTATTTAAAGCAATAAGAGCAATCTAACAGAAAAAAACAACATAGTTAGTGTCCTGTGTGTGTAACAGTCCGTAATGTAATGTCTGCTGATATTGAATCTTTGTTAAACAAGACACAAAATCTCTTTACAAGGCTGTCAAGATGGATATCAGTTCAAATCAGAGCTTTTCTCTGGCTGTCATTTCTTATTAAACCTGCGAAAATACCGTCCCTGGTTGTCCATGTTTCAAGTATTTAATGATCTTCCTGTGCCTGAAATGTTCATGTTTTCTTCCTGTTCCACAGTAAAAGCTCTCAGTGTAAAACCTCTCATGGTAATCATCTCAGCAGACCATGGGGCACAATTCTCCTTTCCTTATTAGGTTTTACAAATGAAATGTCTCCCCAAGGGCAGGTGGGAAGTTTCTCATGATCTCTTCTCATTTAATTGGTCGTTTTACAAGAGGGCTTTCAGGTCCTAACGGTTCCTGAAGCTAGCAGGCAGGACTTCTTACCTTTGACTGCAGGAACATGATCAAATTACTGCAGGATGTCAGGAATTTATCTGGTCAGCATTTGCAATCCACAGTCTTAATCCATAATAGAAATGGGTGGTTCAATGATCTGACATATGAGAAGGATCGTTTGCCATGAGACTGCTGTACCACCATTTAACTTATTTCAGTTTATCTCAGTTAATGTAATGTACTTCTGTAATCACCAAAAGTAAAAATAGTTTAATCAAGCTATCTAATATAAAAACATATCATTCAAATATTTAAAAAGATATGAGCTGAGGTCACAAAATATTTTAAATACAGACATTTTTGTCCATTTAAAAAGCTGCGGAGAGCTATGGACGGATGTAAACAAAACAACAGCGGAACATAACTGCTTGAGAAAGAGATGCGCGAGACGGAGAAAGCAAGGCTGCAGAGCCGGGCTAGCTGTGAAGCTAAGGAGAAATACCCAAAGACCACCGCTACCATCAATCTTGCTCTCCAACGGGCGCTCTTTGGTTAACAAAATGGATCATCTCCGACTGGAACCCTCTTCAAAAAAGGAGATATGTAACTGCTGCGCTATCATTCTGATGGATTCTTGGCTGCATCCAGCAATACCAGACAATGCTATTAGCCTGGAGAGGCTAACACTATACCGAGCCGACCAAAAAAAAGAACTAAGCGGTAAGACTCGGGGTAGTGGACTCTGTGTTTATCAACAACAGCTGGTGCAAAAATGCTAGATCGGTCTCTAGCTTCTGCACTGCAGACATCGAGCTTCTGACTGTTAACTGCAGGCCGTTCTATCTGCCCAGAGTTCAGTGTGGTTAGCATCACTGCTGTTTATGTGCCCCCCAGCGCTAACACTAAAGAGGCCATGAAGACTCTATACCAGGCTATCTCTGAACTTCCAATCTGCACACAGAGGGTGTTTTCATCATTGCTGGGGATTTTAACCAGGCTAACTTGAAGACTGTTCTCCCTCATTTTCAACAACATGTGGACTTTACAACTCGGGGGTGAAAAAATGTTATACCTGGTTTACTCTAACATCAAAAATGCATTCAGAACAGCCCCTCGCCCCAACCTCGGGTTATCAGATCACCTATCTGTCATGCTAATTCCTGCATATAAGCCCCAGCTGATCAGGGCTAAATCGACAGTTAAAAAGGGTCAGAGTGTGGTATGAGGATGCCATGGAGAAACTCCAAGATTGTTTTGAATGCTCTGACTGACTCTGACAAGCTTATTCTTACACCTGTAACAGGTTACATCTTGGAAGTTAACACACCACAGTTGAATTTCTAATAAAACCTTCCAATTACCACTTTAACAAAGCTTATATACATCTAATAAATGGGGAAAAGAGTTATTTAACAATTGGAAATGGATTCTATATAACTGCTGGGTCTGACCCTTTCATTAACCCATAACCCTGCTAGACTTTTAAAATGAGACTCAAGGTACTCTACAAAATTAAAGCCTCTACATTATACACAGATATTAATTGCAGCATATAGCTCGACATTATCACCTGAACTCCACCAGTTTGTTTATCTTAGACTCTAGCAGCCTTTTTAAAACACAACCCTTGCAAATTTCAAAGTAAAGGTCTCCCATTTATACTGTTATAAAGCATCTATTAGCCTAATAACTGGAAAAAAGAGTGATTTAAACATTGGAAACTGATTCTATACCACTGCTGGGTCTGACCTTTTACTTAACACACAACCTTTGCTACACTTTTAAAGTAAGAGTTCAGGGACAGGCGTGTTTTAAACAAAACCACCAGAGAAACAGCTGCTGTTAATGTCTCAGTCAGACATCTGTTTTCTACTCCAGCTTTTTTAGTCTGACATTATGATCCTACCATTCAATTGGTGGTCAAGTGAAAATATATAAATCAGTTTACGGTATCATGTTAAAGGAAGACACTAACCAACTTCAAAACATTCAACATTCAAATGATACAAGAAAACAGGCACAAATTAAAAGCATTCATCCAACAGATAAAGGCGTGGTTGAAAACAGGAGGGAACCAATTCTTCCGACCCCAAAAAAAGGAGAAAAGTTCTAATCTGCCTCCCTTTACTGAACGGCTTCATGAAGATCCATCTTAGATCCACTTCTTTGAGGCAAAAAGTGGACTATTCTAAAACAGAAAACTGCTTAAACCTTGTAGATTTGAAAAAACAAAACTCTCTGTGTGGAACATGTGTGGATTTGATGCACTTTGTCAGTGCTTATGCACTTCTTTCTGTGACAGCTCAGCTTTTCAAAATGTTGTAAGGAAGACCAGTGACATTCCAATCTTGCAGCTGGTAAAATCGATGGCTACAGATGGGTGACCCCAAATATATATTCACATAGGGCAGAGCTGCTTAGTACAATATTCCCATCAGACAGAGGAGTCCCCATCAGACAGAGGACAGGGTTCCCATCAGACAGAGGTCCCCATCAGACAGAGGTTCCCATCAGACAGAGATTAGAGGTTCCCATCTGGTGGGGTCCCATCAGACAGAAGGTCCCCATCAGACAGAGGTTCCCATCAGACAGAGGTCCCCATCAGACAGAGGTCAGACAGAGGTTCCCATCGAACCAGGGTTCAGAACAAGGAGTCCCCATCAGACAGAGGGTTCCCATCAGACAGAGGTCCCCCATCAGACAGAGGTTCCCATCAGACAGAGGTCCCATCAGACAGAGGTCCCCCATCAGACTAAGAGGTTCCCATCGGGCAGAGGTCCCCCATCAGACAGAGGTCCCCATCAGACAGAGTTCCCATCAGACAGAGGTCCCCATCAGACAGAGGTTCCCATCAGACAGAGGTCCCCATCAGACAGAGGTCCCCATCAGACAGAGGTTCCCATCAGACAGAGGTTCCCTTCAGACAGAGGTTCCCATCAGACAGAGGTCCCCATCAGACAGAGGTCCCCATCAGACAGAGGTTCCCATCAGACAGAGGTTCCCATCAGACAGAGGTTCCCATCAGACAGAGGTTCCCTTCAGACAGAGGTCCCCATCAGACAGAGGTCCCCATCAGACAGAGGTTCCCATCAGACAGAGGTTCAGACAGATGTTCCCTTCAGACAGAGGTTCCCATCAGACAGAGGTTCCCATCAGACAGAGGTTCCCTTCAGACAGAGGTTCCCATCAGACAGAGGTTCCCATCAGACAGAGGTCCCCATCAGACAGAGGTTCCCCATCAGACAGAGGTTCCCATCAGACAGAGGTTCCCATCAGACAGAGGTGTCCCATCAGACAGAGGTTCCCATCAGACAGAGGTTCCCATCAGACAGAGGTCCCCATCAGACAGAGGTTCCTATCAGACAGAGGTTCCCATCAGACAGAGGTCCCCATCAGACAGAGGTTCCTTCAGAGAGGTTCCCCATCAGACAGAGGTTCCCTATCAGACAGAGGTCCCCATCAGACAGAGGTTCCCATCCAGACAGAGGTTCCCATCAGACAGAGGTTCCCATCAGACAGAGGTCCCATCAGACAGAGGTTCCTACCATCAGACAGAGGTTCCCATCAGACAGAGGATCCCATCAGATTGCAGAGTTCCCATCAGACAGAGGTTCCCATCAGACAGAGGTCCCCATCAGACAGAGGTCCCCATCGCACAGAGGTTCCCATCAGACAGAGGGTCCCATCAGACAGAGGTTCCCATCAGACAGAGGTCCCCATCAGACAGAGGTTCCCATCAGACAGAGGTCCCATCAGACAGAGGTTCCCCATCAGACAGAGGTTCCCATCAGACAGAGGTTCCCATCAGACAGAGGTCCCCATCAGACAGAGGTTCCCATCATTCCCATCAGACAGAGGTTCCCATCAGACAGAGGTTCCCATCAGACAGAGGTCCCACATCCTCAGACAGAGGTCCCCATCAGACAGAGGTCCCCATCAGACAGAGGTTCCCATCAGACAGAGGTTCCCATCAGACAGAGTGTCCATCAGACAGAGGTTCCCATCAGACAGAGGTCCCTATCAGACAGAGGTCCCCATCAGACAGAGGTTCCCATCAGACAGAGGTTCCCATCAGACAGAGGTCCCCATCAGACAGAGGTCCCCATCAGACAGAGGTTCCCATCAGACAGAGGTTCCCATCAGACAGAGGTTCCCATCAGACAGAGGTTCCCATCAGACAGAGGTCCCATCAGACAGAGGTCCCCATCAGACAGAGGTCCCCATCAGACAGAGGTGCCCATCAGACAGAGGTTCCCATCAGACAGAGGTCCCCATCAGACAGAGGTTCCCATCAGACAGAGGTTCCCTTCAGAGAGAGGTCCCCTTCAGACAGAGGTTCCCATCAGACAGAGGTCCCCATCAGACAGAGGTTCCCTTCAGACAGAGGTTCCCATCAGAGAGAGGTCCCCTTCAGACAGAGGTCCCCATCAGACAGAGGTCCCCATCAGACAGAGGTTCCCATCAGACAGAGGTTCCCATCGAGACCAAGGGTCCCCATCAGACAAGAGGTCCCCATCGGACAGAGGTCCCCATCAGACAGAGGTTCCCATCAGACAAAAGGGTCCATCAGACAGAGAGTCCCATCAGACAGAGGTTCCCATCAGAACCAAGAGGTCCCCATCAGACAGAGGTCCCCATCCAGACAGAGGTCCCCATCATCAGACAGAGGTTCCCATCAGACAGAGGTCCCCATCAGACAGAGGGTCCCCATCCAGACAGAGGTTCCCATCAGACAGAGGCAGAGATGGGGACTCGAAGTTTGTGACTCGTACTCGAAGTCGCACTTAAGTCGTGACATATTTAATGACTTCAGACCTCGACTTAGACTTGCATTTTATGCTGACTTCAGACTTCGACTGAGACTCGTGATTTCCGACTTGTGAACAATATTTTATTCCAGTGTAAAACATTCTTATTCAAGTGTTTTTTGCTTTAATTAACTTGACTGACGCCGCTCGCTCTTTAACCGCGTACACAGAAGAGGTAAAAAAAAAAAAAACTCAAAGACCCAAACCGTGAAGCACTAAAGTTCAAGTGTTTTATTTATACAAAAAGCCACAGCAAAAGTGGCATAATAAAACAGTCCTTTTCTTCTCCTGATAAAACCTAAAAATCAAGAGTTTTCCTTAAAAATCAGAGGCTGGAAGTTGGGCTCAGCTTGTTATGCTGCTTCAGGTGCGAGTGATCAGCCTGCAGCACCCACTGGCTGATCCACAGCTGACTCTGCGGCCCTCCAGCACTGTTCCACTCCCTGGCGTACCACACTCCTTTCAGACCGATCCAGCTAAAAAGAGAAGCAAGGAGAACGCCAGCATCCACGCGCCAAAACCCCGTCGGAAGATATATGCCTGTCACCTGCAGATTCCGTGCTCCCTTCTCCCTTTCCTTCAGACTCCTTTTATGTCGGCTTTGTAATCAGCCCTCTTGCTCACACCGGGGCGCAGCAATTACGCAGCGCAATTAATGCACTCGCCTCCTCAGACAACTTCTACTTCAGTCCAGTGCGCATGGATTGTCACAAGTGAAAAACAAACCAAAACAACCCAACATGCAGGAAAAATTCAAAAGTCTAAAATAAAGGAAAACAATCATATAAAAAGAAACATCAAAACATGCAAAGCTCAAATAAAAGAAAATACAAAAGAAAAACAAATCATATCTCTGCTTCTCCAAACATACAAAGCATAAAACTAACATTACAAAATGAAAGAAAACCATAAACCATATTTTTCCCTGTGCAACACACTGACGTCACTGGCGCGGCAATGCGTGGACAGCGGCAGGATTGTGATTGTTTTTTTTTCCACAGTCCTCATTTTTCAATAAAAGAGCAGGCAATTACTGCTAAAACTAGAAAAAGTTGTAACCACAAATGTGAGGTAAATACTGTAAGAAAATGCAAAATTTTATCTGGAAAAAATTTTTTGCGTGTGCTTTTTTAATTGTATTTTTTCATTTAGCAGTTCAAGATAATGATAATTCCATAGATATAATAGCTTACCTTTAAGCTATACCGTCTCAGTGACGGAGATGAAAAAACAAGGAGAAACAAGCAAGCATGAAAAATTATTGCACTTTTTTAAATGAATCAAGTGATTAGAATTTTTGTGCGATTAATTGTTATTAAGGGACAGGCCAAACAAGGGAAAAGTGGAGATGGCTTCACTCCCACACACTTTGCTCTCGTTACAAAGGTTTGTGCAAAACCTCTAGACCTCCCTCCACCCACCCGTTATTTGATAGTGGGTTATAATAATCTTGGCACCTTTAGGGCTGGTTTTATCGTTGCATTTGCTGTTTGTTACTGCGCCTTTATCCCCATGCTTGGTTACCCCACCGGATCTGGTTTTAAAAAAAAAAAAAAAATGGTTTGAAATATCTTGGTTTGTTTTTAAGGGGATGAAAACACAGAAAAGAAGAACTGGGAAAATGTGGAACAGAAAATAGAGGCCAAACTGGAAAAGTGGAGATGGCTTCACTCCCACATATCGTACAAAGGAAGGGTGTGGGTTTTAAATAACCTTGTCGCATCGCAGCTGTTGCACAAGCTTTCCTGCTTGGACCCACCATCTGGTTTTTTGGCCAATATACAAGCCAAGTTGGCCAACTTATTTTGGAGTGGTTTTCATTGGGTGCCACAGTCTGTGTTGTTATTACCCAGAGAAAAGGGGGGCCAGGGTCTTCTCCACCTGACAGGAAGAACAGCGTTTTTTAGATAATGCTTCATACAGAAATACCTGTCAGGGCACTCTGACTTAGTGTGGAAGGACATGGCCAGCTGTATTTTTAGACATGTGAGCAACATTTTGCTGGATCCTGGTTTGTTTTTAACAGATTTAAATCTTTTAAATTTAAGGGGATTGCCTACGTTTTCTCAGGGTGCATTTAAATCAATTTTCCAGTTTAAATTAAGACCTTTTCCTGTTACAGGAGTCCTTAATCTGTGGGTTGAGGCTGGACGTGTGTAGAAGACTCCCAGAAGACTAGCTCCAAGTATGAGTCTAGGTAGAAGGTGGTCATTGAGGCTCTGCCCACTGAAGATGTAGGAGCAGCTAAATACTACTTGATGCCTACCATTATGCTCAACAATGTGATGTGGAATGAACCAAGAAAAGTTATTATCTTTGGCCTCTTCTGGCAGTATTTCTTTAACATAACCATCATCAATGAGCTTTTGGATTTTTTTAACAGTAGATATCTTTGATGGATTTCTGACTAGTCGTCTTTCTGTCTCACATAGCTGCGGCAAGACTGCTTCTTTACCTGCATGTATGGAGGGGAGATTATGTTTCCATAGCAATGGAGTTGCATACCTGTTTACGCTATTGACCATTATTCTGGTGGTCTTCTCTTCTAGTAACCAGTCTACCTCAGTTAATGCCTTGACCTGGTGATCTTACTTCTGAATGGTAGCACATCCAGCTGCCGTAGGTTCTTCATTTGATTAAAGAGCTCAGCTTCTATAGGGTTACACTTTGTGAAGAGGCACTTTTGGCGGATTTGGTAAACTAACAGACTTGAGGGCCCTTGTAAAGTCCATCCAAGCTTGGTATAAATGGCTGCGGGTCCACCTGGTGGACCAAGACGCACTGGTTCCACTGGGGTAACCAGATGTTGGTAATCTGAACCAATCAGAAGTAATGGCCATGCACCTTTAATGTTTGGCAGTGGAATGTCTCTGAGATGAAGATACTTATCCTGCAGAACTTCTACTGTTTAGATATAACTTTAGCTGTTTAGTCATGAAAAAAAAAATGTTAAGCTGGTATGACCTGTTAGGTTGTAAGGCAGGGACTATAGAGGAGGAGACAGTAGCATCATGGATGGTGCAAACTTCTTGCCTAACTGTGCGGAGTGTAAGATCATCAACATCTGACCCATTGATGGGTCAGATGTTGATGTAATGTAATCAACATTTTTATAATATAATGCAACCTATCATGGAGAATGGCATTGCATTCTACCAGGCTAAAGATTTTAAAACCTTTTGTATTAGAAGGTCATAACTGATAGAAACAAGTTTCTTTAGGTCAACCTCGATTCCCAAAAAGGAAAAACGTTTAAAGGTCTAGGTAAAGCATGTTTGGATAGGAGGGTTGTTTTCATTCAAAAATAGCAGAGCTTTTCTTCTGGTTAACCTTGTATCCAGCAAAATTTAACTGCAAAATTTTCCCCACTGCATGAACCGATTTTTCCAAGTTAGTTAGAAATAAAACAATATAATCTGCAAAGATGGATAATAATAAGACAGAAGTAGTAATACTCATAGGTAATACTAAGCAAAAGCACTGTGGTGCAACGTTTGGAGCAAAAAGGAACTGCTAGTCAGTTTAACCAATGGAAAGTGAAGCAGAAGTGTGCTGTCATTATGCGTAATCATTAGCTGGGTATAGCATCACATGGCGAATATTTAGAGCAGGCATCTTGGCTTTAGCTCTATCGAAGCGCTGCTGTAGGCAGCGGTCATTGTGGTCTCTTGATCCCAGTAGTTCAGGAACTTCATGATCCCTATCCTTGACATTTTAGCTTTAGGGCTCTACAATCCAATGCTGTGCGCTGTCTTGATGATGGGGGATGAAGTAAAACAACCATCATGCATTTCTGTGAGCCAGAAATGCATACGTCTTTGTCTTCAGATATTTCGGGTAGCCCCACCAAATGGAGGTTAGATTGCCTGTTTCTGTCTTCATAACTTGTAATCTTGCTGGATAAGTCCGTCAACGTTTACTCATGTTGTTGAAGTTTCTCTTGTAGATAGGTTACATCATCTTCGGCTTGTGATATTCGCTCGTCCGCCTTGTTGAGTTTTCGTGAATGCGCCTTTCACACTTCTAATGGCTTCCAGTGTGTCAGAAGAGTGTTTCTCCATGTCGGCCTGTAATGAGCGAATAGTATTGAGAATTTCGCTGTTGGTAGTTGTCTCTCGAGGAGCATCTTCAAAGTGATCCAGATGTGGCGGCTGCGTAGATTTGTTAGCGTTAGCTGTAGCAGCATTAGCATTCACAATAGCAACATTGATACTGCTGTTAGATCTGGTAGTCTTTTTGTGGTTTGTTGGCCTGGTGTGGCACTTTTATTTGGTGACATGAACAAAATAATACGAAATACAAAAATGCGTAAAAAATGCTTGTCGGTCAAAAGTTACGGTCACTCATTTAAAGGGGGAAATGTGAGGTTCTATTCTGTAGGATTGTGGCTCAATTTACCAAATGAACTTGAACTGTCATGATGGGTCTTATATTTTTTGCCCACATGCAGAAACACTCACAGAGAGAGGATCAGAGTTAAACAGTTTATTTTTTCAGATACAAAAACAAGGTGACAGAAAACTGGTATCTCAGCTTGGGGGGTCCAGCGACCAGGAAACCTGGAGCGACTGCACAGAGGAGAGAGTGATTTGGTGAGTTCAAGGTCGGTGGTTAAAAAAAGGCTGATGACTGAAACTCAGATGTAGCTTGGACTCACAGTTTGAGGACGTGGAGGACAGGCTGGGGTTCCTGTTTGTGGAGGCCTTTGCTGGTAGGTGGTGGAGGGCAGACAGGCAGACTTATGGAGGAACAGAGGAGCAGCGGAGCAGACAGTCAACTGGGTTTCTGGAAGAGGTAGGCGTTTACATAAGGTGAGCAGTGAGACTCTCAGCGTCATGAGAAGAATCCTTCATGGGCTTGAAGGACCAGATTTAGCTCAGAGGTTCAGTCGATTTCCCGCCAAACATTCACAAAAAACAAGGTTAGAGCTTGTTGTCACTAGACAAATTCAAAGATTCACTCAGCATAAACTCAGGAGGCCTAGAGTACCCAAAACTGGCAGACACTCTGGTGACGAGGTGGTGACAGTCAGCTGCTCAAATACTCCTCAGAGGTGATGACCAATTAGCTGCAGGTGTGGGTAATTGAGATGAGAAAGGAAGCCCTCCAGGACAGAAGTGAATCAATGGCACCATCTGGTGGATGAACAGTGAAACTGAAAAAGAACACAAAACTACCCCACAAACTGGAACCACAACAGAACTAGGGTTATTTATAGGTTTGTGAACTTAGTTCATTAAAAAAAAGTGAATTATGAATGTGAGCTAGCTCATTTTCATCTGTGTGAACTGAACTTTGCGCTTGTTCTTTTTTACTATGAACTGGCACAACATCGCTTGTAATAACACCTGTATTATTAATCACAGGACGTTTCAAATAAGTTTGGTTTTAGGAATGAAGTTCGTGCTAGCCTGCTACTCCTCCAAGTGACTGCAGGATCACTTTTGCTTTGTCTTTTCTCTTCATTATGCCTTCTGCTTTTGCATTGCTTGACTGTTTGGAGTCATTCATCTGCTTTGCATAATGTGCATGATTTAATTATTGTAAATGGACTGCAAAACTGAGTGGTCCACAGTCAGCTGGTGGCACTGGGCCCACAAAGAGAGAGTTTCTAAGTGAATGTGTGTGAGAGAGGATTGAAAGCCATTTACAATTGCTTGATTTACTGTCTCTTTATCTATAGTGAATCATTTATTAGTCGGCAAAATATACCTAGATCATTTTGCCCCCCTGGTTAACCTCAGCTGGACTGTAATTTTTAACTGCTTGACATTAAATATAAAATCTATTCTTATGTAGATTTAACTCAAAGTCTCATTTTGACTAAAAAAACCTGACCAGAACAGTATACCTGAAGGCAAATGAAGTGTTCCCAGTCAAATACTATGGTCTGTGGGTGTTTTGCATCCTTCAGGACCTGAAAGACTGCTGCAATTCATGAAACAATTAATTCTTCCCTCTGTAGATGTCATGACCCAAATGCAGAAAACCACTTAGAGAACCTGGGAAAAAGTTTAACAGGTTTATTGAGGTAAACTACATTAGTAGGATTCTGGAACTCAGCGAGCTGGTGAACCGGATCTGGAAGTGAGAGGGGAAGTTCCCAGCGGTTAGTTCAGTGGCCCGTAGGAAACTGGATTAAGTTCTTGAATATAGAGGAAGCGGGACTCACGTTGGAGGGGGTTTCAGTCTTTCCCTCGAATCCAGAATTTGTGGGTTTATCCAGAGGAAAGGTAACTTGTTGGAGGGCGGACAGGTTGGTTTTGGTTGGACTCTGAGGAGCAATTTGAGCAGACTGCCACTTGGAATTCAGAAGGAACTTGAACGAGTCGTGTGGAGGTTTTTCCCCTGCTCAATGTGAACACAAAACAATCCTTCCAGGGGGAGAAGGCCAAGCATCCAGTTTGCAGGAAGGTTTCCTGGCAAAGGCAAAGACAAAAAAAATGTTAATCTTGGTGAAACAAAGGCTCAGGTTAAACTCTGAAGCACAATCTCAGCTTGGCTAGAGTACCCAAAACTGGCAAACACTCTGGCGACGCAGGTAGTGGCAGTCAGCAGCTCAAATCCTCCTCAGTGATAAACCAACAAGCCGCAGGTGTGCAGGAGGGCCAACGAGGACAGGGCACCACCTGGTGGTGGAGGGAGAGACAGACACAAAACAACCCACACAAACTGGATTCCTAACAGAGAAATCTGAAACTGGAATCTGGAGCCGTCTGTTTGCGACCTTAAGTCTGAGTGCATTTGATGTATTTAGCCAGTCTATCATCCAAAGCACAAATTGTTTAATAACGAAACATAAAATTAAGCCTTTGAGAGGCCGAGATCATTCATACCAACGCTAAAATGTAATCATTTGTCCTTCAAATTCATGCATTGTCCAGGTTCCAGGAAGCTGGTGCTGAATGGGGCCAGTCTTGTTATGAAAGATTTACAGGTTGTGATTGCAGTGGAAGAAGAGGGGTTCAGGGAACCCATTTATTTGCTGGATCCCAACTATATACCCCCTACTAGAAAGGGTCAAATGTTCAAACAAGATCAAAGTTAGTGAGAGGAAAGAAATTTACCGTAAATCAAAATAGATTTCCTTTCCTTCAAGGCATTAAAAACATGATGAAGGGAAAAAAAGCAAAATGCTAAAGATGCTTTCAACCTCACAGCAGATATGTGGACATGGAGGTGTACCTTCCAACATAATACCACTTCATTGATGCAGAGGACATTAATGTGCACAGTCCTGCTTGAAGTTGAGTATTTCAGTCACACATCAGAGAACTGGCTGGGCTAGTGAATGCACACATGAAGGACTTTGGAATCACTAATCAGGTGCATCAAATATGATTTGCTCTGTCAAGGATCTCTGTCTGCATTGCTCATGAACTGAATTTGGTATGAGAAAATAATTTGACTACTTTCCATGACCTGACTATAAAGGCTGCATAAATTAAACATATTTTTGCTCAGATGGGTAGAAGGTCACATAAGCTAAACCTACACATGGCGTTTAGCTCACTATGGAACATCTGCTGGAACAGTGGTGGTTCTAGATTAAATTTAAAAGGCTGGGGCCAGTGTTTTATTCAGTAACAGAACAAAAGACTAACAAACACATAGAACTGCTTTTATTAAGATGTTTATTAAGATAGCCACAAAGCCAAGGTTGCAGAATCTGGACCAAACAGATGAAAACTGTGTTCCTATCTTGGTATTATTAAAGATTAAGGACAACTGCAGTTTTGAAATAATGGATAACGACGAAATATTAAAATTGGTCCAAAGAACCTTTCAGTTATTGTCTTTTCTTTCAGCACATATTATCATAATTTATTTAGCATTACACTACAACACACAGAGAAAGTCTGTCAGCCAATTGGAGAGGAGTGTATTGAAGCCCAGCTGTTCCAGTTTGCCCATCAGATGCTGGGGGTGAGATGATGGTATTTAAAGCTGAGCTGAAGCCCAGGAACAGCATCCACACGCCTGTGTTCTTCTCCTCCAGGTGTGCCAGCCTCAGGTGAAGAGCAGAGGAGATGGCGCCCTCAGTGGAACAGATTCTGGCAGTACTGGAATGTGTCGAATGTTGGGGGGAGACTGGAGACAATGTGTTTTTTAATTTAATTTTAATATAATTTTTCTTTAATTTTTTATTTGAAATTCTCTAGAAACCATTTCTTAATTTTGGCCTGCAAACCCTGCATGCAGTTCTTTGCAAAGGTTATGAATATTTTTTCATGTGAAACTTTTTGTTCAAATGTAAATAAGAACGGATAAATGTTTTTCCTACAGTAATCCATCTTGTACATTTTTAATCTTTTGGCAGAGGCCTGTGTAATGTCTGATTTAAATAATGTTTTGGTCAAATGATATAACTTAAAGTGAATACTTTTCAGCGGTATGTTTAATTCCTGCCTTCACTGTACAAACTCAGAATATTATCCTGCAGTGCAGGTGATCAGAAAAGAAAGAGAACAATAACCGTAGCCCACATGCCTCAGAAGACTATTTCCAAACAAGTCTCATATGTGCACATTTGCATATCAGCATGTGATAATCACATTAAATGCCCACTTCATTGAATGTTTCAAAAGTTTATATTCCTTCATTGTGTAGTAGAAAATACCCAATCTTTCAGTAGCCTTATGGGATAGAAATGTGGCAATATTTCCTTTAAATATATATTTGAAACAGGCCTGTGTTGGAAATGGGAACAACAAAGCTTAGTCCAACATTCTCTAACGATCTCTGTTGCAAATTCCTCTTTAAGAGAGATGTGTCATCACCAACTGTGCAGACAGCTGGAGTGTGCATTTTGGTTGCCAGAAACAGAAGAGTATGGCAGGCATATTTGCAGGCTGAATAAAACAGGACAAAAAATGTTGACAAAAATCTAAGCTGTGAGAATATAAAGAGACATTTCCAGCAGTGGATAGAAATGGTGGCGCAGCAGTTTGGCTGGAGCCTAGTTGTTTGGAGAAGAGGAGGCTGTTAATGTAGATAAAGCTTAGTGATATATCACTATTTCTGAACAGCTGCTAGTAGATTGGTCCAAGTTAACTAAATCCAAAAAAGTTATGTGTTTCTACTTGCATACTTTATTTAGAAAAGGGGCTTAATGTTGATGAAAATTATTGAAACCAGTTCTCTGTATACAAACTTGAGCAAAAATAAAGAATGGGAACGGTTGCTCAAAACTGTTAAACAAGGTCCATCTTCATTATTTTCACACAGCTCTTTCCTTATAGCTGTGAAAAATCTTCTGTAGAGACCAGTGGTGGAGGAAGTACTCAACAATAGTACTTTAACAAAAGTGTTGATACTCAGTAAAATCTTCCTCAACTACAAGTAAAAGTTACTCAATCAAACATCTACTCAAGTTAAAGTATTGAGCTACTTAGCTTTGAAAATACCTTTAAAGGTATAGGGAAGATTGTCACGAATTTTTGATAAGACCTATTAGCCTCCATTAAAAAAATGCACAGGCAAAACCCCATTCCTGTTCCTAAGAAGTAACGCCTATTAAAATTGCACAAGAGCATGATGTGAAATGGATTTCTCCAAGTAGCATGCCAAACTTCACAACTGAAGCATCAGTGGGAAGCCGCAACCTGTGCTTTCAATGTACGCCAAAATCTCCCAATACAACTCTGGTCCTGTTTCTCTCTTCTGAGGCCTTTCTTTTTTTCTCATGCACTTTGTAAACACCTTTTCTCTTCCAAACCTCGGCCATTTTCAAAGAACCTGGGTGAAAAAGGTAAGCTTCAATGACTGTCTGAAACCATAGCTCACCACACATCTACACATGAAAGTGTGCACGTGGGTTGAAAACCTTTAAGCATTCAAAGTAAATGCATTTAAAAGTGCTAAAATATTTTAAAAGAATGCAAATTTAATTTTCTAATATCGGTACATTTCTGTATTAATTTCACAGTATTTGAAAGAACTTTGTTCACAAACCGTTGATGCATAGAACCACAACTTCTACACCACCTGTAAAGAACTTCAGCATAAAAATGCCCCAAAAGAAGAGGACAGCTCTTTTATTTATGACAAAGAAATTATAACTCTGCTTTGAAAACTAATCCTTCTGTCTATCTCAGAACAAAAAGACCCAGTATTCGATGTATAAAGACAGTTAGGTTTAAAAATAACTTTTATTTAAGAAGGAACTGCAGTGAACAGTGTTGGCGTCTAAGGCAGGAACCTCTGCAGGATGAGAACACAGGTTAGTGACCACGTCTATCTGGCAGAGTGTGATAATGAATGTGTGAGTCACTAACCTGGTCTTAACGTTCATTCCTTACCTAAAGAATGAGGTTGGTTCCAGCCGATCAGCTGCAAGCTAAACGCGGTGGGCACTACCCAGAAAGTCCCAGACGCTGAAGTCCCAGAGGTTGGAAAACAGGCAGGAGATCAGAACCAAGCAGAAGAAGGAAGGCAGGATAATCACTCAGGAATGCTAGGGGTGAATAATCTGGCACTGATGACTGGTTAGAAGGCTGGTTAAATAGAGGGGGGAGCAGGCGGATCAAATAAATGGTAATGAAAACTGTGAAATCCTAACCCTAAGCCTGTGAAAATGAAGCCGGGTAAATGAAATGAGTAATCAGAGCAGCCATCAGTACAAAGATGATAACACTTTCTGAGCCAAAAGGAAAAAGAAACTAGTAGCGTCCTAGAAATGGAGTGGAGTGAAAGTTAAGTACCCGCCCAAACAATTGCTGAAATAAAGTAAAGATACTCAAAAAAAGTACTTTAGTACAGTAATCCAGTAACTGTACTTTGTTACTTTCCACCACTGCTAGAAACACACATACAATAGTTTAGAAATTGATTCATTGATTTATTCAATTCAACAACAGGCTGCAAAGTAACAGAACTTGTAGTACCATTGCCTTGCAGCAAGGCATCTTTGAAAGAGAATGCAACCAGAATAGCTGAGGAGGAATCAGATGATCCAGAGAATATGGACGTTATAAGCAAAAGTTGTGTCTGTTTCAAAGCCTGCCCCATATGCTGGAACACAATCAGATTTAAGAGGTTGGCTCACACATACTCCCCTCTGTGGTTGGCAGATAGGCTTTTTCTGACCTGTGTGTAACTCAGGTAGTCTGAGAGAGGCCATTTTAAACCCTGTTTTACCAAAGAAGACTGACGAGGCACAGGAGGCACAAAATATCTAAGCAGGGTGGCAAAGCTGGACCTCTTCATTGAAATACACAATACATTTCTAACATGTAATAAGCCAAACATAAAAAATAAAAAAAAACACTTAAAAATACAACTTTAAGGTAAAGGCCTGCAAAGAAAAACAAATTTTACGCAAAATAAATAAAGAAATATAGAAGACAAAATGAGACAGAGAACTTCCATCCTCATGCATGACAGATTCTCATTTTCACCACTTATGCTTTCATAATTTTCTCATCTTTACTTTGAGCTTGTACTGTCAGGGGCCTCCTTTACCTGAGACCTTCCTGATCATCCAGTCTTCCTTTAAATTAACAAAATTTTCCCATCTTCCACCTTTTTGCCAAAGAAAATATAAATGTTTCCACTTTTAAATACATTTTTCATTGTGATCTCCAATTTGTACTAGGGTGTAAATCACATCCATGGCGATTCAATTCAGTATCGATTTCTGATTGACCCAACGACGATTTATTTTCATGATACTCAAGAATACACCGATTGATTAATTCGATTAATCGATTAATTTTTTTTTTTATTTTTTAGACCTTACAGTCTAAACAAAGTTTCAAGTTTGAAATAAATCAATGAAAGCTGTAATATCGTTATGCATTTTTTTTAGAAACAACAGCAAATAACAGAAGTAGAAAAGGTGCATCAAAAAATACTGCAAAAATACTGCAGAAAATCTGTGCAATGAGTGCAATGCAAAAACCTCAGCTCCAGACGCCCCGCCCCCTCCACAGGCGACTCGGCTGCACCTCCCCCAAATTGTAGCTGACCGCAAACAGTGCTGCAGACAGGAGGCTTGTTTTGTTTTTATGACCTAAATTGGCGGAAAACAACTCATTGAAGTTTGTCCAGCTAGAAGAGCGAGGTCTTGCTTGAGAACGCTGGGACCCTTTTTCCACCTGGATCTCCGCTCTTTTTGGCCCTCATGTCCCTCCGCCGTCGGACTAAACTCGCCCCACTTCCTCACCCGCCGCACGTTTATCACCCACACAGCGTGTAGCTCGAACCACGCTTCAATATTGAGCATAATTTAAAAATGTCTGCATCAAGCTCTACTGCAACACACTGCTGTAAGAGTATAACCAAGGAAGGGCGGTAGGAGAGCAAAATAGGTTTAGCGCCACCACAGCACGGAAGAAGAGTACGTTTTCCAGGAGCAAATGGATAAAAATAGACCGGAGGAAGAAAAAAAAAAACAAGAATCGATTGTCTTGCAGACGATGCATCGGATCGCCGGCTGTTGGATCGATGCATCGATACAAAAAAACGATTATTATTTTTACACCCCTAAGCTGTACGCATCGAGATTATATATATATAGATTGATTTCTGTGAAATTACTGGATGTTCATCTGCTGCTTTCAAGTTAACTGCCTTGTTACATATTTGTATTTACAGTATTCACTTACTTTAGCTTATTTCTTTGTTTCAGTCAATAGTTATGTCACAATGTATCTGATGTGCATTACTTACTGCTTTTGTTCGATAAACCCCCTTCTCTTTCAGGCTACCCTCTCCTCTGGTGATGTTTTTTAATGGAATGTCTTTCTCAGGAATTGTTCAAATTTAAAAGTTACTGCACCACAACGCAGTAATATTTAAATACTATGAATATAAAGTATTAGATATACGAAAAAAATTCACAACATTACAACTTTTTTTTTTCGTAGTTTTATGAGAATAATGTTGTAATATTATGACTTTACTTATTTTCTTTTTTTTCTCCCGCTTCATTGAGGACCATGTTATGGGGACAGTAGTTTCAGGAGAGGCTCCCAGATTTCTCTCCCCGTCAGTGTTGTTTTCATCAACAAAGGCGATGACGAAATTCTTTCATTGACGCTCCTTTTTTTCATGATAATAATGACGAGCTAAACATGTGTCATGATTTTATCTAAAGCTTGGACCCACATGCAGTGAAACCAATTCAGAGAGACACAGATGAAAAAGTTTAACGGATTTTTATTGAAGAGATTAAGCACAGTGCAGAGTTTCTCTGAACTCTGGTCCTGCCGGAACTGGAAGGTGAGGGGAAGACAGACTATTAGTTCAGGCTCAGTGGGAAATTTAATTTGTTGTTTTTGAAGAAGAGGATCTGATTGTTGACTCGCGTTTCCAGAGAAGTAAAGGATCTTTGACTCCAATCTGTGTGCTGTTTTCCAGAGTTTGTCTGATTCGATGGAGGGCGGAACAGGATTTACCCAGAACTCGGACGGTGTAGGTGAACGGAGACGCTTATTGCCACTCAGATTTCCTGCTGTACTTGAACAGCTCGCGGTGAAGATGATTCCCTTGCTCAGTGAGTAATTTCAACGTCCTCAAAAAGAGACTGGATCCAAACCTTCTATTTGAATCTCTGGCTCAGTTTAAGGCTCAGTTGATCCCTCCTGGGAGTGGAGGTCCGAAAAGGTCCAGTTTGCAGGATGACTTCCTGCCGAGAGGCAAAAGACAAAAAACAAAGTTTAAACTCAGGTAGATTAGTACTCAGTCTTACTCAGAGAAAAACTCAGCTTGGCCAGAGTACCAAAACTGGCAAACACTCTGGGGTAGTGGCAATCAGCAGCTTAAGAACACTCCGTTAACGAGGAAACCATCAGCAGGTGTGTGAGGAGGCGGACCAGAACCAGGCGCCTCCTGTTGGTGGAAGGGAGAACAACACAAAAAACAAACACACAGATAGGAGCCCTGACAACATGGATCTTTGTTAACGAAAACTTGATGACTTATGGGTGTTATTTTTCGTCAACGAGACGAGACCTGACTAAATAAGAATGTTAGGGGGTGGTTGGTCAGACATTTAAAATACATCCTGGTGCTGTAATCTGTTGGACAAGCTAAGCAGTATCAGCCGTGCTGCTGCGTTCCCTGTTTGATAGCACAGCCCACCTGGCAAGCAGTGCTGCAATATCTCTGCATGAGCACAGATACAACGCTCATGCAGAATGTGCACAGCACCGGAATCGTCCAGCAACTAAGTAGGTTCTCTCTGTATTTTCTTTTTTTTTTTTACATCAAAACCCTGTGAATGTATATCTTTGACCCCTGAGCAGCAGGGTAAATTGAAGAAATAAAGCCAAAATTGCCAAAGTAGATAGAATTTTTTTTTTATTCTTTGCTTTTTTGGTGCAATTAGATTTCATTGATCTGTGTGTAATGCATAATTCATAGTAGACCAGGAAGTTTTTGCTTTAGGATGGAAACCTTTAATGTCTAAAAACATTACTTTATTCTACATTTTGTCTCCTTGTCTGTTTGCTGTACTAACCAATATGATTGATTGATTGATTGATTGATAAGTACTTGGGATGTCTGTAACATGTGATGGTGCGCTGTCACCAATGGTTCCATTCAAGGTGCACAGTCACTATTTTTCCATGTGTGATTATACTAAGAATTGCACAATTGTATCTTCTTGGCCTAATTATAGAACTGTCGTATCCTGAACCTTTATCACAGGTTGTACTTCATATGGGTCCCACCCAGATAATCTTGCTTACGTTACTGTTGTGTCATTACACCATTGAGTCAGAGTGGCTGGAAGTTGGAGGGGATTTTGCTGCATTTGGCTGGCTTTTGACAGAGAAGGACAATTTTGAATGGCTGCTACTGTATATATATCACAGTTTTCTGCACAGCAGCAATGCTAAACTGCATGGCAGCATTCTATACCCAGCTATTGTAGTATCTAGGCAAGAGTTGGTAAAGAATCTAGTTGCTATTTGAAATTGTAATGGTGAACTTTTTTTTGCAACATAAAACTGACTAAAACTAGACTAAAACCTAAGTAGACTATCACATATCGTAACTATCATATATCTTAATGGCTAAAATGTGACTAAAACTAATAATAGTTTTCATCCTGAAAACTAAGACTAAATCTAAGATGGCTGTCAAAAGCAACACTGCTGCAAACAGAAGAGAAGATTATCAAAATCAGAGTCACAGCAAATATGTACAAAGCAATGAATGGAAGCCAGAAATTACAAAGATCTGGAAAGAAACAAATGAATATTTTTATATATAAGACAAATGCAGATGTGCTAAAACAACCCCTATTTGAATTGCTGCCTCACACTTTCCTGGATTCCACTAAGGGGTAAAACCCCTCCTCAGCCTAAGTTGGAATGATAAAATGGAAAATTCTTCTTAAACTTTGTTTGAAGCTTCTGTTGCCAAGTCTAAACAATACGCATTTCCAAGGAAACTTGCAAAGGCACAATAAATACAACTTGGTGAAATATAATCTGAGTGACTGAAAGTGACATTTTGAAAACAGGAGAGAGGGAAAGAAGAGCAGGAAAACAAGATGGATGCATGCTTTAACCATGTTTTTGTATTTTAATAATGACTAATGTCTCTGCAGAGTTAAGTTTATGTATGGTTCGAAGATCAAAACTGGCAGTTGTTCGTTGCTATTCCAGTGTTTTGGGATTTTCTTCGTCCAGATACTAGCAGTAGGAGACGAAACAAAAGGCTTCCACTGAAGCTGTTCATCAGCCAAAAATGTACCTTATAAAAACTTTTTCACATTTTTAAATATATTTAAAAAGAGTCCATGTACAATCAAAACATAAATGTTAGCATTTGATGCATGGTAATGCAGTTAGAACAGGCTCGTTTGCATATCTATATGTTTTCTGTTAAAAAGATGATATCACAGCAGAAATGATAGCTCAGCATATTATCTGCAGATTCCTGGCAGTTACACAAGATGAAACATATGTCACTTACTGTATCCAGTTATGACTCACAATTGCTATTTTCAGTACTATCACACAGTGCAGAGCTAACAGTCCTTCCCTCTCCCCTGACGAATTAGGAAGGGGGAGAAGAGAATTAAAAACAAAATAGCATTTTATTTATTTATTTTAGAAGGAAAACTGGAGTTCAAGCTACATTTCATGTCACCTTTGCATTTCTCTCTATAATTATGCTGACAGTAAAAAAAAAAAAAAACGAATTCCAAACTCATTTCCCACTCAGATCTAAGAATTATACACAGAACATCACAAGCTTACATTTTCCAAAAGAAATGCTGGAAAGCCAAAGAATAGATGATGATTTCAACCGTCATTCTCAGTTATATGGCTGATTTCAGGTTATCTGGGGAGTGGTGGCCTAGAACATTGCGCTTGGGTCTAGGAGGTTCTGAGTTCAAGACCCATGGACTACCACTCTGGGTCCCCTAAAATCCAAGTCTGCCCCCCAGGCGCTGTGCAATGGCAGCCCTCTGCTCCCCAATGGGATATGCTAAATGCTTAAATGTTGTACTTGTGGCAGTACAATGACAATAAAAGCTGAAAAATAATAAAAATCTAATATGTGCAAAGCAAGAAACTGGAAGTTTATGATTCGCTCCACTGGTTCCAAATTGATGCTCAGGCCTAAAGTGCTACACGGTCCTTAACATCTAAATGTCAGTGATGATTTCAATTGTCTCCTTGGTGCTGAGCTTGTGTTGGCTTATAACTGCACCAAATACCCAGTATTTGGACCTCCTTCTTCCACAAGGGTTGCATTTTATCAAATTGGATGAGGTTGCTTAAAACACAACAGCTACTGACACAGATGTCGATGTACAGCATCTCCAATACTGGGCTCACAGCACAGGCCTGTGGGACACTAGTGTAAAGACGAAGGTGGAGGATGTGGAGGTGTCCATTTTGACATGAGATAACAAGGCTTAAAATACTTTTAAGGCCAGCCTTAAAAGTAGACAGGGTGTTGTTGTGATTACGTGTCGCTGCATGCTAATGGCGAAGCTAAAGGCTTCGTTCATCGATACCGGATATTGCTGTTAGCCTTGAGGGGCTAACATTATACCGCGCCGATAGAAACAGCAAACTCAGTGGTAAGAAGGGGGGCCCTGTGTTTACGTGAACAACAAATGGTGTAAAAATGCTAGATCGGTCGCAGCTTCTGCTCTCCAGATATCGAGTTTGCTTTGATTTTAACCAGGCTAACTTGAAGACTGTGCTCCCTAATTTTTACCAACATATAGAATTCAATTCAATTCAATTTCAGTTTATTTATATAGAGACCAATTGGCAATACAAGTCATCTCAAGGCACTTTACAGTTCAACCAGATCATACAGTGAAATTGATTCAAAGTTTTTTTATCTAAGGAAAAAACCAGTTGATTGCATGCGACTCATTGACTCTTCATCAATCTCTCACACTAAGTATGCTTGTAGCGACGGTGGAGAGGGAAAAACACCATCATTCCACAGCATCTGATGGGCAAACTGGAACAGCTGGACTTCAATAAAACCCTCTGCATTTGGCTGCTAGACTTCCTCACCAACAGACCTCAGTCAGTCCGGGTTGGACAGAACACCTCTGATGTCATCAGTCTAAGCACAGGCTCCCCTCAGGGCTCATGAGTCCCCTGCTGTCTACTCTGATGACACACAACTGCGTCCCCAGTTTCATTACCAATCACTTGGTGAAGTTTGCCGATGACACCATGGTGGTGGGCCTCATCAGAGACGACAATGATCGGAACTATAGAGAGAAGGTGGAGGAGCTGGTGGGCTGGTGCAAAGATAACAGCCTGATCCTGAACATGAAGAAGATGAAGGAGATCATCAGGAAGAACCGTCCTGACCACGCTCCACTGGTCATCAACAGCTCAGCTGTAGAGGTGGTCAACAGCACCACATTCCTGGGGGTTTACAGGCAACCTCATCTGGAATGTAAAACACCACCTCACTGGTGAAAAGGGCACAGAAGCGCATTTACTTCATGCAGAGGATGAGGAGAGTCCCCATCATCACATCACCTTCTGCAATCAGATGATATTGCTTTGTACACTGCTGACAACTTTGTTCACTACATCTGAGTTGCACCTGTGGATGTATTCAAAGGTTGACCTCAGAGATTCTATGTTATGAATATGTGAAACTCAAAGGATATCAACCAAAATATCAAAAAGTTTTGGATAAAATTCCTAAATGCATCTTTAATCTTTTTAAACAGTTACATGGAAGTGTAATCACCATGGAGGATCTATCAATCACAGAGCCTGGTCTTTGAACAATCCAAACCAACGGACAAGAAGCAGCGTACAGAGAGCTGGTGAACCACTTTGTGCCATGGTGTGGAAAAAAATCATCTAATTCTAAATGTCAACAAAACAAAGGAGATTATTTTAGATTTCAGAAGAAACTTTGAAAAGTTGAAACCTGTAAGCATCCTTGAAGAAGAAGTGGAGGTGGTAGAGGAGTAGAAATACCTTAGTGTTCACCTGGACAACTACTAGAGGTGCAACTGTGAAGCAGTCTAAAGGAAAGGACAGAGCAGACTGGACTTTTAAGGAAGCTTTAAGCCGGGCACTGTTATTAAGAAGCTGCGATTTTTCAGGCTGATGGGTGTGTCGTGAGTCGTAGTGTACAGGGGGTTACGAGCTGGCGATCAACCGTCGTGGGCAAATCACTCAAGTTGCAAACAAGGATTCTTCTTTTTAATTCCTCCTCGTAGATGTAAACACAGCAGCATGGCAGGGATGCAATGAGTGAAAGGCAGCCCGTCTGCAAAATTGACAGAACCGCCAGCAGCCACGCCTGCTCAGCCACGTCCTTTTTCCAAATACGTTAGTCGCCCTTTTCTTTCTATGACCCCTTAGCACAAAATTGCACAAATAGCCAAGGCAGCGCGCAGCGCGGTTGACTATATTGGAGCTTAATATCCCTCTTTTATTTGTTTGACATTAGGATAGAGAGCTACAGAGCAGCGCAATCTCACTGAGGAGCTCAGTCCGACGTGGATTTTAGTCGTACAGTGTGAGCAGGTAGACGCCTCAGAGCTTCGGGCCGAACATAAATCATGAGCTGCGAACTCACACTGTACGACTAAACCCTGCATTTAGTCGTACACTGTGAGCAGCAGATGCATGCAACGAATGAAAGAAATCGCACAGTGTACGCCAGGCTTTAGGTCCTTTTGCATTTGCAACATATCTTCTGTGAATCTGTTGTGGACAGGTGTGATCCTCCATCCTCCTGCTCAGGTAACATGAGTTAGAGCTAATTAGCATAACAAGCGGGGGGAAAGAAGGCTGGCTCTGTTCTAGAAACGCCTCTAGAACCTCTGCAGATGATTTCACAAAGAATAATTCTTCATAAAAGTGAAGAATATTATGGACAACAGTGAGTATCCTCTTCAGATTTTTAAATAACAACAGAGTGTCTTCAGTCAGAGGCTTCTCCATATGTGGTGCAAGACCAGACCTCTACAGATGATCCCCCTTCCTACACTTATAGTTTATAGTCAGAACCAGGCCGTCTGGGTGTGTGTCGCAGTGGTTACAAATGTGCCCCCGCCGCTTCCGCAGACACTCTGGTGCACCTCTCTAAAATTGTAGGTATACCGGCAGACAGAGGAGGCCTCTGATTTGTCAATCTATCACTATTCGTATTTCCTGTTTGGTACCTTACTGGCTTGTTTTGTTTGGCCTATGACCCGCCATTGTGGAAGAAGCGAGGGATTGCATGGAAAAACGCTTGGGACCATTTTTTCCACCTGGATCCCTGCAACTTTTCGCCTCTCGTTGTCCTGCGCAAGCACGCACAAACTTTCCTCCACTTCCTCACCCGCCTCGGCTGCATCTAGACCCACAGCTAGTTCATGATTGTCCCTTTTGCGTTGTGGCGTGGGATAAAACAGCGCAGACCACGCTTCAAAATTGAGCATAAATCAAAAATATCTGCAAAAAGCTCGCTGCGACACACTGCTGCTGGAGTATAACCAGCCCTTTAGATAAAGTTTATTGTCATCTTGTATAGAAAGAGTGTATACAAAACGAAATTTTGTTTTGATTTTTAAAGGATTTTGTAACCGTAGCTTCAGCAGGCATTGGTGATCGTAGATGCGAGATCAATGCCTGGTTTGTAGCGTTCTGAACGGCACGTTTTGTAGAATTGTCTAGAGCTGGGCTTGGTCGCTGCCGCCAGGCGCCGCCATGATCATCAACCTACAAACACCTGTTTAAAAAATTAGTTACTGCAACATTTTATTTCCCTTTGGGTTTAATAAAGTTTTTCTAAATTGAATTTTCAATTTAACTGAAATAGTTCTCAATTAACAAAAAAATGTGGATGGAATAAGTGGGCATGTTGTTGGTGATCTACACAGAACGCACATGCAAAAGAAAAA
>JAGKQL010000046.1:11757729-11819613 GCA_018398635.1 Cyprinodon brontotheroides | reverse complement strand
AAGACAAATAAATATATCTACAAAGTTCTTTATTTTATGCATGGTGCTCTTTACATGTCTTCATCTGATGTTGAAGTGTGGGTTCACAATAAAGAAAACATTAGAAATGTCCATCCATAGTAAGACAAAGAAGTGCCATGATAAATAAGACAGCTTAGTGAAGTTACTATAACATGCAGCTAAGACAGTCCTGAATGAAGTAAAAAAGTAATACTGTTTGAATCTGAACAAAATCACAAGTTACACAAACATGAGGAGCCTAACCTGACTGGGCAGTGCGACGTTTGTGGTTTAATCTCTTATCCTCGATGTAACATTTTCCCAGCAGCTCTAAAAGTTGCTGTATCGTTTTTGTGATGTAACTGTCACAATCAGCCCTGACAGCTGATCTAAATGCTCACTTCACTCACCTGCCTAACCCCCCCACTCACTATCATTCAGCTTATCCTCCTTCTGCTTTATATATGTTTCAGCCTAGCTATCAGGGCCTGATCATTGTATATTTGAGTTAGTGTTTTTGGGTTTGACTTATGCCTTGGTTCTATTTTTCGTTCTGGGAGGCCAGTGATTAGAGAGGATTGTTAGTGTTAGTCTTGTCTTAGTGTGTCCTGGCTCTTGCCCGCTGAGCATGCTATGTTCCTGATTAGGCTCGACGGGGAGTGGGGGGCTAGTTTAAAGCTCTGTAGTCCAAGCTCTTATCCACTGAGGTGTGCCTTGCTCCTGTTTTGAATCAGTGGAGGGAGCCAGTTTAAAGTTCCGCAGTTCTCCTGGTACCATTTCTTGTCTCTGCCTCTCAACTACTGAGCCCGCCTGTCTCCATCTGGTCAGTGTCTGCCTAAGCTCGTTGCTGGACTCAAGGAATTGTGAAATATCTATCTGAACCAACTTGGTGGATTCCTGGAACCCTGGATCTGTCTGTTCCTGCTCTGATTGGAACCCCTGACCGGGTTACTGACTCCTGGAAGTCAGAATCGTCCTGTTCTGGACTGTTTCCATGACTTCCACTCCTGCCTGCTCTCTGGAGCTGCTACATCGGGAACACTCTGGGTTGCTCCTGCCGCATCTTGGTGGAAGTACAGTACATTGGCTGACTGAACTGTTAAACCAGGTAAGTGACTCACATTGATAATCATTTTCTGTCAGATTATCGTGGTCACTTACCTGTTTCCCCCTATCCAATGTGTCAGTGATGGATTGTTCCCTGCTTCCCCCCGCAACCGCTGAAGGTCCACAGCACCATGTTCTGTTTCTTTTGTTTGTTTTAATAAACGTTTTGAAACTACCCACTTACTTGCCTGAATACTGGGTCCTACTTTCTGGAGCGTATGACTGTAACACAAAATTTATTTTTTTATTAAGTGGCTCATCTAAAGAGATACAAAATTGACTTCCTGGACGTAAACATATTCTAAAAGCCTTAAAAGGATTAAAAAATGGCCAAAGACATATTGTAGCTAAGTTATTCTGTAAAAGTTTGCTAGAATTTCAGTTCTAATAACAATGATGCTGCTTTAAACAAGTCTTTTTAAATCTATTTAAATAAACTGGAGAGACATCAAATAAGAGTGTGCACTGCCCAATAAGAAGTTAAGATAAAAATAAAACAAATTCAGGTGAGGTGAAATGATTGACTGCTCAGTGAAAAGGGAAATAAGTGTATTTAAGATCAAGGAATGATTTTAATAAACAGCGATGGTGTCAAACACGGTTCGGAGTCTAAATCTAAACTATAAAACACTAAAAATACAGAGATGGTAATAAATAAAGGAAGTTTCAGTACTATGTGATCTTAATAATTCCCCCTTAGTGTGACACAAGCACTACGACAACAACAGCTGAAACGATCAAAGGGTGTCTAATGACTCTGTAGGTGTTGAAGCCAAATCTTAAATAGGACTAATTAAGTCACTCATCCAAATTCAATGCCCTGCTTTGATAAATTAATCAATTTGTACATATGATGAAAAAATATCTTTTCACATTGAGAGGGAAAATAAAGTATTTACTGTACAAGACGTATCAACAAACTGAAAAACGTTGTGAGGAATGCTCCAGTCCAGTAGATTCTCACAATACTTTTGAAAGCATTTTTCAGCACTTTGTTAAAAAACTGTTGACTTTCAAGATTTTGGTAACCAATTCTGATGGTAAGAAAAGCTGTAGAAAAATAAAGTTGAAATCTCAAGATTAAAAGACCAAATGCCCTTCGCTGTTTTTTTCTTTTTTACTTTTTTAATCTCCACACAAATAGGAGGAATACATCAATTCATGTTAGATTCCTGTTACTATGAAAAGGTTTATTTTTTGAATTTCAATTTTATTCAAAACTTTAGAAGATTGCTCTATAGGTAGAGGACGGAAAGGGAGGGGGGAGGTTTCTCCTTGTGGCTGTCTCCTTTCACCAAAACTCAAACTCTTGAAGGTGAACTCGATTCCCCGCTGATGCTTCCTCCCTCTGATAAGGTCTGGTCATGTCGAAGGCAGGGCCGCTAGACGTAATGATTGGGGTCACTGAGGTAAAATGTTGTGATGGAGACATAAAAAAGAAGAAGGGGCGTCTGAGTGGGCTGAAGTCCAGTTCAAGGATTTAACAGTATGGAGAGAAAAAAGAGAGAGATTAACATTAATAAAGCAGAACAACTGTTTTATACTAAACTGAAATACTTACAAACATAAGCTGAAGATTGTAATATCGATTGAGACAGCTCTGAAAAGTTACACCCCTTCCTCTCAAAAAATGTAGCCTTAAAATGGTAAGAAAGATCCCAGAGTCCCTAGCGGCGTCCCTCAGAGGTTAGACCGTGGGCCCACTTTGTTTACCCTTTAAATTAAAGGAAAATTCCGGGTTTTAACACTTTTAGCCCCTTTTCTGTAGTGTCCAGGATGAAATCGAATGATCGACACCAAAATTTTGACAATTGGTCCTGTCTCGGCTATTTGGCTCATGCAGAATCCCCCCCTGGCTGCTTCAGAATGGCTTGCATAGTGCATGTCAGATAATGTCCTTAAAACAACCTTAAACGTTATTTTTTTTAAATATGCTACTCACCGGGTCGTCAGCGCTGTTCAATGACGTTCCAAAAAAGTTTCGTGAAGAAAAACCGTTCCTGTCTTGTTTTATTTAGCATTTTGTAAATCCCAGAACTATTTTTTCCGATACATCACAACCGCTTATAAACTTCCGCTTCCCGTTCGAATCTGAAGCGTTGCACACTCCAGACGGCCAAAGTCCAATATGTCCTCCTCAAGAATCCACCTTTCGTATTCCATTTTCAGAGTTTTTTAAAGTGTTTAACAGAGACGTTAGCACCTCGACGTCGGAGTACACAGAGTGAAGCAGAAACACTTTGGCCTTGCGAAAAGACTACAACTATGCGTAAACAGGCCCCATTTCCGTTTCCGGTGGCGGAGGGATATTGACTATTCCAACAGAACTCAATGGGATTTACAAAATGCTAAATAAAACACTACAGGAACGGTTTTTCTTTACGAAACTTGTTTTTGAACGTCATTGAACAGCGCTGACGACCCGGTGAGTAGCATATTTTAAAAAAAGAATGTTTAAGGTTGTTTTAAGGACATTATCGGACATGCACAATGGAAGCCATTCTGAAGCAGCCAGGGGGGGATTCTGCATGAGCCAAAAAGCAGAGACAGGAGCAATTGTCAAAATTTTGGTGTCGATCATTCGATTTCATCCTGGACACTACAGAAAATGGGCTAAAAGTGTTGAAAACCGGAATTATCCTTTAACATCGTCAGTCACTTGTAGACGCACATCACAAGTAATTTTAACACCTTTCTAGAATAAATAAAATTCTTTAAAAACTCCAATATAAGTGCAATAAAAAATGTCATAATTAGTTATTAATTCCAAAGGAAAAGTAAAGATTAATGGGACTGATTAATAAAGAATTAAGACATTTCTTTAGAGTTGTCCCAGGTTATGATGACAGTGAACAGGTTAATTTCCTGTAGTAGTCAGTATTACAGCAGACCTAAAGAACCCTCTGACTTAAAAATAAAAAGCTGTTGTACAAACGTATCATGAAGTAAATACGACGGAGTATTAGGGCCACCCATGAAGAGAAAAAATATTTTTGCCATGACGAGATTAAACTCGACATGTCGACTTTAAAGTCGACACGTCGACATTAAACTCAACATTTTGAGAATAAAGTTGAAATGTCATGTTGAGTTTAATCTCGACGTGTCGACTTTAAACTCGCCATCTCGAGAATAAAGTTGATATATCGTGGCGACTTTAATCTCGACATTCCAAAGTTTGGAGAAAAGAGCAACCGCGCTCCACAGCTGCAGTCTGCGTTTTAAGAGTGAAGGTAATCTTTGACGTGCTGCAACTGTATAGGATTCTGTGCATGTATCCTGTGCAGCGGTTGGCTCTCTTGAACTAATTTAAACTTTATTGTCGACACATCGAGATTAAACTCAACATGACATTTCAACTTTATTCTCAAAATGTTGAGTTTAATGTCGACATGTCGACTTTAAAGTCGACATGTCGAGTTTAATCTCGTCTTGGCAAAAATATTTTTTCTCTTCATGTGTGGCCCTAATACTCCGTCGTAAGTAAAAGCTCAGGCTTTCCCAAAATTATATTAATTTTAGAGCAGCATCATTTTAGTTCCAGAAATAACATAAAAAGTAGACTTCTGTCCCCAACTACTTGGTTTTCTACTAAGGCCCCGTCCACATGAAGCCGAACCCTGGCCTAAACGCACAAATTTTTCACCAAACCAGCCTCTCATCCATACGAAGCCGGCGTTTCGGGGGTCTGTAAACGATCTTTTTTTTATTCAGCCTTCAGAGTGGGAAGATTCTGAAACGCCGTTTTCGCGTTTCCATCTTTAAGCTCTAACCGCATTTTTTTTTTACACGCATGCGTCATAGCGTCGCCTCTAAACACGCATGTGCGACACAGTATCACAACAACAATGGCGCCGTACTGTGTTGAATGGTTGCTGCTCATGCTACTCACCCTGCTGTCGGGCTTACAACAGAATCTTCTTCTTCTGGAATATCTCCAGGAAGAACAGAGCAATATCGACCACATAGTTCAGCACCTGAATTTGACTGAACCACGAAAATGGACCCGCAGGGCAACCATGTATAAATATTAGTGCGCATGCCCAACATTTCGTCGCTTATTTTTGCTTTGGCACCACAGCGCCACTTACAGGCCTGGCATACATTTTGCAGCGTTTTCATGCATTCGTGTGGACGATCACATTTATTTTACGTCTCAAATTTTGGAAAATATCAGCGTTTCATGTTCGTTTTGACTTCGTGTGGACGGGGCCTAAATTGGGGTTATTCACACCTTAGTAACGCTGTTTTGTGAAAACTGAATTCGGCCCAAAAGCTCCAGACATTTATAAAATAAGAAAAGCTGAAACTTAAAAGACTTGTATTTCTTCTTTTATTCCATCTTTACAGGAACCACAACGATAGAACGATCAGAATATGTAGCTCTCTAAACCGAATTCCTGCTTCATTTATCTTTAGTAAAATTAAGCCCTGCAGGGATCTGCCTAAAAAGTGTGTACTCACTAGAACTAAGAAAGTAGAGCACATCAGCCCAGTTCTAAAGTCTGGTTCCAGACAGCCTTTAAAATCCTTCTGTTGGTCTATAAATCACTGAATAACTGAGGTCGAAAATATATTTACAGACTGTTTGGCAGTGGATCAACAGCCAGACCTCTCAGGTCTACTGGATCAGATCTACTCTGCAGAACCAGAACCAAACCAAATATGGAGAAGCAGCTTTAGTCGTGTGCTCCATTGATCAGAAGTGAACTTCCAGAAAACTGGAAAAGAGCTAAAACAGTCAGTTACTTTAAATCCAGTTTAGAAAATTATTTATTTTGACTGTGCTACCCAAACCACTGCACTGTTTTTATTTAGATTTTTTTTAAAGGACAGAACTTTAAATTGTCTTGCTACGGAAATGTGGTATAAATGTAAATAATCTTGCCTTTCTTTAAAGATATTTTGTAACAATATAAAATGCTGTATAAACCCTTTATTTGGTAAACTTTCTAGCTTCTAAATTGCATTCTTGTTGGCTTCCAACCTCCTTTCTTTCTTCATTACAGCGATTCTTAAGTGTCTGAAATGGTCTTTAAATAGTTGCTCGTTACAATTCCTGTTGCTCAAGGACATGAATGTATCACACAGTAAGAGTGGATTTCATGATCCAGCAAATCCATGCTGTGAATCTTAGATTCTGTCATGCAAAAGTTCCTGTGAATATGTTTACTCTTTAATCCAATGTCAGACTGTTGTTATTTATCCTTAATCTACATTGGTGCTCTTCCCCTGCAGTAGTTGATCTATGTTTCTCATAACATTCTGTCATAAGTATTCAAGTATTTACTATCAAACCTGCATTTGTTTATTACAAACTGTATATACCCAAAAGTATCGAAGCCGACTCTCTGCTAGCTTGTCTTTGTGTATGCCCCCAACAAGTGTTAAAAAAAAAACTACTTGGCTTATTTACTACTTACTATTTGGATTATTTGGTTCTGATACTGATGTACCAAAAGCAAATTGGTCTTGAAAATGTGCACAGCCCCTTTTCAACTCCAAGGTTTCCCTCCTGCAGGTTTTTACAGTTGTAGCACTCCTCAGTGACCCCTGCAGGATATGCTGGGAAGTTTTTTTTTATATCGATCCAGTTTAATCCAATTTCTATAAATCCTCTATAGGGGCGAGAGTGGCGTTGGATGTAGGAGTTTGCCCTGAAATCGAAGGGTTGACAGTTCAAGCTCCGACTTTCATTGTCATTGTGTCCTTGGGCAAGACACTTCACCTGCATTGTCCACTGATGGTGGTCAGAGGCCCGTGGCGCCAGTGTACGCAAGTGCAGTCCCGCTTCTGTCAGTGAGCCCCAGGGCAGCTGTGGCTACAATGTAGCTTGCTCACCTCCATCAGTGTGTGAGAGTGTGTGTGTGAATGGGTGAATGAATGTAGTGTAAAGCGCTTTGGTCAAGTCTGCTGACTTGAATGAAGGTGCTATATAAGTACATGCTATTTACCATTTATTCCATCTATTAACTATTACCACTTCCAGTAGTGTGAAAAGGTGTTTGTCTGCTTCCTGACTTTTTTTTTTGAACTATGTTTGCTGCACTTATGTGTTTTGGAACATTTAACCAATTCTAAATTTTTGTCATAAACATGAAAAGTAAACACAGAGTGCAGTTTTTCATTAGAGGTGTTTAATTAACATGTAAAACAACTATTTTATTTTTTAAGCAATGATGAAAAACATCAGTCTTGTCGCCAGCTCATCACTTGAAAATGATTGGTGTTCCCTAGGGAGCGTGTTTGCCAGTTTGGGGTACTCTAGCCAAGCCTTGTTTATACTGAGTCTAATCTGAGTTTTGCATTTTGAGTTTTGTCCTCTAGCCAAGCTGAGATCACATTGAGTTTTACTGAGCTTGTTTCTCCCTGAGTCTCAACTTTGTTTGTTCTTTTGCCTTTCGGCAGGAAGCCTTCCTGAAAACTGGACCTTTCCGGACCAGCCTTCTCCCCCCAAGTGGGATCAACTGAGTCTTTACACTGAGCGACGGATTACAAACAGGAGGTTTGGATCCAGCCACCTTTGAGCACGCTGAGATCACTCTCTGAGTGAGGGAATCATCTTCACCACGACCCGTTCAAGTACCACAGGATAACTGAGTTGCAACCGGCGGCTGCATCATTCCACTCCGTCTGAGTTCTGGGTAAACCCTGTTCCTCCCTCCACCGAATCAAACGAACCCTGGAAGACCAACACACAGACTGGAGTCTGTTTCTCTTCTTCTCTGGAAACGTGAGTGGCAACAAAACCTCTCCTTCAAAATGAATAACTCCAATTCCTCACTCAGCCTGAATCTAACAGTCTGTCTTCCCCTCGTCTTTCAGTTTCCTGGCCGAGCAGAGTTCGGAGGAACTCTGCACCGAACTCAAGATACCTTTCAATAAAACCCGTTCAAACTTTTACTCTGTGTCTCTCTGTTTGGCTTCACTGCATGTGGGTCCGAGCTTTAGATAAAATCATGACACATCTGTGCTATTGTCACCAAGTGAAGAGGTAAATGATGAAGAAAGAGGTTCAGTATTTACTGGAAAATGGTTTGGCTATTTAAAAAAAAAGTAGCTCCTGGAGCCCTCCATGTCTTCTTACACCAAAGTCAGATGGTTCTCAATGTTTTAATACAGACTTTCAAAGAATAACTCAGTTACAGTCCCTGATTTGCAACCATTGCCTTGCATGGAAGACTGCATAGAGCACATTGGTCCAGCCACCTATATAACCAAATTGGATCTGCTGAAGGGGTACTGGCAAGTTCCCCTAAATGCCAGAGACATTAAGAATTGTGCTGTCTATTCGGATGACATCATAATCTATTCATCATCCTGGACTGATAGGGGCTTGGTCGCCATGACGTAGCACTTGGCGCCGCCGCCATCTTGAATGCCTCTTTTACCGCCGCTCAGACTACTGCCTATGACTACCGCGTACAGACTGTACTCCCTCTCAGCCATGTTTTAATTTGATTAATTTCACCTTTAACTTGATTTCAACCATGGTAAAACCGTTGCTGTATTGTGGGCTGTAACAGCTCAACACATGACGCTTATGGAAACATAGAAAATGGGTTAACTTTCCACCGCGCTTCCTGACTGGAGGCGTAACCATGGAGACCATGCGGCCAGAGATAAAGAGTCGCCGGGCTAGATTGGATCGCTGCTGTAAGACTTAATCAACATAACTTTCCACAGTATCCCAATGTCAATGAGAGTGTGAACCCTGCATTTTCATTCTGGTAAGTTAAAGATTGAACGGTTTTATTTTATAGCCTACTTTGTTTCTTTCCTTCAAAGTTGGGATCTTTTATGGGAAAATAATAAAATCGGCAGCGGGAAAAGGCTCAAATACGTGAGAAACCCGGAGGGTTGGCAGTTAACGCTACTAACTACACCTTGGAAACACATAGCAGCTAGTTAAAAGTACATTACATGCGGGAGTGGTTGTTAGCACTAGCGGTTAGCAGTTGCTAAACTAGCAGGTTCCAGAGCCCGCCTGATCACAGCTTACCTTCGTATGGATTACTGTGTTCCCACTGCTTGCTGGCTTTATGATCTGCAGCTCCTGAACCCATCCATTCATGAACTGCACATGAGACTCAAAGGACTTTGTAGCTTCAGAACTGTTTTGAAGTATAGGCGCCACTCATCGGTGCTCCACTCATTATTTGGAACTTTATGTGGATCCAAATTATTAATAATGCTGATTTTGTCAACATACCGTTCCGTGGCGTCTAAGTATTTAATGTGTCCTGTAAATTCCAGATCTTTTTCGGGATTTTGACATCTTTTTTCTCTCTACTTCTACGTCTCTTCTTTCAACAACAACGTTGTATCAAAGCTATGTTTACGTTTGCGTAGCCCTCAATATGATCGCCACGTCCCACAATGCAACGCGGATCCCGAGCCCTATTAACACTCTGAAGATTGTGTTGATATGATCAGTCCAAAAACAATTCTCCTTTAGGTGATTTAAAGGACAATGGTGCCGCACAGACGGGAACAGAGAGTTGCTGCTAGCACCTGGATCTATGCATTTATAGCAGAAGTTAAAACTTAACATGCAAACGTTACAGCAAACTCCTGCAGCACTGGATTATTCACAAGTAGGGTTTCAAGTTCATGGAAAAACTAAAACCCTGGAGTGAAACATTGACATTGTTGTGCTTAGTGCAAAGGAAAATCGCAATAAAATCTCAATCCCAAAATTGGTTGAAAATTATCGCAATTTAGATTTTTGGCAAAGCCCTAGTGTTTACACAACAGACATCGGGACAAGATAGCTGTGATGTAGAAAATAGTGGAGGACATGTTCTAGTAATTATACTATAAAAATTTGTGTCAATAATACAATTTACTAACGGAACAAGGTAAAGAGGATGTGAGGTCTTAATCTCATCAGCTGGTTTTACCACTTATTCACAATGACTCCTTCATTTGTGCTTCCTCCGTTCTAGTCAGTGTAGTAATTCCCACTGGCTCAGTGCAGTACAGCACGACGAACAGCCATTTTGAAAATGTAAAACCCCACACAGGAAGTCAAACAAGCAAAGGGTAGAGGTGAACTGATAGTTTTTAAAATAAGATGCGATGCTACACACTAAATGTGGATTGCTGCAGTGCTAATTTTGCCAGGGATGACGTTCGTATTCCACTCTCAGTTTGTGGGATTTGTTCATGTATTGCCTTTTTTTTAAATGTACCACATACACTTTATTTTTCCTGCTTCTAAACGTCAGTCTGGTATGTGCTACGGAGGGAGTTGGATTCACCGGAACTGCTTCTATTTGTGATAAAGTTCTAAAAAAACCCAGCAAGGATGCAGGTTTACTAGTTTCCACCCACCTATTGTGCATCCACCCACTGTGTCCCTACAGGTGCAAATGATGCTAATCAGTGGTACCCTGTGAAGATAACATCCTGTATTCACGATTTCATTAGCTGCCTATGGCCTTATTTTGTGTTTAGTTTAGCAGCTAAGGGGGAGCATTTCATCAAGTTTCCCAATCTGCAACAACTGTTTTAAGAAACATGTATAATAGGAGTTACAACAACCTATTTTTTTAACTAAATCAAAGACCTTGTCTGATTGGGTGTCTATAGTAGCTTTGTTCCAGGTGGTGTCAACAGCTAATGGATAATTTATGTGCTTTATGCATGAGCATTTGCCTTTTTCAGTAGCTCCTCCTACATAATGTCTTCCTGCCCCATTAATGAAAGGCTTATTTACATCCATCTGCATAGAGAAATTGTTTGTCTTGAGCAAGAAGACTCATATTCATCCAGTTATGTCAAAATTGTGACATACAAAGCAGGGCTAAAAGAATTAATCGGATTAATTGATTATCAAAATAGTCATCAACTAATTTAGTAATCAATTCATTTTTAACTGGAGTAGAGACTCTAAAACATGCCTTTAGTTGACTGAGCAGTAATTGAGCAGTAATTATACCAAAAAATGTGAAAAGAAACAGTTGTATTTAAGAAAATAAAAGCTTTTTCGTCTGTCAATATGTGTTATCCAGAACTCCCCAAGTGGAAAAGTTTTGTGCCCCATTCCCTCCCGCCCTCTGAAACCAATCTGTGCCGAGTTTGGACCGTTTGGATCTGTTAACCGAGCCAAGCTTGGTTCCTTATGACCATTTACACATCACGCTACACGGTTCCTCATCTTCTATCTGCGGTCCACGATACTAGAGCTATCAAGGCGGGAATTACGCAAACAAAAATGGTGCAACCCATAACATTTAGGAACCTATGTGCCTGTATAATGTCCTCAACTCAAATCTCAACAGGAGCCTCTGTCTCGCCAGCATCTCAGGTAGCATCACGCTCTTTTGATGCCATTTTTTGTTAATAGGCTGAGAAGAAGTTTGTGTTATGAACAGGTGAAGAGACGTGAATTGCAAAGCTGGACATGCAGGAAAACTTGCAGAATGAGTCACTGACTGTAAACAACAGATGGCGGTCTGCTCATGTGCTCTTTTTTATCAGCGAACTGAGCCACAGATGAACCGCATCGAGCCCTACTGATTAACTAGTACTAGATTTAGTGTGGTTCAGTTTGTTAGGTTTATTCTTTATACATTCTGTGCATTGTTATTCTGTTAGCCAGATTAGGCCTTCCTTCACATTGTGGATGTCACTGTGTGTACAGATGCCATCTAATCAGGACAGCCTTCGTGTCTTTAAAAATACACAGGATATGGGCACATCTTGGAGTGTCAGTTTGAGTGGCGTGTCAGTTTCTGATACCGACAGCTAACCTGGAATAAACGCTGTTACTTTTTTACTCCTGTTTAATAGTCCTTTTTTATATGGTTTTACCCAGTTTGAGTTAAGAGTAGTAATCAACTTGCTCCCAGGTAAATAACCGGTAGGGAAGTTCTGAGGCGCAGCTGCCTTCAGGTAGCCTAGTGAGACCATCCTGATCTCGCCCGAGCTTCTCAAGATTTACCGCTTCGCTAGTCAGTTCCTGAGGCTCTCTCCGTTGAAGAAAATTTGGAGCCGCTCACCAAAATGAGCGTTCACAATCAGCTGTTAGGTTTGAAGCGGGTTGAGGTGTGGCGCAACGGTAGAAGCGCCGATGAAGTTCAGCTTTCTCCAAAGAACATGGCGGCTTCAGCCGATGAAACTAAGCGCATGCGTGGCTTGCTCCAGTAGAAGTTTTATCGAATTACAGAGTATTTCTTCACTGAAAGAAGAGGCAAAACACTGCTCTGGAGGCTTTCTCAGAGGAAAAAGATGTTTTTTGCTTCTCCCGACACTGGTTTTCACAAGAGTAGCTCTGTCTGTTAGTGCGTCATATGCTTCTTTGATCTGATTGGTTTATTTGGCCCTGCCTATCACCAACATAGGCCAATCAGCTAACCAGTATTTTCAGCCCCTTCCCAAAATTACTTCAACGGAAGGTTTCCAGATTGGATATGTGGAGCAAATCCATCTGGCGGAGTCAGGATAGCCTTCAGGGGGGACCTAACTTCCATGTTTAACAGGTATAGTATTAATTTTGTAAACTAGGACGATGACGAAAATATTTCATCAACGCCCCTTTTTCCCGTGACGATGCGGCACAAAAATTTGCCCTGTTTGACCCTACACGGCACCTGTTCCACTGTGCCTCGCGCCGCACAGTCAGTAGTAGCACAGGGCTCATACTCCTAGCTCAACTTCGCAGTTATTGCGTGGGGCTCGGATACCGGTGTACGGCTTGTTGGAGGAGCTGGGTAAATGTATGGAGCCATTTTGTTTACAACGCGAAGGACAACACCGGAGGCAAAGAGTCTGCGGCTTCAAAATGGCAGGGAAGAACACAATGAATCTCAAGCGTCATCTGAGGTGCAAACATGCTGCCATATGGAAGAAATCGTAAGTGAACGGGTGACTGCGTAGTAGTAAGAATGTGCGTGTGTGTGTGCGCGGGTGCGCATGCATGTAGGTCTGTGTGCGCCTTTTTGTGCCTGTATCTGTCTGTCTCTCTGTCATAGAAGAAAGATGTTCTACTGATACTCTGGATATTAATGGTTTAAATTTCTTCCAATCCCAATCCAGATACGTGGACACAGTGACACCACAGCCAAATCTGACACGGAAAGATGGGAAGTCTGTTTGAGGATGAAGCCTTTGTGGATATGATGAAACAAGCAGACAAAAGGTTCAATGTGTGCAGTGTGATATATGTTAAAAAGAGAATCAGTGTGTGAAGTTCTATTCTGCACAGTGCTATATAAATAAAATAGAGAAAAAGAGAAGCTGTTTTATTTACAGTGTTGACTAAAAGGACAACTAAGACTTAAATGTGACTAAGACTAAAATTGATTTTTGTCATTTTGGCTAAGCCTAAATAAAAAAAAGCTGATGAAATGAACACTGGTTCAGTTGTGTTCAGTTATGCTCCATTTACATTCAACAGTTATCTCAGTTACCATACTGGGGCCGTTCTCGGCACGGTTTCAAAAGGCTAGTGTAAATGGGGATATAGTTTCATCTGGTTTGATTTTGTAAAAAGTTCTTCTTTTTAACTTTTTGCTCTCTGACTTAAAAAAAAAAAATTATTGACAGATTAATTGATTGCCGAAATAATCGTCCGTTGCAGCACAATACAAAGGAAAAGTACCATGGCTTTTATTTGGATTTTTTAGTTTATTGCCTACAGTTTTTGTGGATTCCAGAGTACTATTCGTTTCAGTAACAAATTCATGCAACTATTAGTTGGTTACCCTGCTGGAAGCAGCCATCAGTAGATGCATATTCTAGCCATAGTTTTTAATTTTAGCTGACATTGGTTTGGTTTCTTGCAGCTATAGTTTAACAACAAGTCACCTAAATCCCACCTAAATCTCTCCCATTCTGATGCTTTCTTTAAAATTAGTTGCAGCACATCTAGATCCTGAAATAGATTATGCTGCCTCTGTATGAATACCAAACTATTCATTTTGATATTTATATTGAAAGGCAATCTAAAAAGGAATACTTAATAAAGTTTTATATTAGCTCATTATAAAGAGTTTACTTTACAACTTCACCTAGACTACTTACCTTCTTAATCTGGAGTTATCTCTGTTTCCTGGTGTACGACGACTTTGGTGACCGACATATCTGGGTGCTGCTCCTTTGCCTCTTTAATAGCCTGAGCCAAAGCCTAAACAGTTACCATGACAACAGACAGAAAACACTGGGTCAGCTCCAGACATGAAGTAAAGCTTTCATCAATCAAACAGTTTTAAACCTTGTAGCCAAAATTCATGAAAACAGTTTAAATTCTGGGAACACACAACCAGAAAATTCTAAAAGTGATACAAAATAAACTACAGCTGAAAGAATAAATCGGATTAATCGATTATTGAAAAATAATCCACTAATTTAGTAATCGATTAATCGTTAACTGGAGTACACAGACCATAAAACGTGTATTCAGCCAACAGAGTGACCCCCTTGGAGCAGCTATTATATCAAAATTGTAAAGAAAATATACATTTTTTAAAATTTTGACAGATTAATCGATTTGCTAAATAATCATTAGTAGCAGCCAAAAAGTAAACTCAAATTCACGGCAAGTAGATATCAATACAGTCCAATTTTTTCCCCCAATTAAAATCGACTTTATATTTTGTTACTGTTTTGTCAGATTATTTTGGGAAAAGAAATATAATTGTGGGGCTAGAATTGTGTGCTGATAAGAAGACAAAAACAATAAAACAGCAAACTTCAGCCATTCTGAGCGCTCTCACTTCTTCCTCAAACTGCCACCAGCTCCTCCAAAACAAGTCTCATTATTAGACTAGAAAAACAATCTAGAAACAAGTAAAAGTTTCTTAAATTAAGTGTATTTACCCTAACCCTTTAAAGCCCGATCCAAGAACAAAGCAAAACAGAAAACTACTTTTTTTTGGTTTGAAGTCCTTATTTGGCCTTTTAACAAAATATGTAAAAAGAAAAAACAGAAATACATTTTAGATATTAATAATTTATTACTATGCGATAAGTCAATATTATTTTTTGTGTAGTCTTCTACTGGCTGTTATCAGGTATATCTGATTGTGTACAATAGGATTTTGAGCAAAGTTTTTACCATTAAATTATGCAAAAGGTGTATCAAAATGTGTATGTATCAAATATGATACATTTGGCATTACAGGGCTAATTTGAGTAGGTAAATTATATAGTTTGCCAATGGAATTAACAGTTTTACTCTTAAAATAAGATAATTAGATAATATGGACTTGAAAATAAGACAATATGATTGTGTTTCTTTCTTATTTTAAGTGTAAAATTGTCTTGTTCCATTGGCAAAATGCCCTTTTACCTCCTAAATCCAAGAAAAAAGGCACTTATTTTAAGAAAAAAATGACTTCTAGATTTAGATTTTTTCCAGTGTAGACTAACTCGCAACAGAACACTTCCCTTTCTAAGCTTTACCATAATCAACAAACACGTGACAGCTAACCTTCTCCCATGAGAGTCAGCTGTGGAAAATCCAAACTTTGCTCAGACATTTTCCTTGAACTTAAAATCAAAATTAAAGTAAAACAGTGAACCACCATGGAACTACTGAATAACTATTGTTGTCTTGTAATAAAAAACAAAATCTGTGTCCTGATTAGATTCTTTTTTTCAGGAAATAATCTGGAAACAAAATGGTATTTTTTTATCCTACGAAATCTCTTGTTCTTATATTTATCCCATGGATCTTTAAGAGATCTATTATCATTTTGCTTTAAGCAGAAATATTTCGAAACTTATTGTCATCAGTCAGTATCTTTACTTTAATTTAGAAATCAAAGGACAGTCGGTTTCTGTATTTTTGCGGTTTTCACCTTGTCATGATCAATTGCTGTGTCTCCGGTGATGACGATTCTCTTCTCTATCCGGGTCTCGGATATCCCTCCTTTCACCGTCTACAAGAAAAGAGTTTACACAGGCTCAAAACAGGGATAAACTTAGATTAATTCATTTTCATTACCCCTAGGCAACCTTTGGATTAAATTAAAAAAAAGGAGAGACAAAACTAACAAAGACTCCCAGACAGCTGTTAAGGAGAATGTGGATGCTTCAACCAGGAAGTGTCTCATATAAATCAACACTGCTCTGAGATATTCAAATATATGAGAACAATCAGCAGCTAAACTGATTGATCATCAAATTAAAAAAAATATTCTGCGAAAATGCATTGCCTGAGATTTAACTCTAATTGAATTTGTCGCCATCAAACTGAAACATGTGGATGAAGCTGAATTCAACTTAAACAAAATAACTCCAGATCTTCCACATATATCATATTACTCATAAAATACATGACTATAAAGTCAAAAGAGCAGGTCTCTTCTTCTGCATCCTAATATATTTGCAGACATAAAAGACGTATAGAATTGCTAAACTAGTCCCATCCTCCTCCACCTCTAAGTTGTTTCAGTCCAACTACCTCCTGATTTGAAGTATCATAAACTTCCTGGCAAAGTAAATTTTGAAGTCATATAGCCAAAGTGAATAAATGTGAATCAGCTTTCTGAGTATTAACTTATCTTAAAAACATAGCAGAACATTTTCTGCTTGCTGCTTGGACCTGGTGTCCTACAGCAATGAGTTATCCGCTGTAAGGAACACATGCTTCCCATGTGACCTCACATATCCATGCTCTGTTGCTAGCTGCCATGTTAGTACAGTAGGCAGGTTAGGATTATTTTAATGTCAGAACTAGTGTTGTCCCAAGTAGTTTATCTCAATAGATCATTGTGGATAAAAAGTCTCTTCATCATGCACGTGGGAAAGATTTGGGAAAGGAATGAGAGCGGTGTCCTTGATCCTTGAACATGATGCCCTCTGGGAAGCATCCGCTGCAGGTCCAGCCAGCTCTAAAGCAACTTTTTCCCCTGCTGCCATCAGACTGAACTGTTAAACTCTAAACTTGATCTGCATCACACTTGCAAAGTTTTTATGCACCACCAATATCTGAATCGTTTTAAATAGGAAACAACTTAATGTTTCTACTGCGTTTTGCACCATATTTATTTTGCACTCCACTGAACCTTTCCATATTGCTAAAAGACCTTTACATTCCCATGAACGTTTTAACTTGTTCTCTCCAAACAAATAGTTCTGCAGCTTCAAAAACAGAACTGACAGACTGGACCTGGTTTCTGCCTCAAGCTTCTGAAAAGATTTTTGACCTAAACTAGTGGGTGTGTGTTTTTTATTGTTTTAAAAGGAAAAAGTCATCAGCTCATATTCAGAAATCAAACTTCTGAAAGTACTTTAAATATGAAATGATTACATACTGTTAAATAAATGATCAGTGTTTTAAATTCAGAGTTATTATCATCTGAATGTGCTTTACTGGAGAGCATCCATGTTTGTCAAAGAAAACTACTGCCACCTACTGGTTGAGAGAGTCGCGGTGGCGGTATCGACTGTTGATTCAAGTCCCAGTGCTGTATCTGGTGTTTGTCACAGCAGCGCTATTATCAAGTCATCTTGAAAACATTCTTCTTCCAAATGTTTACATCTACATATTACGGGTTTTCTCTGGCCAGAAGTTAGATGGCAAATCCTCCCTCTTCAAGTTGGCGATCCAACGACCAACCCGTCCGTGGAGGATCAGGAATCAGAAGGTGGAATAACTCTTTTTCACTTTTACCGATGTATTCAAGCATCCAGCTGCCTGCATGCGCGTGGGCATTGTCGGTTTCACTATAGCTGTGGGTAAATTTCAATGGTGAAGTCCTCTGGAAATCTTCAATAATTGCTGTTGATTACCAGATGTGTCTAGTAAAAAATGGCCGCTCCTAGACTCAGTGCTTGCAATGAAAATTATTATTTTTAATTTTTTACTGATCAACGCTAAATTAGTTCACCGCAAACATATTAGTTTTAGGTATAAACTAAACCAATCGACCATTCCTTGCTGACTGGACTTTTTCTTTAATCCGTTTCCATCCAGGTTTATTTTTTGTTTCGGTTTTAAGAGAAAAGTTTACAAGCAATGATGTCTGGTTGGAGTCAAAGAGCTCTAAGGGACATTTATGAATAAACTGACTTGCAGTCGATGTTTGTGTTCATTCTTTGCATTTAACACGCCAATATACTGCTTGGTAAAAACTATTAAGTTAACCACCCACCTGATAAGCAGAAACTCTGTAGTTAATTAGTTTTGTCATCTCCTAAGCAATAATATATTAGCATTTAACTTTTTTGAGTCTATGCAAGAACTGGGCATGGAAATTATAAACAGAGAAAATGAGGAGGACAGGTGGAAAATGGCAAAAACACTAAATATAAACCAAAAATAACATAGAACAAAATCAAACAAACAGCTAAATAAACATCATATAAATTACTGGATTTATTTTTATTGTAAAAAAAAGCCACAAGATTGAGTCATTGTTCTATTGTTCTATACCGTTTACAAGAAGAATACAGAGCAGTGGATCTTTGGTCTTCTTCTGGTTCTTGCAGTAAACCTACCATCCTCAGTCTTTGCTCATCTGGTATATTTTCTTCTTTTTAGCTCACAACAGCGTTTAGATCTGGCACAGATCAGGCACAATGAAGCCAAGCTATCAATGGACCCTTGAGAGGACAAAAGGGTCAAAATTCTCACAGATCCTCTACCATGCATAACAGCTGGTGTACGGTGCTTTCCCGTGTTTTATTTGCTGTTTTAGGGCAGATCCACCAGGAATGTTATAAAGCTTAATAATAATCCTATCTGATCGAAGCACAATGTAAAGTTTTGGTCCAGTAGTGTTTGGCTAATGGAACGGCATTATGTTTGCTAATTAGACTTTTTGGAATAGATTCCATTCGTCCAGCTGGATTATCCTTTATTTTTTACAGTGAGAAAATCTGAAAAAGATCAACATATTTTGAATTTGCCTCAAATGAACCAATGGTGGACGATGAGCTAATGATAACAAATGTTATGTTAAGTATAATGCTTGGTATCATTTCAATAAAAATCTTTAAACTGGGTGAAATTACTTCACTGAAGGTGGAGGATCAGTTTAGACGGCTTTTTATCCACTTGATAATTTAAATAATTATTTGAAAAGAAGTTCTTATGTGATTTAATAAGTGTTTCCTTGTCCAGCATTAAATATTGTTTGATCTTAAACACCAATAGGGACAAAAAAGAAAAAAACTCTGAAGAAATGTAAAGGTCTTAACACTTTTTGACCATTCTCTACACACATTGAAAATTCCCATAACCCTGAACCTCACAAGCAAACACGATGAAACGTGAATGTGGAAAAGTCAGAGTATCAAAAACAGTTGTGGCCTCAAAAGTAGAAAACAGTGCATGAGTGTGATCAATTAGCTTTTATTTGCCCCTCATTGGAAAGAGACCCTGCTCCATTAGCAGGGCATCATTAATTACAACCAATAAAATCCACACCAGAAGTTACTACATTTTTAATACAGTTTTTCAATCTTTTTTGTTTCATTTTATTTCAAAATTTCAGGCAAATCAAAGATTTATTTCATACGTTCCTTAAAACATGTTTTTATTTTTGTAACTTAATGTAAACATCAACGATATTAAACAAAAACAACCCACCCCAAATCAATCATGAGCGCTACAGTGTCCACATTAAAAACATACATGCAGCCTACATTCACAAAGCACAGACAGATATTCCCAGGCATGATTCAAAGAAGTAGGAACTGTCACAAAGCCAAATTGGTGATATACTGAATGTAAAAAAAAAAGACAAAGAAGAGGAGAAAAAAAAAAGTACAGTCTCTCTAATAAAGATTTCATTGGGTTCCAGATCCTCCAGAATTTGTCTGGCTTTTAATAAAGATCATGGGTCAGTTTTTCCAATGATGCAATCGCACATATGTGATATCCACATATCAACTGTGATGCAGTCCATCCCAGTAGTATACAATTATTAGCCAGAAAAAAGAGGATTACAAGCAAATGTTTATTATCTGCATTAGTGAGAACTGTTTACCAATGATCTCTTGTATCATCAGGTGAATCTCTTTCGTGGAAATTTGAATATATTTGCAAGACCAAAATAAATGAATAAATGTGCCCCTATGTATCTTTGCATTTATGAAAAAGATCTGAAGCATCAAGAAATTCCAAAAAAGTTAAAAGAACAATCAACTGGACTTTGTTTCCAAGTTTGAAGACATTTCGCTTCCAATCCAGGAAGCTTTTTCAATTCAAAATGTCAGAAACAGTGTTGAGTTCAAGGCTTTATAGAGTGGACCCAAACCAAGCCTTGTTTTGGCTTAGAAACATGCAAATTGAAGATGACAAGCGGGTCTTTCCCTTTGGAATGGGGTCGTAACTCAAAGCTTCCTGGATGGGAAGCCAAACGTCTTCAAACTTTTTCAGTTTTTGTACTTTTTTGGAATGACTATGACCTGGATGACAGAGAATTTTCACCAGCAAGCATCAGGAAACATCCTCCGAAGGCGAAAAGGTGCATAATGAGTTCGGTAGAAAAATTTAAAGTTCTGCTCATGTATTGAAACCGAGGTTCAGTTGGGAACCCAATTACTAATTTCTTCCAATCTGCTGGATTGAACATCATATAAAACATTGTTTAAATATGCATGACCCCTGCTTGCTGTTTTTAGTTGATCCTCTATGCTTGTTTTACAAAACTTATACTAAGTTCTTATACTAACAAACACAAAACAAAATCATATGGAAGTTTTTGGAGGAGACCTAAACCTGAGGTCAGTGGATTTAATATGACTTCATCTAACTCCCATTGGGACTAAACTCTTGAGTTTGGGATTGACTTCCAGTGAATTCACTAGACTTTAGGCGCCTACTTCAAGCACTGATTACAAAAACGGGAGCTCTATTTTGCTTTGTAGGAAACATTTTATTAGCAAAGAAGGAAATTATTTATTGTGAAATTTGTTATGTATACTTAAAACACACCTGGATCTCTAGCTATGACGAAGTTTAGGCGACCAGTTTTCTAAGTGATGAACTCCTATCATCTCTTAGTAAAATCCATTTCGTGTTATGGCATTTGGGGCGGTAAATGATATGCACAGACCTTGGTGATCTGGGTTGTGGTGGTGGTGCTGACAGTCTCAGAGGTGATGGTCTGGGCACTCAACAGCACTCCTGAATCCTTCTCTGCTAGGTTTTCCACAGGCTGTCGGAAAAATGCATCAAATTGTTATTTTCTCAGTACCAACATACTGATCTCATATAGTTATACTGATCTCTATAGTTTGAGCACTGACCTAAAAACTATGCATATTCCCTAATTGTTTTGAAAATTAGTTCAAATGTATAATTTTACTTATCAGTAGGGATGCCCACGCGATATTGGGATTTTTCCCGATATCCGATATGCCGATATTTTAAAACTCATGTAGCCGATAACCCGATATCGATACTGATGTTAAAGCTGGACAAAATATAAGTAGTCATTGAAAATAGCAGTTTTGTTATCCATTTCTGACACTTTGAAAAATAATAAACTCAAATATATTTTCATATGCTGATATCGTATAGATTTTTAAAAGCAGCGGTATCGATCTATTTTACTTTCAAAATCTTGTGAAATTTCATCGTTTCTGTTACAAACTCTGCGTGATATTTTGCAAATTCTTGTGAGATTTTGTTAGTAAAATAGATAGATAGATACAGCGTCAATATATCAACATATAAAAATATGGCAACATTTGAGTGAATTTTTGGGGGATTTAAATAGCATAACGATGACATATAGCAATATTTCATTAGTAAAGATTGATATGGTGTTTTAAATGGCAATATATCAGCATATGAAGATATTGGGATATTTTAATGTATCAATATTTTTTTTCCCTCGTCTTTAGAAGTTTTAAGTCTGTAAAAAAGAAGTTTTTGAGGAAGAAGAAGAAGTAGTATTTATTTTTATTTTTTTTAGACTTTAGGAACTCAGAAGATATCGATCAAATGCTCGGGGTTAATAGGTTGGGGGGGTGGCCGTGTCCGATATTCAGTTTTAAAACCCGATACCGATAGGGGGCGATTATATAGTGCATCCCTACTTATCAATAAAATCCAAACTCATATATTAACTAAAATTTGATCCCAAACATTTCACATTTATTTTATTTTAGCAATAACCAACCCTTAGGTAGTTTAGCTTCTAGATTTAGCACATTTTCTCTGAATTTACTGAAAACATTTTTGAACTCTATCAGAAGATCAACAAACTGACTATTGTTACTTTCTGACTNTTGAAAAATAATATACTCAAATATATTTTCATATGCTGATATCAAATTGATTTTTAAAAACGTGGTATCGATCTATTTTACTTTCAAAATCTGGTGAAATTTCATCGTTCTGTTACAAACTCGTGATATTTTGCAAATTCTTGTGAGATTTTGTTAGTAAAATAGATCGATACCGCGTCAATATATCAACATATAAAAATATGGCAACATTTCGTGAACTTTCGGGGGATTTCGTAGCATAACGAGATTGATATGGTGTTTTTAAATGGCAATATATCAGCATATGAAGATATTGGGATATTTTAATGTATCAATATTTTTCCCCTCGTCTTTAGAAGTTTTTAAGTCTGTAAAAAAGAAGTTTTTGAGGAAGAAGAAGAAGTAGTATTTTTTTTATATTTTTTTTAGACTTTAGAAACTCAAACTCAACACAAATATCGGGTTAAATATCGGTGGGGTGGCCGATGTCCGATATTCAGTTTTAAGGCCGATACCGATAGGGGGCCGATTATATCGTGCATCCCTACTTATCAATAAAATCCAAACTCATATATTAACTAAAATTTGATTCCAAACATTTCACATTTATTTTATTTTAGCAATAACCAACCCTTAGGTAGTTTAGCTTCTAGATTTAGTATATTTTCTCCAAATTTACTGAAAACATTTTTGAACTCTATCAGAAGATAAAGAGACATATTAACAAAACCAAGAAAAACATTCCCCTTTCCATGCAATTTAAATTGCAATGTCTCACTAAATGTTCACAAGAAATTATTTGGACCACAAATACAGCTACTGACTGCAGGATATACTGAGATTATAAGAAAATCTTTTGTCAATCACTTCAGGCAAAAAAACCCAATATGTTCCTTTGAGTTTTTGCAATATTTCAATGAAGCTCCTTTCCCTTTAGAAACAACATATTGCTTTTCAGATTTTTTTTTATTTTTTTATCTTTAAAATCAACAAGGAGTGTCCGAATGTCTATTGGATGAAAAATTGGTGTGTGAGTGGGATTTCGGCGGCCACCTGTCATCTAAAAATAGCTGACTAAGTTAATTATGACTATAGAGATTATGCTGAAGTTCAGCCAATGATTTAGCAGGTATTTCCTTTTTTTCTTCTTTAATTCAAACATTTGACAAAATGAGTCATTAAAGCTGTAATCATTATATGATGATATTAAAGTTTTCCACAAGATTGCAGAATTTACCATCCCATCCCAAAACTAAACACTTCTCCATGCCAGACAAGGTGAGGCTTTTGGCCATAATGGGGTTTAGTTGGACCCATTACACTGATCTCATCCTTAGAGGATCTTTGGAGGTCTCAAATGAGGAGAAGGATAGTCTATACAGAAGTCAGCTCAGGGATCCGATGAGTAACAGCCTAGATTTGGGAGGGATGTTCTGCAGTATTCCTGACCTGTCATTGTGAGTATAATTATATACTCTAGGAGTTGGAAGAAGAATGCTGAGACTCCCATTTAAATGCTAATATAACATTAGCGTTAATTGTTTCCATGATATGCTCAATACATTTGATTGCCAAAATATAAACAAAAAGTCCCACAGAGTTCCCTCCATCCTGTTATTTTTTTTTAGCTCGATTGCCTTAATAAGTTAAGAATAATTGAGGTTAGGTACACTTTTTTATTTAAGAGATTTTAACTAAAACATTTTTTAAATTAAGAGTTGAATGACTTAAATGGAAGTTGTTGTTAATTTATTACATAGGTGTGCAGACCATGATTTGATCTCCATTTACCCTTTCATTTGTTGTCCTAACAAACAACCAGTTGGGCGTGTGTTCAATGAATGAAATAGTTGCAGAAAAACATCTCTGCTTTTGACCAGGAAGTTATTTTTCATGTTTAAGCTCCCAGAAACATAGATGTTTAAAATTAAGCATGTGTTGGTGTGCTTTGATGGCGCAGTGTTTGGCGCACATGACCCATGTATGGAGGCCTTAGTCCTTAACGCAGCTAATACGGGTTCAAATCTGGCCTGTGGTCCTTTTCCGCATGTCTCTTCCCCTCTCTCATACCCCCTTTCCTGTCAGCCTCCTGTCCAGAACAGAAGCTAGTAGTGCTGTAACCCCCCCTCGGGTTTATCACACGCTGTGTTTGTTTTACTTGAATAAAAAGAAAATAAGTTTTCTTATTTTTCAACAGCCAAATGATGGCATGTAGTGACCATTGTCGGTCTGGTTTGGAAGTTAGCCTCTTAATGCTGCTTTATGTTTTAAAAAAAATCTCAATATGTTTCAAAACTAGACGAAAAAGAAACTAATAGTTGAAGTCAGTTACAGCTTGTCTGATTATGTAAATGCAACGTATAAGTATATTGACCAGACATGGGGGGGTCGTGGAGAGAAGTGCACGTTAAATTTGGGGTTGCGAATCAAAAGGTTGAGAGACACTGCAGAAGAGGATGTAATGACGTCACAAGTAGCGAGCACATTCTGTGTTTGAGAGGAGTCTGGCTGCAGACCTGCCCTGTCAGGACCTAGAGCTGCCCTGCAAGGACCCAGAGCTGCCCTGCAAGGACCCAGAGCTGCACTGCAAGGACCCAGAGCTGCCCTGACAGGACCCAGAGCTGCACTGCAAGGACCCAGAGCTGCCCTGACAGGACCCAGAGCTGCCCTGCAAGGACCCAGAGCTGCACTGCAAGGACCCAGAGCTGCCCTGACAGGACCCAGAGCTGCCCTGCAAGGACCCAGAGCTGCCCTGACAAGGACCCAGAGCTGCCCTGCAAGGACCCAGAGCTGCCCTGACAGGACCCAGAGCTGCACTGCAAGGACCCAGAGCTGCCCTGACAGGACCCAGAGCTGCCCTGACAGGACCCAGAGCATCACCGTCAGAACCCAGAGCTACACACGGTCAGGATCCAGACCTGTCCTGTCAGGACCGAGACCTCCTCTGTCAGGACCCAGAGCTGCCCTGCAAGGACCCGAAGCTGCCCTGCAAGGACCCAGAGCTGCCCTGACAGGACCCAGAGCTCCACCGTCAGAACCCAGAGCTACACAGTCAGGATCCAGACCTGTCCTGTCAGGACCGAGACCTCCTCTGTCAGGACCCAGAGCTGCCCTGCAAGGACCCGAAGCTGCCCTGCAAGGACCCAGAGCTGCCCTGACAGGACCCAGAGCTCCACCGTCAGAACCCAGAGCTACACAGTCAGGATCCAGACCTGTCCTGTCAGGACCGAGACCTGCTCTGTCAGGACCCAGAGCTGCCCTGACAGGACCCAGAGCTGCACCGTCAGGATCCAGACCTGTCCTGTCAGGACCGATACCTGCTCTGTCAGGACCCAGAGCTGCCCTGCAAGGACCCAGAGCTGCACTGTCAGGACCCAGAGCTACACAGTCAGGATCCAGACCTGTCCTGTCAGGACCGAGACCTGCTCTGTCAGGACCCAGAGCTACACTGACAGGACCCAGAGCTGCACTGTCATGACTCAGACCTGTCCTGTCAGGACCGATACCTGCTCTGTCAGGACCCACAGCAGCCCTGCAAGGACCCCAGAGCTTTGCACTGTCAGGACCCAGAGCTGCCTTGTCAGGACCCAGAGCTGCCTTTCAAGGACCCAGAGCTGCACTGTCAGGACCCAGAGCTGCCCTGCAAGGACCCAGAGCTGCCGTGCAAGGACCCAGAGCTGCACTGTCGGGACCCAGAGCTGCCCTGCAAGGACCCAGAGCACCGCCCTGCAACGACCCAGAGCTGCGCTGCAAGGACAGTCTGGCTGCAGACCTGCATTGTCAGGACCCAGAGCTGCCCTGCAAGGACCCAGAGCTGCCCTGCAAGGAACCAGTGAGCTGCACTGTCAGGACCCAGAGCTGCCCTGCAAGGACAGAGCTGCACTGTCAGGGCCCAGAGCTGCACCTGCAAGGACCCAGAGCTGCCTTGCAAGCGACTCCAGAGCTGCACTGTCCAGGACCCAGAGCTGCCCTGCAAGGGACCCAAGAGACTCGCCGGCACTCAGCTTCAGGAGCTGCACTGTCCCAGGACCCTTGCTACAGAGCTGCTGCTGTGAGGTCTCCTGAGCTGTTATCCTAAGCTGTTAGTTGATTCAAAGCCTTTCTAAATTAAAAGTAAGCGTCGATAAACTCCCCATGAAGCCAACTTCCTTTCACAAAGAAGTATTGTTTTGCTGAAAAATTATGTGCACGCACAGTTTTACTCCCCACCAAACTCCTATCCGGAATAAGAGATTTGTGCTACAAAAAAATATGTCTCTGTATTTGAATCGCTGGAAGAAAAAGTTCTGATAAAAATGAAACAGACAGATGTTGTGATTTTAATGTTCAATGCCCATCCAGGTAGGATGTCATATTAATAGGTTACATGTATTTTAAAATGTCGTTGAGCAACAGCTCTGTATAGTGTAGTGTAGCATGCAGTCCATTCTGTTATTATTGTCTTTACTCATAAGTAAACACATAAAATGATCAACATCATCAAATGACAGATTCTTTGTTCTCTTCCTAATTATGCCAGACCTGGAAACCTTTTTGTCCATTTCCATTGGAGGGCTTGAGTTTCATCCAGCTTCAGCTCAGCAGTCAGGCCAACAACCAGGGCTTCTTTGTCTCAGTGGCTGACAGCAAGGGTCCTCATTGTCTCAGATGTTCATCAGGGCAGGCTTTCTGTGTTACAAAAGGTCTGTTTTGCAGCAGTTTGGTTCTGAAAGGTTCTGACTTATCCTTGAGGATTCTGGACATCTTGCTGGTGATCCTGCCGGAGCGGACCCCAGCTTCATGGGCAAGGGAGAGGAGGCACAGAGGAGGAATCCTGTGTGCTCTGCCCTCACATAGAGGGGGCTGGGAATTCACACCTCTGTGGGCTGTCATGTGACCTGCCTGTGCCTGACTTGCAGAGATTCCACAGCTGTTTATTCATCAAACTTGCGTTCTCTCCTCTGGCCATCATGTCAAGATTGGACACTGGTTCCCAATGTCCAAAAACCATGATCATGGTATATGGCACAACACAGATCGTATCTCTCCTATCCTTGCTTCTTTTCATTGGCTTAGAATTTAAAATTCTCCTTCTCACATATAAAGTCTTAAATGGCAAAGTTCCATCTTACATCAGAGATCTGATTGCTCCTTATGTTCCTAACGGACTAGCTTCATCTGGTCTGTTCCTGTTTGGCTGTGACTCCATCCTGTTGAGAAATATCAGCTGTGCTGCTGCCATCAACAACTTTGTAAGTAGATGTTCAGGCTCAGCCTGTCCTTGAACCCCAGTGAATGTACTCAGCAGATGGCGCTCACACTGAACCTGGTTCTGCTGGAGGGTTCTTGATGGTAAAAGACATTTTTTTCTCACTGTTGCTCCAAGCATGCTTAGTGTGAGGGATTGCTGAAGAGTCAATGAGTCGATGCAATCAACTGGTTTTCCTTAGATAGAAAATTTTGAATCAGTCTGAGTAGATGATCTGGTTTAAGTGTAAAATGCCTTGAGATGACATGTTGTGAAATGGCACTATATAAATAAACTGAATTGAATTGAATTAAATGTGTAGAGCTACAAGCTATGAGGGTAATGTATGGGATCTTATTTTTATTTATATATTCTTAAGGCTTCCTCTGACTTGTGTGGACTGTGTGCATACTGTGAGCAACAGAGTCAATGCAGACAAATGCCTTAAATCCACACACTTCTATGGTGTCATCAGATGAGTTTGACTTCTGGCTTTACAAAAACAGAAGAAGCAGAATCTAGCAGGGTGTCGATTCGTCTCCCACTGCACACCTGTCAGAGAGGCAGGGAGGGTGGTTGAGACGCTAGTGACTGGCTGCTCTGAGCAATGTGTCACAATTGTCTGGGGACCCTTGTGAGCCTGGTGTCATGTTTGAAACAGCTCGCCATGAATACTCATTCCAGGTGAGCAGTATTTTCTTGCTGCACTGAAACAATTATGGAGACATTAAAGTCGTAAAAATGGAACAGAATTATTAACTATGTCAAAGCTTACTGTTACACATTTTATCTTGATACTGGAGACAGTTTGTCTGAGACATTTTTTCCGTTCTCTGCCTTATATGGGTTGAACAACTAAGGATAAACTTGCCTGCTAAGATGGTGGATTAAACACTTTATTTTTCTCTTATCTTTAAGCACCAAATGTTGGTTAGTCATGTTAGACTGTATCTGAGGTCACAAGTAAATCAGGCCTTTAGTCTGCCCTCTTTTAGTTTAGTATATAGCATTTAGAAATTATTGTGCAATACAAACAGAAAATGTATGTAAAGGATAAGATGTATTTGATTCAAGCGATGAATACTTGAGAAATTTGTCGCTTACTTCCTCCTACCTGTTACCTCCGTTTGCTCGTATTTTTTACTCTTAACTTCTTATCTCTCACCTAAATTGGACTAAAATGTCATATCAGTAAATACGAAGGATTATTATCATTTTAAAAAAAAATTTACATTGACTTGAGGAGAACCAGGAGGTTAACGCTTGGTATGGAAAGGACACAACCTGGCAGGTGATTCTAAACATTGACAGCCAGCTAATTAACTCAGCCAGCAAACAGAATGCAGATGCTCCTTAGCCGCTACCACCTCTAAAAAAGGCCAAAAAAGATGGCCAAGAGGTAGAACTCTGCACCTAGATAAAGAAGACTGGCAGAAAAATGTCTTAACTTCCCCAGGAAAACATCACAATAGCAGCAGTCAGCTTTAACATCGGAAGATAAGAGTAAACCAGCAAGAAATATTGGAATTTCAACACAAAAGAGGTTTGGACCACTTAGAAAAATAGTCCATCTGACAACAAACAGAAGCTTTAATCGGTTTTGTCCTAAGCTGCCAGAGAAAGAGTTGCCCATTGCCGGAAAAACCATAGCAAACACACACTGTTAAGAAGAAAAATTAAAGCATTCAAGAGGGATTTTATTAATCTGCTAAATAAGGTTGAAGGTCTGAATGCCTTTTTAAGACTATTTATCGTGGTGAGGAGATTTTCTGGAGACTTCTGATGCTAAAAAAATGACTAAAACAATCACATTAAACAGCATCTGTGACCTTCCAACAGTTTTCTGGGATAAAATACATTTTTTGTCTCAATATGTCAGAGTACCAAAGCTCCAAACCTCCAACATTTTCTATTCAGTGAATAATACACCAGCAGCTTTCTCCTTGAACAAAGAAACGTGAAGTAGGTCAATAAATAATAAGCTTTGTTTTAATCCCTCTTACCTGTGCAGACTCATATGTGATGGTCTTTGTCTCGGTGTGAACCAAAGGAATGTCCTTGTAAGTCACAGTTCCTCTTACAGAGTTGGTGATGTCTGAGATAGTGACAGTCTGGGCCCGTAGCACCGGAGACTGGAGAGATGAAAAGAACAGAACCTATTTGGTGAGAAATGATTCTGTCTATATGGTCTCAAGTAATCATTTTAAATCTTAAATATTAGCTTTGTTCTTCTTTGCAAATTATTTATGTTGTGTTTTTTTATCCCTGCATTTATAACAGAATTAGGAATAACTTTAAAATATGGTGACTTGTGAAAGTAAAGTCAAATAAAAAAGTAATTTGTCTATAATTTTAGGTAAGCACAAACATTGAGTTTATGAAAGATGGAAAACATTTATCTGACATTTAAAACCCTTGGAGAGGAATATACGTCCCGATGGAACCCCATTTCTCAGTTTGGATTGAAGGATGACAAAAAACAGTCCAAAGGGTGAAATATAAAAGATGTATATAGATTTAACACCAGTTCAATCTGAAAAACTCACACAGAGAAAAGATAATTAGAAAATTTATTGATAAGAAAGTATAGTCTTTGGCCTCGACCTACGGCAGGAACATTCATGCTGGATTATGCTTTAACATGCATGATAGATGAATGTGAATAGGGATGTTCCCCGACCTGAAACTGGTGGTGGTTTAATCCGAGCTGGTTGACAAGGTGATCTTCTAGTCCCACAATTCTGCCCAGCAGATGAGGAGCTGGCCGGGGCTTCACTCGGGCCTTCGGGATATAGAGGTCCTGCTTGGTGATGCAGGTACCGTGAACTGCCCATGATGAGCAAGCATGGGCGACAGTGGAGGAAAAACTCCCCTTTGGGAAGAAACCTCTGGCAGAACGGGGCTCAACATGGTGGTCTTCTGCCGGACCAATGCGATGAGATGAGGGATGGTGACAACTGGGATTAATACTCTCTGATGAGGTTGAGGTGAAGTGTGATGGAGGACGATTCAGCTGCGATGGCGGAGAAGGGGATGGAGGTGGGTGAATTGTCGTCTGAATCGAAATCCAACATTGCGATTACAGGATAGCGGCTGGGGTGAGATTTGAGGGAGTTTATAAAGTGGAAGCAGGACGCTGATTGGGCTTCGTGGTGGAGTAGTTCGAAGCTGATTGGCTCGCTTCAGAGGAGACGGATCAGCTTCTGATTGATGGAGGTAAGTCAGAGTTTCTTCAATTGAACTTCCGCTAGAGCTTCTTTGTGATACGCCTATTGACTAGAGGTTACTAAGCACGCATAATCCTTTTTCAATTAGTCTTGCAAAGGTGTTAGCAGGAGTGGTAAACAGGAATTCACCATAATATGAAGCTGAAAGTTGTCTTCTAATTACGTGTTTTCAGTCCTTTTAGAAAAGAAAAATCCATTTAGATTTAATTAAAAATGCTTTCCTTCTGCCTTTTTTTGTTCCTTTATTTATGCGGAAATGTTTCTTGAGTCTAATTTACAAAAGATACCTTTACTGTAACATAAATTACCAGCAATAAAAACAATAATACTAAACGGCCACTCACACGGTCCTGTGGATTCTGCTGGAGCTTTCTTTCCCTGTTAAAAGTGGGTTTTTTTCTCTCCACTGTAAGCTACTAGTATGCTTAGTATATGGGATTGCCTTCAAATTAGATGAGTCGATGCAATCAGCTGGTTTTCCTAAGATAGAAAACTTTGAATCAATTTGACTGGATGATCTGCTGAACTGTAAAGTGCCTTGAGATGATGTTTTGTGAATTGGGCTATAGAAATAAAAGGAATTGAATTGAATTAAACAGCTGAGCTAAAGTGGTTTATATATCAAAAGATCTCCTATATCTCTGTTAGCGATAGATTAAGCAAATGTTAAGGTGGCCTGTGAAATTGGTGACTCGTAATAACTTTTGCAACTTTGTTTGGAAGCAATTTAGTCAGCAGTGAAATCTGCCTTAAAGGTATAGAGTACGATCTTTTATTTCTTTTATGGATCATCAAAATAAGTGGTGCTCCTAATTGTCAATCATTCTGGTGATATGTTTACATAAGGCCGTCCTACGTGCACATGCACACTTTCAGGTGTATATCTTTGGTGAGCTACGTTTCAGTCATTGAAGCTCACCTTTCTCTCTATGTGGTTCTTGGAAAATGGCCGAGGGTCTTAAGAGAAAAAGTGTCTACGAAGTGTATCAGAAGAAAAGAAAGGCCTCAGAGGAGGCAGATATATCCCAGAATGCTTTTAAAGGAGACCTCTCTACTGTAAAGCATTATGGGATTTGCTGTCACTTAGGCCAGCGTTGCTGCAGGTTTAAGCTGAATCTAAGCCTTTAAAGCGTGACTTTGATAACAAAGATGCCGCTGCACCGCGCTAGGGGAGGAGTTACGTGACCAATGTAAGCAAAAAGCAGTGATCATCTGTCTGAACGGTCAGTTAACTGAGTTCACCATAAAGTCCTCGCTCTATACATTCCAAAAAAAGAAGGTTAAAAACAAACAATCCGCTGGACCTTTTAATAAAATCTAAAACCTAAAGAACAATTGGAAAAAAATCACCTCTTTAAGATGTTTGCCTAATAGCAAGCAGAAAAATCCACCAGTTTACTTTATTTTTGTCACATGAATGTTTCAGATGACTGGTTTAATATTAGTTCACGTACAAATCATGATTTTATTTATTGTAAAAGAAATACCAAGTACCAATACCAAACAATGCAGAACATTATTGCCCTAAACTGGTTGTGAAGCCCTGGATGGTTGTTTTAATATTACCTTTCAAGTGTTTTTTGTTGCTGTGGAGGACTTTTGGTAAAGTTTTCCACTTGGAATTGTTTTATGTTTTAGCCAGATTATAAAACTCTAAGGAGGCTACTCCAAAGCATTTATTTTGTTTTTTTATTTGTTCTTGTCGAGCCACTCTGAGCAGAGTTTGCTGTTTTCCATTGAATTATTGAACTGCTGCGTAACTCAAATGGGTTTGGGTTTAAAGTTTAAAAACTGATCTCCCTCAGGATTAAATTACCGAGAGCAGAATTTAGACTTTCATGATTTATGGCTGTCTAGTCACAGCTAGCTAACTGTCATAAATTATGCTTTGCTAAAATGCGTTTATACCACATTGTACATTACACACACCTTTAAGAATTTCCAATTTTTTTCCCCATTTGTCCAAAGAATCTTTCCCAAGAATGAAAAGACAGACACCATGAAGTAGGAGAATACAAGAAAAGAAAGGATGACTGGACACGAAGACCGGAAGCTAAGAAAGAGGGCCGGATATCAGAAAGAAAGGTGACTAACAAAGGAAGATGGGAGGAAGGAATGATGGCTGGTCTGTTGAAATAACACAACTTTCAGACAATGGAATGGCAGGAAAATAACTGAAATGCTAGGATTTTTCCATAATCCTCTTTCTTTCATATGTATTTTTTCATACATTTTCAAATTCTAGAATATTCCAGGTTTACTGCAAAGCTGCTACTTTCTCACAGGGGGCGGCTTGTGCTTTGCATTTTTTTTTTTTTATATCACTTCCATCGCCCAACATTTTTTTTTTTTTGCATCAAATATCATGCTCATATTAAATTGAAACCCAACATATACCTCTTTATAATCAGTCAATCTTAAGGAAAATGACCATCAAATCAATTGTAACCCAATATACACTACAAAAAACAATAATTGATAAATTATCATTGCCTTAAATTAATCTTTTTCAGTTCACAGCTTATTTTTCTGTTCTGGCAATCCGAAAACACGCCAGACGATGGCAAAAATAAGCTAATTTTTTCCTTAACACTCCTCAGAAAAGTAATATCCAGTTGTATTTCCAAAAAGAAATGTCGTAATAGCACACCAAAATTTGTTTTTTTTTTGTCATAAAAAGTAAAAACATAAGGAGGAAAACATACAATTAATCTACGTAATGAGACTTGTCCATCATTTTAGATCATCTACGTTATGTGGATGTATTCACCTGCCTGTTAAATCCATAGATAGAGTGTAACTTTCATTTTGAATCACACAAAATACTATGAAAAATTCCTCTACGTAAAAAAAGGCCCTCCCCATGTGCAAGTTCAAAATTGGAAATATTGTAAAAAAAAATTTTTGTGTAAATCTAAACATAAAAATTTGTTTATTATTGTCAAATTAGTCATAAGATTCAAATAATCAAGTTTGCAAATTTTTTTGTTCCAAATTTTGCACAGTTCTGGCAAATGGACCTTTTACAGACAAAAAAGGGTGATAGTTTACAATGCTTATGACTACAGATATGAAAGATTACACAGTTATTGTCCACAACATAAAGAACAAGTTTAGAAAGTGGAAGAGGTCAACTATGAATTATACAAAAAATATAACATATTAAAAATTGCATATTTTTATTTAAGGAGAAAAGAAAGTTTTTTTGACATATTTAAAGTCCCAAAGCTCTGGTTGTGTAAAACCTACAGAGTCTGTACACATATTTGAAGAAACTAGAAGGACTTACCTTTCAAATAAGATACGTAACAAGCATCTGGGATATAAAATAATATTTTAACGGCCAATGGCACTTTTAGTATACAATATGTTTGTGCACAATATCTAAAAAAGTGGGTGTTTAAGAGGCATATTTTCCTTAAGGATTAAATCAGAATCAGAATCAGAAATACTTTAAAAAATACAGCTTATATTTACTGGTTAAATCTTAAAGGGTGAAAAATTAAGAAATAACAGAAGAAAAAGTGGTCAACTAAATGCATTATATGTCAGGATAGTTTTGTTAGTCTTTTAGCTTGAGTTTATTTATTTTAAAAAATAGACAACTCATTTTAATGGACACATATATGTACAAATATGCCAGATTATGTACAGATTAGAGCCCATTTCCATATGTTCCATATGTATTTTGTAAAAACAAATAGAACTCTTTAATATCATGGCTGTGAGCGATATAAGCAGGTGGACAATAACAGCAACAGCTGAATAAACACCCACTGAGAACAGTGATTCTGCACATTGGCAGGAGAGTTTTCTACAATCAGACATATTTTTTTCAGGACTGGAGACTCACCGCTGGCTGCAGCTGGCCGTTGATGCTCATGGTGCGCAGCGGGGAGTTGGTAGAAAGACGCTTGTCCCACTCGCTGGGTCGAGGTGCCGGTACTGACTCCATAAAGCTTCTCTTGAGTTCACTGATACTGGTATGGTGACGCATTATCTCAGTTTGGGTCTTATCTACGTCCTGGAAGTTTGAAAAGTTACATGAATTTAACGAGCAATTCAAAAACAGATCATCAGTGACAGTAATATGGTTTAAATGATGATAAAACAAGTGAGAAAGAGAAGAGCTCAGAGAACGTATATCAAACACTGTATGGGTGACAGAATGAGTACAATGGATCAGTGTGTAAAGGCTTTCCTTTAATTGTAAAGAGGGCAAAAACAACATTAAAGCCACTCCGTCAGCATGTATAAAGTTTTTTTTTAGAAGCTAAATGGCTTTGTGCTTCTCTAACAAGTTTTAATAAACTTGTACAATTTAATTCTTAAGGAAATCCAGAGATCTCTTTAGTAGCAGAAATGTAAAAAGCCTAGCAAAATTTTTTTTTAATAATAATGGACTACTGGATGTTAAAAAAGGCCTTCTGACCTTCATTTTAAGGATTCTAATAATTAAATACAGTCTATTTTCACACTATTTAAATTCTCCGCAGTTCCCCATTTAAGCCCCTGTATGCTGCAGCTTAACAGTCTTGAGTTTCACCTATTTGTGCCTTTGCTTGCTCATGTGACAAAATGACACAATGTTAATATAGAGGAAGAAAAGGCAAGTCAAATCAATGGAAAGTTCCTCTTTCATAGGAAAATGGCAAAAATAAGGCAAATCTTTCCTTTTAAAAATGCAGAGTTTGTTATCCATGTATTTTTGTCGTCATGCATTGATTCCTCCACTGCCCTTTCCTCTGGGTTACCAAGGAAAGGTGTCAGAGGTCTGCAGATGGTTCTGAATGCAGCTGCTCGTGTTTTAATAAAAAGCTATGAATTTTGTGCATATTACCTCAGTACTGTCATTCCTTCATTAGCTGCCCTTTCCTTGACTTTGAGGTCTTGTTGCTCATCCATAAGGCCCCTAACCTGACTCCACCAGATGGATTTGCTCCGCATATTTTGGGAAGGGGCGAAAATACTGGTTAGCTGATTGGCCTATGTTGGTGATAGACGGCCAAATAAACCAATCAGATCAACGGTTAATATGACGTACTAACAGCCAGGCTACTCTTTTTATGAAACCAGTCGGGAGAAGAAATACTCTGTAATTCCTCGATAAAACTTTGCTCGATAGCCACGCTAACGCCAGTTTCCGTCCATCCGCTGAAGCCGCCATGTTCTTTGGACTGAACTGTCGCGCTTCTCGCTTTGCGTCCACCTCAACCCCTCAAAGCCAACGCTGATTGGACGTTCGTTTGGTGAACGGCTCCAAATTTTGGCTTCAACGGGAGAGTCTCCAGACTGATTAGCAAGTGAAATCTTGAAGCTTGCGCGAGATCAGGATGGTCTCACCAGGCTAATAAGGCCCTAAAGAGAGTCTGGGGCCCTCTTAACTCTCTGACCTCGATGTCTCTCTTCAAGCTCTTAGACCTCAAGGCGCTTTGCTTTTTAAAAATCCCTAAAGAAATAAAACAAGCCGTCGTGGCGACTCTTTTCATGTCCCTTTTCTGTGGAATAATCCTCCTCTGGGCATCAGGCAGGTAGCTTCTCTGGATGTTTTTAAAGCTAATTTAGAAACCCACTTATTTACTCTGTTCTTCTGTATATGTATATTTTGTTTATCTGTTTTATTTCTGTAATGTTTGAAAAATGTCCTTTGTTTTTTGCAACTCTTTAGCACTTTGTATGAAATATCAATTATAATAACTTTTTAAATTAAGTCATTATTATTAATTGGTTAATTTCATTATAAGAGCAGTGGAATCTTTAAAGAGTTAAAAGAGGAGAGCAGAAGAGGCACAAAGACATTCAGCTTCAGTACGTAAAGATTGGATGAAAAGGAAGGAATAGAAGTGATGAACGACAATGGAAAAGCACAGAGACTGTAAAACTGTAATGTTAGATACATGACTGGGAAACAGTCACCAATGGAGAATATAATATAGCATGGCAATATGCCTATTATGACCTCTGAAATGATTCCTGTGCCGCTCAAATAAAGGCTGATAGCACATTAAAAAAAAATAAAAAGAAGGAAACTAAAATATTACTTTAATAACCGTTAAATTCCAGGACTTCCACTTCTGGATTGTGAGAACTATTTATCATACAACGCCGATCTGAATAGATCTATTTTACCCGTGTGACGGTAAACGATGAGGACAGAGTCAGAGAAGTGAATGTGGAACCAAACTTCTGACTTTTATCTAAAAGTCTTACATCTACACTGAGTGCAGAATTATTAGGCTAATGAGTATTTCGACCACATCATCCTTTTCATACATGTTGTTCTACTCCAAGCTGTACAGGCTTCAAAGCCAACTACCAATTCAGTAAATCAGGTGGTGTTCATCTCTGTAATGAGAAGGGGTGTGGCCTAATGACATCAACACCCTAAATAAAGTGTGCTTAATTATTAGGCAACTTCCTTTCCTTTGGCAAAATGGGTCAGAAAAGAGATTTGACAGACTGTGAAAAGTGAAAAATGGTCAGATGTCTTTCAGAGGGGAGCAGCAGTTTGGAAATATCCAACCTTTTGAAGCGGGATCATCGCACAATCAAGCGGTTCATGGCAAACAGCCAACAGGGGCTCAAGAAGCGTGTTGAAAAAAGAAGAAGCAAAATAACTCCCCATCAATTGAGAAGGATGAAGCGTGAAGCTGCCAGGAAGCCATTAGCCACCAGTTGTTCCATATTTCAGAGCTGCAACATGTCTGGAGCGCCGAGAAGCACAAGGTGCTCAATACTCAGGGACCTGGCCAAGGTAAGGAAAGCTGAAAAAAGGCCACCTTTGAACAAGATGCACAAGACAAAACGTCAAGATTGGGCCAAGAAATCTCTGCAGACTGATTCCTCCAAGGTGTTTTGGGTCTGATGGAATGAGAGAGAGTCTAGAGGGGCCAGATGGATGGATGGGCACCAGGCTGGATCAGTAAAGGGCAGCAAGTTCCTTATCCACTCAGACGCCAGCAAGGTGGAGGTGGGGTAATGCTATGGGCTGCTATCATCAAAGATGAGCTTGTGGGACCTTTTCAGGTTGATGATGGAGTCAAGATCAACTCCCAGACCTACTGCCAGTTTCTGGAAGACACCTTCTTCAAACAGTGGAACAAGAAGAAGTCACCGTCATTCCATAGAAACCTGATATTCCTGCAGGACGATTCTCCGTCACACGCATCAAAATACACCACAGCGTGGCTTGCCAGAAAAAGTCTAAAAGGAGAAAAAATAATGACATGACCCCCTTGTTCCCCTGATCTGAACCTAATGGAGAACCTGTGGTCCTTCATGAAAGGTGAGATCTACAGGGAGGGAAAACAGTGTCTGGGAGGCTGTGGAGGCTGCTGCACGCAATGAGGATCGCAATCAGATCAAGACTCTGACAGAATCTATGGATGGAAGGATTTAGAGCGCCATGGTGGAGAGAAAGGTGGCTATATTGGTCACTGATTTGTTTTTGAATGTCGCAAATGTTTATTTCTGAATTTTGAGTTCTTATATTGGTTTAGCTGTTGAAAATAAACAAGTGAGATGGGTATAGATTTGTTTTTTATAACATTGCCTAATAGTTCTGCACAGTAATAATTACCTGCACACACAGACATCCTTATAAAATGGCCAAATCTAAAAAAAAAACACATCAACTTCCAAAAATATGAAACTTTGATATAAAGGAGTCTTTTGGTTTGATTGAGAACACAACTGTGGCCCAATAAAAAAAAAAAAAATCCTCAAAAATACAACTTGCCTAATAATTCTACAGTGTAGAATGCAGTTAAAGCATTTAGTAAATTTAGAAAAAAAAAGTTTTCCAGACAAAATTTTGGGGTTAAGTGGGAAACATCAAAGTATTTTAATCCTAAATGTTCCTATTCTAAAGAAATTATTTTGGCCTCCCACCTACAAAACGGCAGCATTTATGGCCCTAAGAAAAAGGTTTTCTTGCAAATGTAAATGCCTTTATTATGCCACAATGGGGAAACTCCCTCTCTGCATTTAACCCATCCCCTTGGGGAGCAGTGGGATGCCATTTTGCGGCGCCCGGGGAGCAGTTTGGGGTTAAGGTTTTTGCACAGGAACCCAGAGTGCAGGCTGTGGGGATCAAACTGGATACTTTCAGCCTTCTCATAGCACAAGCACTCTGCTCTAACCCACCAGGACAATTTTCATTAAGGTGACTTCAATTTAAAAGTTGCTTAAAACAAAAATCATTCACTTCTAGCAGATAAAACATAAAACAAGACAGTTTAAAAGTGGACGGGGAAACACTGCACCGTTCAAAAATTCAACAGTCTTTCTCGCTGCTTTGGAATCTGATGTAGACCGCTTTGAAACAGCAGACTGGGAGGTCAAGGACTTTCTTGTAAGGACAAGAAAACGTTCATCTTAAGAAGAAGCGTCACCTTAAGTAGAAATTTCGACTTTCTCATTCTTTACTGGAGTCATTATTTTGTAGGCAACGTTGTACTTTTACTCTTGACATTTTTAGCAATTATCTCTACTTTCTACTTGACATTTTAAAAATAGACTTATTAGTTTTGTTTCACGTGAAAGCAAAAGTCCGGTCATATTCAGAATTCAAAATTCTAAAAGTACCTTAAATATCAAACTATATACATCCTGTTCAATAAATGATCAGTGTTTTTAATTCAGAGTAATTTCCATGTGAATGTGCTTTACTGGAGGCATCCATGTTTGTCAAAGAACACTACTGCCACCTACTGGTTAGTGACGCCACGGTGCGGTATCGGCTGTTGATCAAGTCCTAGTGCTGTATCTGGTGTTTGTCACAACGCTATTATCCAAGTCATCTTGAAAACATTCTTCCTCTTCCAAATGTTGGCTACATATTACGGTTTTTTTCTGGCCAGAAGTTCGATGGTAAATCCTCCCTCTTCAAGTTGGCTTATCCAATCCACCAACCTGTCCATGGAGGATCAGGAATCAGAAAGGTGGAATAACTCTTTTTTTCACTTTTACCCGATGTATTCCAGCATCCAGCTGCCATGCACGTGGGCATTGTCAGTTTCACTATAGCTCTGGTGAATTTCAATGGTGAAGTCCTCTGAAATCTTCAATAATTGTTGTTGATTGCAGATGTGTCTAGTAGTTCTTATTGATTTAGCTTGGAAAAGCTGGAGAACGCTTAGGCTTACCGCGACCGCGGACGCCACTGCTGGAAGATGGCAGGAGGGAGGGGTTACTATATTTGGACAAAAATGGCCGCTCCCAGACTTGGTGATCACGCCTAAAATTATTGTTTTTATTTTTATACCAATCAACGCTAAATTCATTAAATCACAGCAAATGTATTAGTTTTAGGTATAGATGATGATCCATTGATTATTCTTCATAATTATCAGCATTATTCTGCTGGCTGGACTTTTCCTTTAAGCTCATTTTCATTATGCTCTGTATTAACCATCAAAACAATAAGTTTCACCCAGACAATTAATTTCTTTGTGGTTGGACTCGGTGCTGCCCCAACTTGTTGTTCACCACATGCCAAAATAAATAGTTTTTCAAGACTTCAAAGTTAAATATGACATTAGTCATAAAACTGAGAAAATTTAGTTTAAGGTAGATATCCTCCAGAATTGTATAAACATTTAATTTTAATAGGGTAGTGCAGTAAAAGCTTCTATCCTTAGTATTTATTCCTGCATTACTTTTACTGTCATACTTTGATACTTTTAACTTCTACAAAAGTATTTTTAAAAAGTAGGATTTCTACTTCTACTTGAGAAATACACATTAATACTTTGACACCTCTGGCTTTTGGTCTCATAACTCATTAAGCAACAGATGTGACTCTTTGAAGTGACATTGGTGAGTTTGTTGGCCACTTGGAGCATTAACGTGCACCAAGTGCTAAAATAAATACACTGGGTGCCATTCCGAACTTAGTCCCCACAACGCTTTGAGAGTCGGATGTTCGGTCTGGCATTGCTCAACAGTAGCAGCGAGTATGCTAGCACAATATCTGGCGGCCAATCAAATTATCAGGGTGGGCTTTATAGGATAATGGACAGATGATCAACAGTAACGTAATCAACCACGCCACCAAAGCGCTGCTTGGGTGACAACAACAACAATGGCTGCCGCTGGAGAGTTGAGGTGAGTAGATTCTGCTATTAGGTCTGTTCTAGAAGATATCGACAGCAAATTCATTTTAAAAAAGAGAGGAACAGAGAAACGCCCATCAAGGCTCATCTTCTTATCCTAGGCGTGAAACTGCACGCTTTGATTTTTTTTGACAACAACTATGCGTCGGTTAACATACGTCACGCACTCCGTTGCTCTTATTGGTTGTAGGTCTATCCAATTGAGTGCAGAGGCATTTTTCCTGGTTCGTTCGAAACACGCCCCATAATCACAGCTCTATGGAGCAGTATCAGACTCAGATTCTGACTAGAATTGAGTAGGACTACGTCAGGCTACAAAAATGTACCTTAAATCATTTAATTGATCAGAAATGAAGCTAATACCTCAACATTCTGGAGGTTTTTTTATATGGAACATAGAACTGCAGGTGTTGAGTTCATCTACAGATGCTCTGCTGCGATCAGTAGCTACGTTTACATGGACATAAATAATTGGAATAAACAGCAATCAGATTAAAAAGGTTTTTTGTTCACATTTCAGATGTTTTGATCCATTTATAAAAACTGGAATTAAATTTTAATTTGCTGAGAGGGATGGTTAATGCTGATTTACAATTTAATCAGCATCAAGTTAATCACATGTGCACACCACTCCTATATTGCGTAGCTAACCGCTCTGGCTAGCTTTAATCAGAATATCCTGGCCATTTTTATTCTGATTACTTATGTCCATATACACATTACAGTTTGTTTATTTTTGGTTATTGAGTCCAAATACATTGCTATCCAATCATTATCATTACGCATGTAAACATAGCTAGTGATGGCACAGATACTCCATGTAATCCATAGCAAGTTTGTTTCTACATGTAAGAAACACTGGGCTGCAAAGCCTGCTTTAAATAATAAAAAAAAATGTTTCCCAGTCATATATTGCAGAAAACCTTCAATGACAAATGGAACAAACAGAAGCAACAGATATAGGGCTACTTGCATGACAATCAGAGAGGAAAATGGTGCATGCAAACCCTTTAGGGTTGAGCTACAGAAAGAAAAAGAAGCAAAGACAAACTAATCAAGCAAATGGAAACCGAAAATTACATTCATGCACTCAGAACTGTTACAAAAACTAGCAGAACTGGTAAACACTAAAAATACAAACCTCCAACATTAAATTGCTATGTCTGATATAAATAGTTTCACCCTCAAGTCTCTTGGGTCTCTTCTGTGAAACATGAGGGAAAAAAATAAAAAAACTGAATGTAAGAAAGACAGGATAAAATCTATGTTCCAATTTCCAAATGACACCAATGGCTGTCGGTGACATAAATAGTTGCTGTTCAGAAACATAGAATGCAGTTTGCAATTCCCAGTTTACCGCAGTCAGCAAATAAAAGACGAGGAACCCATACAGCCTGAGTTGGTATGCGAATAACAGCCAAGCAGATACATGAAATTCAATGACTTTAAGTCCCATGCTTTGCATGCAGAATGATGCTGGTGCACAGGGTTTTACACAAAAAGGGCGTCTATGTCTGTGCACTTAATTTGCATACGTTTGTCAGCTTTTTCTTAACTTTGAAATTTTATTGGGGTGGTAAAAAATGTATAACATGAGAAATCTGTTTAAAAAATCTCACCACTTCTGAATTTCGTCTGAATTTTTTTTATGTTAGAAGTAGAAGCAAATCACTTTAAATTGTACAAACAGACGAAATTGTCAGATTTAATTAGAAAAATTGGGAATTTTAAAATGAAATTTTACCTAAATTTAGTATTTGTCATTCAAATCCAGCCCCTGCAGTATTCCTTCATTAACACAGGAAGCTGTATAATGATTAATTCTTGAATATATTTCATTGCAAATCAACCTTCAAAGTTGCTGTGTAATAGAAAGTGAAATTGTTTTCATCAGTATTTTTATCAGTTATAAATGGTTGCAGTCGCATTACAGTAAGTTCCAATGAAATTGACATTATTTTGGCCTGAAAAATGCATCAGTGATGAAATGCACAAGCTTTCACAAAATAAGCATCCAAAAATCACAGTCAAGATAAGAAGCATCATGTGAAAAAAAAAGACCTGCGGGTACTGATGATGACACACGTCAGCAAAAAGACAACTAAGAATGTTGCTAACCTTCCTTATTCGAACCATTTCCATCTTTTTATCCTGAAAAGAAAGCTGGATTCCCATCAGAAGGAAGAAAATTAGAGCCTACTTAGTAATCAAACAATTAAAGTTCAGCCAGGCACCAGAAACTTGATATGCAAATAAGGGAAAATACTTTTAGATCATAATTAACTTTAAATAGATTCATTTCTGATAAATAAGGAAACCGGAACAGTCATAAAAAAGAACCAGACACTCAAAACAGCAGTTATAAAATGTTATGGCTGAACTTTAATTATTTTTTGATTAATAATCTCCACCTTTGTGTGGTGTTCATATTTTAATTTACATTTTATCCCTAAACTTTTGCGCTCCATCCATCCATCCATCCATCCATCCATCCATCCATATAATTAAGAACCTAATAAAAGGCATCATTAAAACATAACGGCTGTGATCCTGACAGTTATAGTTACTGTAAGCCAGTGTGGCTGGTCAGGATACGAAGAACTTACTGTAGTGGAAACAAATGGTAAATGAAAAATAGATAAAAGAAAAATTGGTAAATAAAAAAGGGATATATGAGAAATTGATTAATGAAACTGGGAAATAGAAAATCGGGTTAATGGAAAAAGGAAATTGAAAAATGGTTAAATTAAAAAATAGATTAATGAAAAATGGGTAAATAAATAAAGGGATAAATGAAAAATGGACAAATGAAAAATAGATAAATGAAAAAAAGATAAAACAGAAATTGAGAAATAGATAATCTGAAAAATAAATAAATAAAAAAATTGGCTTAATGAAAAAGGGAAATTGAAAAGTGGTTAAATGAAAATTAGATTAATGAAAAATGGGTAAATGGATAAAGGGATAAATGACAAATAGATAAATGAAAAAGAGAAATTGGGAAATTGATAATATGAAAAATAAATAAATTAAAAATTGGTTTAATGAAAAAGCTAAATTATTTATTTAACAAATTTTTTATTTATTTCACTCATTTTCTTCATTTTTTGATTTATTTTACTCATTTTTTATTTATTTCACCCATTTATTTATTTATTTAATTTTGGCTGAAATGGCTCTCCATACAAGCTGGCCCTCCAGGAGGAAAAACATACAATTTCTAAATAATACATTTTTCTGTTATCAAAAAAGTTAACCTTTGGTCCAATAGAGATCGATCACAGCGTAATTATTCATACGTCTTTGTCAACACTTGTTTTAAGTAGTGTTGCGCCGATGCCATTTTTGGGCCCCGATACTGATACCCAATTTTTATTTATTTATTTATTTTTATTTAACCTTTATTTTAGCAGGAAGTCCCTTGAGATAAAATCTCTTTTTCGAGGGAGACCTGGCCAAGAGGCAGCAGTACAGTAAGACATAAAAGCACATAAAACAACATAATAAAATCAATCATAAACTAGACTCTAGAATAACAGTTACAATTCTCTGTGCAAGCGGTTTTCAATAGCCTGGCTGTGCAGTATGGGCCGATACCGATACCATAATAATGTTAAATAATCGCCATCATGGCTTTGTTGAGCTGCTGCCTACCTTTGTGAAGCAGGAAAAATCTAATACAAAGTGAATCCAGTAGAACTTTTATTGCCTACCAGGAGTGGGTGACAATAGTTCAATAAACTTATGGCTCTCAAAATGGTATCGGTGCCCTATTTGTTGGTACTCGCCGATACTGATACCACCATTTTAGGGCAGTATTGGGGCCCCGTCCGATACTGGTATTGGTATCGTGCAACACTAGTTTTAAGTCCCTGTTTCACACTTAATTAAATACATACTTTTTGTTTCTGTTTATCTTAACATCAGAAACAACATTTTAGTTTGTGTATAAAGTTGTTTAGAAGCTTTCAGAAAAGTGAAAGTATTCCCATGCTGTGTGAACATGCATCAGGCAAACAAACCTGGCTCTTTTTCTCTTTCTCCCTATTGGTCATGGACGGGGAGTGCCTCCGCTCTCTCCTGGACACAGTCTACAGTAGCATAATATATAAAACTCATAATATTAGAGTCACTTCCAAAGCCCAGGCATATGTTTTCCTTCCAGTAGCATTTGTAGAATTGTTGGATATTAACACATTTTTACACATTTATTTTTTTTTTTCATTATTTATATCAGTAATTTTTTGATCTGGACATAGAAGTATAGCTACATATTGCTGCAAAATAATTTGGCATAATTAGCGATACATCACATAAATGGCGATTTCATTATGACCTAGCCTATCCCTTTGATAATGTGTTGCAAAGTTTTTTCTGTCCTAGACAAAGTAAAAGCTTTATGGTTTGTACTAAAACACACTCTTTGAAATGTTGTTTACCTTCATCTCTGAAGTCTGTGGTTTGGGGCTGTGGCTCTTGGTGTGTTCTGCCTTACATTCTGTCTTTGGCTCCTTCTTCCAGTCTGTGTGGCGCTGGCCTTTAGGTGTAGAGCCATCAATGTGGTTATGGCGCGGCAGTGTGGGTAGCAGAGGTGATGGCCTTGCCTCACCTGGAGATACTGGTGACATAACAGGCGCACTGACTGGACGATTAGATTTGTTGTCAGGAGTGGTGGCCATTGCTGGGAAAATAATAAGAATTTCCTCATTTAAAACTTCCTAAAAAATCAAATCTTACATGATCAAATGTATTTATAAAAGTCACGTCGAGGCAACCAGTTCGTAAATCTAAAAAAAAAAATCGAATTTATTTTGATAAAATGTGATCATCAGATTTATCCAAACAAATCCTAAAACCTAAGTTGGTAAGAATACTCAGGTCAACAGAAACAGGCTCCTGTCAACATTAGTTGGATGGAAAGCAGTGGAAAAAAGAAGTGGGATTTTTATGGAAAGGAAAATAATGACTGAAGGAGCTAAAAGGCTTCGTCTAAAAAATGAACAATTCAATTCAGTTTATTTATATAGCCCCAATTTACAGCACATGTCATCTCAAGGCACTTTCCAGTTCACCAGATCATCCAGTCAAATTGATTTAAAGTTTTCTATCTAAGAAAACCAGTTGATTGCATTGACTCAAATACAGTCCCTCACACTAAGCATGCCTGTAGCGACAGTGGAGAGGAAAACCTCTCTTTAACAGGAAGAAACCCTCCAGCAGAACCAGGCTCAGTGTGAGCGCCATCTGCTGAGGACCACTGGGGTTCAAGGAGACAGAAGCAGACATAGAAAAAGAAGCATAGATACAAAAGGCAACTGTAAAAGGCGCCCCCCTATCCAGGAAACACACAGCCAGGCAGACGAAGCTCCGAGCCAGCTCCCATGTCAGAGGATGAAGAGAGCACATCCAGTTAGTCACAGTCAGAGAAACAGGACTACACTGGAAAACAGGCAGATCTCCAACTTCTATAAACAAAGGTGTTGATGGCAGCAGCACAGCTGATATTTCTCTTCACAGGGACACAGGTAAATGTAGACCCCTTTTCATGCTACCTTGAGATTAAGTTGAAGTAATCTTCCTAAAATGTCTTTACTTCTTTAAGGGCCTGTATTATATTTTTAACAAATCGGGTTAACCATTATAATGTTATTCCTTCATCAAAAACATCCACAAATTGGTATTTATTCCAAGAAGCCTCTGCCTAGACTGTGCTGCAACCACCCAGCAAACAACATACCATCTTTCATCTTTCTCTGGTTGACAGCTACCTTTTTTATTTGCTTGTTTCTGCATTTCTACTTCAGTCTCCTTGAACCCCAGTCAGGCTCTCACTGAGCCTGGTTCTGCTGGAGGTTTCTTCCTGATTTTTCCTCTCCACCGTTGTTACAAGCATGCTTAGTGTGAGGGATTGCCTTCGAAGTCAATGCGCCGATGCAATCAGCTGGTTTTCCTTGGACAGAAAAATCTGAACCAATCTGAGTACATGATCTGGCTGAATAGTCTCTGTAAACTGCCTGGAGATGACATGTGTTGCGAATTGGCGATATATAAATGAACTGAATTGAACTGAAAGAGTGGAAGAGGTAAAATAATCTTCAGTATTGAGCTTTGTAAACTGGACTAAAAAATGTATCATTGCTATTTACGCGACTGAAACATAATCTTCTAAAATCACTCCAACTAGACTGTTAATGTTTTGCTTGTTTCACAGCCTACAATCCTGCTCTACCTCCATCCAGGCTGCGTGAGTTCCTCTTGCTGGAGGAACGCTGGAACATGGGAGCAGGCCTGTCGATCAGGGAGCTCGCCTGTCTGGTCTGAGTCTGGGTCCGTCCGCTGTAACGGAATTTGGAGCCCAGCGCTAGGAACTTTCTCGGCGTGGTGGCCATCTCAGTGGAGGTTAACCTGTTTTCAAAGAAGCAACAGATTTAAGGGGTGACAAGCAGACAGAAAATGGTTCAAGCAAAAAAATCAAAGGGGGTTAAAAAGTGAAACCATAACTTACCTGAAGAAGGTGTGATGTTCGACACATACTTTCCACAGCTTCTTGGCAGCCTTATAATTAGGAAGCTTGAAACCGATCGCGCTCTCGTACTGTTCCACCTGTCAGATGAAAGAGGGAATAAAATACAATCAAATGATGAAACCATCCTGGTTTGCGGTTTAAGTCTTGTGATGGAAACAAAGGATGTTAACCTCAGATGGTCGTATCTTAATAAAGAAGCTGCTGTGCTTGTAGGACACCTTCAGGACTTTAGGCCACGGGAACCGGTTGATTCTCAGTTTGTCTTTGTAAACCATTAGGCCACTGGAGCACACTCCCAGCATGATGTCCACGCCGTCAAGGTCCTGTCAGAGACGGTAAAATCAATTTCTGCCATTCAGAGAATGGCACCGCTGTAGCCTTTTGGTACAAGAGATGTTGGGATGTATGTTCTAACTGTGGTTCAAAGTATTTTATTAGTCTACAGCAGTGATTACCAACCGGGGATACTCATACACCTAGTGGTCCATGTGTGCATTGCAAGGGCTATATCAAAATATCTTATTTCTCAGAAAAAAATAAATTGCGATACGATCTGCTTAATGAGGAATTTCTAATTTATAATTAGTTATTGTACATTCCGCTTTTAGGCTGGAATCAATACTTTAAGCTTAGGGGGGTACTCATTATAAGAGAACATGCCTAAAGGGGTACACAAGTCAAAAAGGTTGGGAAACACTGGTCTACAGGTTGTCCTGGAAACAATGAAACTTTTGTTTCCAAACATATTTCACAACACAAGTTCTTAGAGCGTATAATAATAACATTATAATTGTCTTTCGGGCAATATATTTGTTTTTAATGTAAATTTAATGTGAAAATGACACATTTCTAAAATATCTTGCCATAATTCCTCTACATTGTAGATTTATGTTTTGCACTAATATTTGTAATATCTTAATCCAACCACCGGGGGGCAGTGCAGCAAAAATAATAACTTTTTTTTAGAGCAATCCTGCTCTGCAACAGATTGACCTGATTTTTTGGTGAAAAACATGAACTCACGTGTTCCTACTATTAGAGAGAATCAAAACAACGTACAAGAACAGACCTTTTTGTAGGTTTGTGACGTTAGTTCATGTCAGACCAGCGCAGCAGTAAATCACTGTCAGACATTAACCTTCAACCTGAACAGACTTTTCTAGATCTGAATCAGACATGTAGCCTCTATGCAATCAATGATCCGGGGAGTTATTGCAGGTTTATGGAGTTGTTTTAAACTGTGGATACTGCTTTTGTTGTTTTGCATTATCTCACATTAAACACTTGCCATTAACGTTATGAGAGTTTTAAGACTGAGACTTATACAAACTTTATTGTCATTTTGTATACACAGACTGTATACAATGTATACACAGACTGTATACAAAAGGAAACTCCGTTTATACAGCTTTCCCACAGTGAATGAGCAGCAGCTTAGCATTCATAAAGTGCAGCACTAATCAAATGTAAACAGTGTGGGAGAGACATGGTGCAAATAGGCATTGAAGTGGAAGTTCAGAGCAATGCAAAGATAAAAAAAAAATAGGTGCAAAATGCAGTAAAAAAAAAAAATTTGTGTTGAGTCTCTATTTGTGTTTTTTAAAAACTTGGGGACTTTTAGTTAAAATACCTGAATTTAAATGCCTGGTTTAGTTAGTAGTGTCTAATGTTGCTTAGACCAACTTACAACTAAAATGTATAATTTGTAATGTGGGCAGCTAATCCATAAGCAGCCTGTATGGACGTTCTGTCTACAATGACGGTGCCAGGAAGCTATAATATATAGGAAAAGAAGAAAATGGGGGAAAAAAGGTGTAATACGAATGTCAGCTTGAAGTTCTGTTATTTGAAGAGTTGAAGCTGCTATTTATTTTCCATACAACTTAAACAAAAACAGAGACCTCTAGTCTTTGATTTGTATGAATGTGTTGCTTTTTCTAAATCCCACACACATACACATATATAAAAAAAAGTATAAGCAAAACAGCCGAACCCATATGTTTCAGCACTACAGACCTTGAGGGCTGATTTGAACACCTCCTTAATGTGCAGATTAAAGGCACATTAAATAATCCAATCCTTGACTTACACCACCTAAGTGTGACGTATGCCTGTAACTCAGGCCCCCATACTGGATAGTGTGTGCTTATGTACTTGTACACTATGTTTGATTGTAAACAATGCTATTTTAAAAATATAAAAAAGTAATAACTAAAATTACTTCATTACAGGGAAAATAATTCAGTTTCTATCACCATTTCAATCTGAGAAACTCACATTAGAGAAAAGACAATTAGGAGAAATGTATTTATAAAATTACTTTGTGTTTGGTGCTCAGAACTTGACAGGAAACATAGAGCTTAATTTTTATAGATATGCATGAACAGGAGTAAAGAATAGGGCTGTCCCCCCAGGCCTGAAAATGGTGGTGGAGTGGAGATGAAGTTGGTCAGTCTGTAGACTGCTGGTTAGAGAGACGGTCTGCTGAGCTTTATGGGGAGATCCAGTGGGCTGCATGAGCTGATACTAGAGCTTCACTCAGGGACCTGGAAGATGGAAGCCCAGTTGGATAAGAAGGTTGAGAGAACCTGTCCATGATGAGCAAGCATGAAGTTTACAGTGGAGAGGAAAAACTTTCTGTTGGGAAGAAACCTCTGGCAGAACCAGGCTCAACACGGCGGTCTTCTGTCAGACCGGTTGAGATGAGACAGGGAACGCAGTAAGAGTCCGGGAGGAATGACACTCTGATGAAGCTTTAGCTATGATGGTGGGAGGGGCTGGAAGGGGGGGTGGAAACGGTGTCAACTGAATGAAGTCACACAGAGCATCCGCCTCCTGCGCACAGGAGCAGACAAGTGTGCATCGGAAAGCTTTTAAGATTAGCTTTGGATGCAGATTGGCTTTCGTGGAGGTGTGGTTCAGAGCTGATTGGCTGTCGCAGGTGGATGAAGGAAAGCAATTCGTTTCTTCGGTTGAACTTCCGCTTAGGCTCCATTTCTGTCACACTCTATAACTCTGCAACCTTCAGAACCCAAACAGCCAATATTTCCTTAGAGCCATATGTTTCTAGATTATTTTTATTTTTCTTATTTCAAGGGAAGAAAAAACACTTTTTTTTAGGTTTAAAAATCAGATAGAAAAAAAAGGGTTTTATATATTTTCAATGGGACGTTGATATTTGTGGAAAATGGTGTAGCAAAAGAAAAAACCTAATTACATGATACTAGATCAATAAAAAATAGAGGAGCAACCATTGATCATTCAGCTGATCTTCTAGCCTTGATTTCCATCATTTTGGGAGATAGTTGATTGGCAGGTGCTTTTACCACATAGGTTTCTGTCAATGGTCTAAAACTTTTTGCATGTTTTCCAAGCCATAGCAAGGCTTCTGTTTGGGCCGCTCTATAAGCCTGGAACTCAGCGCTACTGCAGACATTTTGAATTGACAAAGCCTTTTGGATGGGAAGCAAAACATCAAAACGTCTTAAAACTTGGAAAACAAAGTCCATTAGTTTGTTTTTTACTATCTTGGAATGACGATGAACTGGATGAGTGGGAATCTTCACCAGCATATTTTTTTTATTTTAGTTTGACACCATTAGATGTTTGTAAAGTAAAAAAAAGACGGATTTAATGTTTCATGGATTTTGTTACAACTGTGATGAAAAACAAATGGCCAAAGAGGTAGAGCAGTTTTTCAGTTAAAAACTGGAAAACAAAAATGCTTATAATCTTCAGTAATTGTTAATAACTTCAGAACCAGTCCCTGTTTTATCTGCTACTGAGGAAGGTCTAGAGAACCACCTTCCATTTGAGCCTCAGGTTACATATTTCAGCTCACCTTGGCCTGGTGAAGGTCCACGCCATACATGGAGAGTTTCTTGGCATTCTCCAAAAACATCAGATCTGCCTGGGCTGGACTCATTGTCCTGCCACGTTTACCAAAAAGAAAGAAAATGGAAAGGTAAGAATTTCATTTTTCTTTTTTGTCGGAATACATAAATAAATTTTCATTGTGCTATAAAATGACAGGTTTCTAACCTATATGTCCGATGCAGCTCCATCATTTTGTCCTCCAGCTCTTTGGTCTGGCCAGGAGCCATTTTCATCTCCTTAGCATAATCACTGCCGTGCACCTCAGGGTCATACTCGCCCAGCTCTGACTGCAGGGCATAAGAGCCCAGTAGAGCCAGGGTGACGAAGGAGCAGGGAAGGCGGCCGTGTAAGATGTCCTTCCGCAGCTGGAGACACAGGTAGTACCTTCAATGAACAAACAAAAACAGCATTAGTTTGAACTTTCCAAGAAAAAGGAAATGTTTCATAAATAAAAGAAACAGAATCAATCAACCCTGAATTTGTCCCTTTTGAGTGTTATTTAAAGTATTTCCCTACTGAAACAGAAAGGGAAGCACAAAGAACAGAAACACATCTGCAAACCTGTGGAAACCCAAACTGGCCGTTTGTCTAATTAGCAAGGAAATCCAAAAAACTCACAGCAGAACATAACGGTGAGGGATTAAAGGCAAAAACATCGCCATCCCATACAGTATGTTGCTGGAGTCTCTGAAAAACTCAAGAGGATTTTCTCCAAACACAAAATCCCAGAACATTTCAAACCAAACAGACCCTTAGAGAGAGGCTAGTGCATCCTAAAGACAAAACCCCCAGACCTAAGTTGAGCAGAGTGGTGTCTGCAGTAGTTCAATGCAGTGAGAAATGCTCTGATCTTTATATTGAGAAACCAAACAACCTCTCCATAGACACATGGCTCCAACACAGACGGGCACCTCCTCCTGGACAAGCCTCGGCTGTCCATCTACACCTTATAGACAAAGGACATTCTTTTGAGGACCAAAATGTTTTTTGGACAAAGAAGGCAGGTGGTTTGAAAGTGGTGTGAAGGAAGCCATCAATGTTAAGAGAGAAAAACCAACCTTAAACAGAGGAGGTGGACTCAGGTTTCAGCTCTCAAGAACCTACAAAGCAGTGATAGAGTTGATTCCTTCCCGCCAGGGGACCAAAACATCTCACCTGGTCAGCCAGGTCAACAACGACCCTAATGACTTCCCTTTTCAGAGGCATAGGACAGTATCGGGTGTTGCAGGCTAACAAAGACCTCCAAAGACTCAGACAAGCTAAGGGGTGGACCTGTTCTTCCCGTTCAATTTTAATGTTTTCTAAGCCACAACAAGTGCTTTGTTGGGCTGCTGTATAAAAGCCTGGAACTCAACCCTAATCCAGATATTTTGAAATGAAAAAGCTTCCTGGATGGGGAAGCGAAACGTCTTCAAACTTGGAAACAAAGTTCAGTGGGTTTCTTTTTTACTTTTTTTGGAATAGTGTTATTTACATTTATAAGTTGAACATTCCCTGTTAATAATCATGTTTGTAACTTATTGCCAGAATATTTTCTAATTTACTTTTCAAAAGCTCTGCTTTTGAAAGGCCATTAATTAGTTGTTTTTTTTTACCATAATGATTAATTAAATTGTTCCAGTGCTTTTATTTTGTAATTTTCTGTAAATCTAGACCTTAACTTGTTTTAAGAACATGTACAGTAGCAGCCATTCAAAAAGACCTTTCCCAGTCAAATGCCAGCCGAATGGCAGCCCACTTCCTGCAGAATCCCCTCCAACTTCCAGCCACTGGGCGTATATATTTTTTTACTCTGACTCCACCCTTTCACTTAATTACAGGGTCTGACCAGGAGATGAAACTTGTCTTTAGATCTTGATGTCCACATCATGACAGAAAGAATATTTTAGCACAAAGATCGATGTTTTAAAAAGGACTTGTAGAGGACCAGCCAAGGGTCCATCAAGCAAAGGGGCCCTCTTCGGCTCGCATTTTTCCTTTGGATAAACTTTACATGAACAAGTGCACTCTCACCAACAACTACAGGTGCTTGGTTCCAGGTACTTAGAGATTAACGTCCACACAGAACGCCCATATTCTTATCTTCAGGTAACACAGAGTACATGTCAGATTAAATAATACTACTTATATTTCAGCGATAGTATGTAGGTGTTACTTTATTGTATGTCTCGTACCATGTCTTTGCAGGTGATGAAGCAGCCTGAATATGTTATTTCGTTAGCGCCCTTTTATCTCCTCTTTCTTCCTTTTTTTCTTTTTCCTTTCCTGTTCTACCTACATTGCAGTGTCAGTAAAGTTCAGTGCAAATTATAATAAAGCAATTTATAATAAAGCAAGCGGAGCACTACGGCGATAGCCGTCCTGCTCCACTTGTGAAAGGAAAATCTATTGTGACATTGCTATTTTAGAAAAGTCGTCGGCTGTGTTACACAAAGCGAGACATCTACTATGGAAGGCTGGGAGGCTTTTATCAGTTTCTGGCTACAATAACAGTACTTGTCTGTATATAAGGCGTTCTCTGCCTCTCATATCTCTACATCTCTTCAGAGGTAGAGATATGAGATCAGATCAGTTCTAATCATTTAACTAAAAGTCATTCATTGGTTTTATCCTTGATTTTCATAACATGAATTTACTAAACCTCCAGCTCTAGTTACTTAATATAATCATAATCTGCAGGTAAAATTACATCACATTGTAAAGACAATGGTAAATGGCTTTTTTTGTTTAAACAACCTTTGGTTTTATGAATTGCTCTTCAGGAATTAACATGAGAATTGATCCAAAGCCCTTCATGATCACAATGGTAAACAGAATCAGACTGGAATAACTTCTGAGCTTGTGTACGATTGTATGAGCCTTGTTTAAGCTACGTGAGATGAGCAGTCTTCAATTATTTTAAAACACGCAATTAATGGGTAATCTAATTAAACATTTTGTCTATGTTGGTTCTTCATGTTAGAAAATACTGTGCAACTTAAACAAAAAATTCAAACATTCCAGAAGCTTCATATAAAACCTTGACAGGAACTTGTGAAAAATTGCCTTAGGTTAAGATTTGGTCAAAAGAAAAGGAAACGTATGAATGTTCGATGCAAGATAATTGTGTCACAAGCAGCCAACAGGGATAGCAATCAAACAAAAATATCTCTCTATGTTAGACTAATAAATATATTTAATTTAAACATTTAAAAAGAGATGAATGAGAAAAGTAGATAGCTGTAAAAGGAGAATAAGACCGTATTGGTCACAGCAGCAGATAAAGCTGCACCATTTCTCCAGAACATTGCTTCAGTTTAGAGTTCTGTTGCCTTTAATCATGAGCAAATTATCAAAGATAATCCTTTGATTCTTTTACATCGAAATATTTTCTCCTGATTAAAATTCCAACAAAATGAACCTGGTTATAACAGCTAACCTAAAAATATCATTTTTGCTTTGCTTAACTCAAAATTGTAATGTGTATTACTTTTTATTAAATATTACAGTAATCACAACAGCTTTAGATTAGAGACATGTTTCAACTTAGAAAAATAAATCACTGAAGGAATGAAAAAAAGTCACGATGCCACCTTCTTCTATTTATAGCTGTAACCAGCAACACAAAGCTGTTATTTTAAGAGCTGATACTACTTTTCTCCCACACTCATTTAGCCTTTTTTAATGCCAACCTCCAGCTCAATAATAACTTTAATTTATCCTACACTGCAAGTGTGTTTCAGTTTTTTTGGGGAAATAAAACAATATTACTCATAAAACCACCAAAAAATGAAGGTTTATGAAGAATAAAATTATAAGACAGAATTACGTCTTGCGTACCTTGTTATATCCTCTGAGAGCTGGGCGGGATCCGGTGGGTAAAATTTCACATTAAATGTGAAATCATAGTTGGTACCTAATGAGCAAAATCCAGAGTGATTTGGAATAAGCTGATAATAATAATAATGCAGCAAGGAGGAAACACAGTGGGAGGTTTATATGGGACACAGGCTCACCTTGCACCTGCCTGCGAATCTCTTTGGTCAGGTCCATCCAGATCTGGCAGAAAAAAAGAGGAATTCATGATTAAATCCTGAACCTCCATTAAAACAAAGATTCCCAGTTTATTTATTATGCACATAAGAGGGTTTTTGCATAGTAGGATCAGAAGGGGAATATTTGTCTGACCTTCATGGTGGGGGTCTCCCAGATGGCCAGGCCATAATAGTCTTTCTCCAGCAGGTTGAGGTGGTCACACACCTTCATGAACAGTTCCAGGCCTTTGGCATGTTTCTAACATTGTTCCCAAACCGAGGCAAAAAGAAAAGTTCACACTCAAAAAATAAAGCTCATCTTAAATCTTAACCTTCAGTATTTAAAAGAAAGTAGTAATAATTGTTCTCACATCCAGCTCGCACTCAAACACAGCATCATCCAGCAGCGTGACGGTGATCTGTAGCGTCTTTGGTCGGCGTGGAGCTCTGGGCGTTTTGGTCTCCTCCTCAGTGGTCTTCTCCTTTTCCTCTTTGTCCTTTCCTTCAGGAGACAATTCCTTTCCTTTGTCCTCCTCATCCTCCTCCTTGTCCAGAACGACTGCTTCCCCCTTTTCATCATTCTTCTCCTTCACCTTTTCAGTCGTATCCTCGTTGACGTCTTTCTTTTCAGCCTGAAGAGCCTGAAAATGTTCATTTAGGTGATAATTCTTTCATAATTTCTTAGAGCAATTGTTAGTTTTAAGAAGAGCATCTTTGACAGCTGAGTTAACCTAATGAAGTGGAATGGGTGAATATAGAATTTCATTGGGCTTTTTGCAAAAATGATGCAAAAAAACGAGACAAAGCTGTTATTCAGAAACAATTACACCAACCAAAAGGACTGGATTTACATTCTAACCTTCAAGATTTTTTTGGTACATTTTCTGAAACACCTAGAAATCAATGACCCTACCAATTCAGAAAACTAGAAAATAATACCACTTATCAGAGACTCTTAATTAACCTATAAAAAAAGCCATTACCCCTCATCTTATTTTCAGAAAGAAAATCCCTTAGTATTATGTGATGAAATCTGATATGGCCATTAATCTTATCAGGGGACAAAGAGCAATCCAAGCTCATTCTATATGGAAAACTATTTGGCCCCTAATCTAAACTGAGCCTTAGAAATGACTCCCATCAACAGTTTATATTAACTTATAATGAGATCACTTAGGAGAAATTTCAAACCTACTCTTGCATGCAGAAAAGCATTAATTGTGCATGAAGGAGAGATTTTAACAAACACCCTGCATTTTAATAGAAGCTCAGATTTTGACTAGGCAATGAAAAAAAAAAAAACATTTTCTTTAAGCTATTGAGAGCTGGATCATCATCCTGCTGCAGGAGGCGACCTCTCGGATAAGGCGAACTCTCGGATAAGGCGACCTCTCGGATAAGGCGACCTCTCGGATAAGGCGAACTCTCGGATAAGGCGAACCCTCGGATAAGGCTTACCTCTCTCAGATAAGGCTTACCTCTCGGATAAGGCTTACCTCTAATAAGGCGACCTCTCGGATCAGGCGAACTCTCGGATAAGGCGACCTCTTGGATAAGGCAAACTCTCTGATAAGGCTTACCTCTTGGATAAGGCTTAACTCGGATAAGGCTAATCCTCCTCGGATAAGGCTAATCTCTCGGATAAGGCTTAACTCTCGGATAAGCCGCACCTCTCGATAAGGCTTAATTCCTTGGATAAGGCAAACTCTCTGATAAGGCGGTACCTCTTTGGATAAGGCTTAACTCTCGGATAAGGCGACCCTCGATAAGGCTTAACTCGATAAGGCTAACTCTCGGATAAGGCTACCTCTCGGATAAGGCTGAACTCTCGGATAAGGTGACCTCTTGGATAAGGCGCACCACCGATAAGGCTTAACTCTCGGATAAGGCGAACTCTCGGATAAGGCGACCTCTTGGATAAGGCGACCTCAAGGATATGACGACATCTTGGATAAGGTGACCTCCAGGATAAGGTGACCTCTCAGGTAAGGCGACCTCTGGGATAAGGCGACCTCTCGGATAAGGCGAACTCTCGGATAAGGCGAACTCTCGGATAAGGCGACTTCTTGGATAAGGCGACCTCTCGGATAAGGCGACCTCTCGGATAAGGTGACCTCTCGGATAAGGCGAACTCTCAGATAAGGCGAACTCTCTGATAAGGCGACCTCTCGGATAAGGCGAACTCTCTGATAAGGCGATCTCTTGGATAAGGCGAACTCTCGGATAAGGCGACCTCTTGGATAAGGCGACCTCAAGGATAAGACAACATCTGGGATAAGGTGACCTCCAGGATAAGGTGACCTCTCAGGTAAGGCGACCTCTGGGATAAGGCGACCTCTCGGATAAGGCTTAACTCTCGGATAAGGCGACCTCTCGGATAAGGCTTAACTCTCGATAAGCGCGACCTCTCCTGATAAGGCCAACTCTCGGATAAGGCGAACTCTCGGATAAGGCGACCCCTCGGATAAGGCTTAACTCGGATAAGGCTTAACTCTCGGATAAGGCGACCTCTCGGATAAGGCTTACCTCTCGGATAAGGCGACCTCTCGGATAAGGCTTAACCTCGGATAAGGCTACACTTCTAGGAGAAAGCTTACCTCTAGGATAAGGCTTACCTCGTCGATAAGGCGACCTCTCGGATAAGGCACCTCTAGGAGAAAGCTTACCTCTAGATAAGGCAACCTCTTTGCATAAGGCGACTCTCGATAAGGCTAATTCCTCCTCGGATAAGGCTTAACTCTCGGATAAGGGGACCTCTCGGATAAGGAGACCTCTCGGATCAGGCGAACTCTCGGATAAGGCGAACTCTCGGAGAAAGCGACCTCTCGGATAAGGCGACCTCTCGGATAAGGCGAACTCTCGGAGAAAGTTTACCTCTAGGAGAAAGCGACCTCTAGGATAAGGCGACCTCTCGGATAAGGCGACCTCTTGGATAAGGCGACCTGTCGGATAAGGCGACCTCTAGGAGAAGGCAACCTCTAGGATAAGACGACCTCTAGGATAAGACGACCTTTCGGATAAGGCGACCTCTTGGATAAGGCGACCTCTCGGATAAGGCGACCTCTCGGATTAGGTGACCTCGCGGATAAGGCGACCTCAAGGATAAGACAACATCTGGGATAAGGTGACCTGCAGGATAAGGTGACCTCTCAGATAAGGCGACCTCTAGGATAAGGCGACCTCTAGGATGAGGCGACCTATTGAATAAGGTGTTGATGCACCCTTGGAGTAATTTTGGTCTCTTGGGAAAGTACTTCCTGTTCCATAAATGTACCTATTAATGGAACACAGAGGTTTGTTGCACTTAGACCTGACCATTTGCAGACAGATAAATGTAAGTTCTTTGTTTATCATCTGCTTTAAAAGCTCTGGCCTACTTCGTGTTGTAAGACAAGTTTAATTGAAGTGATTTCTTGATTCTACCATACAGGTATGGCATTATTAAGGGTTGGTGTGATAAGTGAAAATAAACATTTGGTTACTCACGTTTTTTCAACAAGGTTCAAGCTGCTAACGTTAGAAAGTTATTTATGAATAAAAAAATAACTTTAACACTTTATTTTGTATTTAATTCAGTGATGATTTGAAACAGCTGCAAGAGCGCAAATGGATTTTCACAACAGTGTATATTTTCATGTGTTCATACCTGAGCGTCTAGACTGCTGACTGAATGCTGGTCCAAAGCAACCTCTCCCTCAATTTTCAGTTCAGGTTCAGGATCAGCAATAGGAGCTTTAGCTTCATCGTCCTCGTCTTCCTTCTGCCCCCCGTCACTATCACATTGTGAACGCCGCTTCAACAGTGAGGAGAAGAGCCGTGAGAGACCACGGCTGGCAGAGTTTCGATTTCGAGGCTGGAGATTTTCATCCTCAGGAGAATGCAGCTGGGTATCCTGGACAGCCTCCTCCTGTTGCTGCTTCGGCTTTTTCTGGTGACTTTCTATCTCATCTGTGGTCATGGCAAAAGCTGTTTAATGACATAAGAGTCTGAGTAAGAAAAACGACAACGTAGATTTTTATCTCATTTTGTCAATAAGATAAAAATTAAAGTTGTTCATCAGTTTTACAGACAGCTTTTACAATCCAAGACAACTCCTTCTAATATTTCAGTTATCATGCAAAGCTCATGTACAGGTTCCTGTTTCCAATGAAAATACATACAAATTATAAACAGTAAAGGGTGTATTTTTATGAAGAGCTTTGGTGAAATTAGACTCAGAAAGGAGAAGATGAATTTAACATGAAGTGGATAATCACAATAACAAACGGGAGATGGATAAGTTAAAATGGATAACACTTTAGATCACAACAAACTGGCTGAACAAATGTTGAGTGACCAGAAAACCTGCAAAGCAAGCTGGGAGGGAATTAGAAGGAACCAACATGTCATATATTTCACAAAGCGACCCAGTTTAACCAAACATTAAAGTTCACCAATCAAATAAAAATCCACAAACGTTTACAAAAACCGATTGCAATAAAGTTTCAGGTGACAAATCACCTAAAAAAAATAAAAATTACACAACCTCTATATCGTTTACTGTTACTACAAAATCAGTCTAACAAACTAGGGATGCACGATATAATCGGCCCCCTATCGGTATCGGCCTTAAAATTGAATATCGGACATCGGCCACCCCACCGATATTTAACCCGATATTTGATCAGCTTCTGAGTTTCTAAAGTCTAAAAAAAAAAAAAAAAACTACTTCTACTTCTTCCCTCAAAAAACTTCTTTTTACAGACTTAAAAACTTCTAAAGACGAGGAAAAAAATATTGATACATTAAAAATATCCCAATATCTTCATATGCTGATATATTGCCATTTAAAACACCATATCAATCTCTTTACTAATGAAATATTGCTATATGTCATCGTTATGCTACTTTTAAATCCTCCCTAAAATTTCATTAAAAATGTTGCCATATTTTTATATGTTGATATATTGACGCGGTATCGATCTATTTTACTAACAAAAATCTCACAAGAATTTGCCAAATATCACGAGAGTTTGTAACAGAACGATGAAATTTCACGTAGATTTTGAAAGTAAAATAGATCGATATATCGGTGCTTTTAAAAAATCTATTTGATATCAGCATATGAAAATATATTTGAGTATATTATTTTTCAAAGTGTCAGAAATGGATAACAAAACTGCTATTTTCAATGACTACTTATTTTTTGTCCAGCTTTAACATCGACATGGATATCGGTTATCGGATACATGAGTTTGAAAATATCGAAGCATATCAGATATCGGCCAAAATCCCAATATCGTGCATCTCTATAACAAACATAAAAAAGACCAATTGATAGGGTTTAATTAGGGTTTAATGACTTTATCGTATATCGGTTATCGCTACCTTAGTATCAAAATATCGGCATATCAGATATAAGACAAAAACCCAATATCGTGCATCTCTGTAACAAACATAAAAAAGACCAATTGATGAATTTAGGGTTTAATGACTTTATTTACCTTATATCAATGTCTAATATAAGACAATACACTATTTCTCCTGTCAACCTGATGAATGGATGCAATATTCCTTAAAATGTCTGGAGATCATACAACCCTTAGTAGTATCCAACACATCTCTGAAAATTTAATGACACACAAAGCCAGATAGGAATGATTTCTATGCAATCTATGAAGCTTTCTACTCAGCAATTTGTCTTGATGCTTAAATCCAGGTCTATGTGGCAACCAGCTGCAAGAACTGACCTGTTTCAGTAATGTTTCAGAAGTTAGAGGAAAACATATAAAAAACAAAACAGGTTTTACTTCACAGAGAGGAAGATTTAGATTGAATTTGGTACATGTGCAGACCAGCAGCAGGCATGTTAACGTTCATTTTGAAAGATTTGTACAATATTAGAAACCAGTTTCAAATTGCAAACCCTTTGCAATTATACATTTATTTTCATTAAATTTCAACAGATACAAATTGTTATCCAAGAATATATTGATCTCTAAATCACTAAAGCTGTATTGATTGTGCTATTAATTGTTTAGTTCTATATACAATGCTGACAATTTTATTTGTTTGTTTTTTTTGCAAACACAAATTATACCCTCATGTTTGCCCCATGATTCTTAAAGGCAAGTTTTACTTAGTTTTAATGATATCAGTATCAATAGTGGTAGCTTGAATTCTAATCCTTATAACTGAAAGGGCTAATGGATGACGTTCATATTGAAATGTCTGGATAAACTAAATGTGCACAAACTAAATTGCTGCAGCACCCAGCCACAAAATAAAGATAAATGTGGTTGCTGTAGATGCTTCGGGTATGTCAGACAGGAAGGTTGTCTAAAAACAACCAACTGCTTGCTGGTCTCAACATGTGATCTAGCAATGCCTAGTACATTTTGGTAACAACCCACAGGCTGATGGGCTCAGGTGACCCTGTGGATAGTTTTTGTCCTTCGCTGCAACTATTTGAAAACAGGATTTCCCCCATAGGTGATAAAGTTGTCAAAATCTGAATCCATTTTTTTTTTTTTTTTTTTTCAAATATACTCTGCAACCTGAGATACTCAAACTGCTTGCTCCTCCAATTGTGAACATAAAGTATGCTTATAAATTAGTAGTACATCAGATAACAGCTTGC
>JAGKQL010000046.1:11733924-11755920 GCA_018398635.1 Cyprinodon brontotheroides | reverse complement strand
CCAGCTTTAACATCGGTATCGATATCGGTTATCGGCTACATGAGTTTGAAAATATCGGCATATCAGATATCGGCCAAAATCCCAATATCGTGCATCTCTATAACAAACATAAAAAAGACCAATTGATGTTTAGGGTTTAATGACTTTATTTACCTTATATCAATCTATAATATAAGACAAAAACTATTTCTCCTGTCAACCTGATGAATGGATGCAATATTCCTTAAAATGTCTGGAGATCATACAACCCTTAGTAGTATCCAACACATCTCTGAAAATTTAATGACACACAAAGCCAGATAGGAATGATTTCTATGCAATCTATGAAGCTTTCTACTCAGCAATTTGTCTTGATGCTTAAATCCAGGTCTATGTGGCAACCAGCTGCAAGAACTGACCTGTTTCAGTAATGTTTCAGAAGTTAGAGGAAAACATATAAAAAACAAAACAGGTTTTACTTCACAGAGAGGAAGATTTAGATTGAATTTGGTACATGTGCAGACCAGCAGCAGGCATGTTAACGTTCATTTTGAAAGATTTGTACAATATTAGAAACCAGTTTCAAATTGCAAACCCTTTGCAATTATACATTTATTTTCATTAAATTTCAACAGATACAAATTGTTATCCAAGAATATATTGATCTCTAAATCACTAAAGCTGTATTGATTGTGCTATTAATTGTTTAGTTCTATATACAATGCTGACAATTTTATTTGTTTGTTTTTTGCAAACAATAAAATTATACCCTCATGTTTGCTCCATGATTCTTAAAGGCAAAGTTTCTAGTTTTAATGATATCAGTATCAATAGGTGGTAGCTTGAATTCTAACTTATAACTGAAAAGGGCTAATGGATGACGCTCATATTGAAATGTCTGGATAAACTAAAATGTGCACAAACTAAATTAAGCGTATAACTCCAGCCACAAAAATAAAGATAAATGTGGCTGCTGCAGATGCTTCGGGTATGTTTAGACAGGAAGGTTGTTCAAAACAACCAACTGCTTGCTGGTCTCAACATATGATCTAGCAATGCCTAGTACATTTTGGTAACAACCCACAGGCTGGATGGGCTCAGGTGACCCTAGATAGTTTTTGTCCTTCGCTGCAACTATTTGAAAACAGGATTTCCATAGGTGATAAAGTTGTCAAAATCTGAATCCATTTTTTTTTTTTTTTTTTTTCAAATATACTCTGCAACCTGAGATACTCAAACTGCTTGCTCCTCAATTGTGAACATAAAAGTACTTATAAATTAGTAGTACGGCCAGATAACAGCTTGCCATAACATAAAGTTCAGAAGCAGCTGACAGCACAGGGGTGCTGAGTGGACGCTGGCAAGGTGTAAGTGCTGAGTGGGCAAGAAAACAGTGAGTGTTCAACAGCTCCAGGTGTACTAAGCTAAATATAGCAGCTGGTGATAATTCTGTGTGCTGGTAGTTGTATGAGCTTGTGAATCAGGTCTGCAGTGCAGGTCATTTTGCAGAAGATATAGAATGTGGATTTTCAAACATCACACTAAAAACCCTTAGAATTTGGAAGAATTATATATATATATATATATATATTTTTTTTTCAAATGCTTTCAATTTAACTTGGACCATCCATCCATCCATCAATACATCCATCCATCATCCATCCATCCATCCATCCACCACCTATCCATCCATCCATCCATCCCATCCCATCCATCCATCCATCCATCCATCCATCCATCCATCATCCATCCATCCATCCATCCATCCATCCACCATCATCCATCCATCCATCATCCATCCATCCAAGAATTGTATAAAGATTTCTGCCAAACACAAATCTTTAAACTTTTTATCATTTTCATCCTTGCTAAGATTTTGGCAATAAATGCATATAGAGATGTAAGACTGATATTCTGACAATAGCCACCTTGCTGTTGCTGTAAATGCGGCTGCGGTTTCATCTTCTTCTCTTCAATCGATCAATAGATAATCTTACCTTATACCGGTTTATAGTGAAAGCGAATCGAAGAGCTACTAAGGAGATACGAGTTTGTTCAAAGATAATCACTTTTAATTTATTTTAAAGACTTGACTCATGCCTCTGAAACTTGATTCCGAGAACCAGAGTTGTGGGGTGAGACTAAAGATGGATGTTGTCTTCAACCAACCAGTCCTGATTGGTGGGAGTATAGGATGTTGTGGGGAAACAGGTGATAGTCACTGTTAGACACAACAGAGGGGATCACCATTATTGTCTAGATTCTTTGAGAGAAGCGTGTTTAACAAAGGATGTTTTAAGTTTCTAAAAAGTCCAGTTCCAAAAATGTTATATTAATAAATAAATAATTTCACTGTCCCCTTCTTTTCCTTCTAAAACTAGACTACTGGGTGTAATGAATCTAAAGAAAGTTGACGACCTCTGGCAACTTAGAACTTCAGAGTCTCTGCTGACCTTTTCTCCATCAGTTTACATTTCCTTATTGATGCTGAGTTCCTGTTTTTCTGGAAACACTTCCATTTTCTTATGGTTAGCTTTTAGTCAAATGAGTTTTCACAGTTTTTAAAAAAAATTAGACTGATTTGTTAAAAAGGTCCAACCAGTGACCCATTCTTTTTACATGTGTTTCTAACAACCCTGATCTTCATTCCTAAAGCTTAATTTTATTCACCTGAGGCCATTGGAGTAATTGGAATCCCACAATTGCGATAATTTGAAAGTGAGCAAATAATTTTGGTTGTAATTTAAAAAGTCTGATGAAATGATGGCAAAAAAAATAATCCCAAATAATGTTCTTAAATTTGTTGATACCAGTAACAATTGATGAATATGTAATTGATTTAAGCAACTTCCATGTAGAGAATGTATGAATACTATGATATATTTTTTAATAAAATTATTTGGTCATAAAAATGTAGTAAACAAACAGTACTTTTCTGGTATGTACATATTAATCACTGATTCAGCGATCTCACTGACTAGTTATTTATTTGTTTTGTGAATGATCTTATACCTCCTCATATTAAGTTTTACATGACCTAATTTGTTATCAAATCTACAATCAACAAAACAATATAAAAGGGTTCAATTTATTCATTTCTTTTAAAAATAAGGAATTAAAAAAGCAAATAAGGGACATAAAGAGACCTACAATGCCAGCAAGTAAAAATAAAGTTAATCATCAAGTTCTTTTATGAAGTTCTGAAGCTACCTAAATAATTAATGAAAGCCTCATTAGTGTTAAAATTTGGTTTTCCCTAAGATCATTTTTTGTTTATTTTCTTTTCCTTTTTCTTGTTTCCTTTTTAATTCTGCTGTTAGATTTTCCTAGGAATATTTCAACAACATGCATCTCTGAGTGTATTTTTTTTTTTAGTTCAGACCAACATAAACTCCTCTACAAAAATAAAATGTATATTTAGAAATGATTAATCATTGCACTGTCATTTAATAACATATTTGGTAAGACATGCGAAATTCCCAATGTTACTTTGAACATCTGTATTTCTGGCTGCATGTTGGCTTGTGCTAGAGAGCTGACAGTGAGTTTAAGCTCTAAAAGCGGCTTTAAAATTAATCTGGCAGTGTGTGGGATTAAAGCTGTTGTGTGCAGATGTGGAGGCTAGATGAAGCTGCCTGATTCTCAGTCACTACTTTGTGGTGCTCCCTGTTACACCTCTTCCCCCCTTCGTCCATTCTAGAACAAGGTATTGATTGAGGTTGGGAATATCAGCACCTTTAAGACAAAGGCAGAGTTATAACAAAGCTTGAATGTTTGATAAGGTCAGTAAAGGCTCACTGTTCACTAAACCTAAGCCGTTTCTTTTTAGGGCTTTCAGCACAAATTGCACAAATTACCAAGGCAGCGCGTTTCACTCTAGTGAGCTTCATATTCCTCTTCTACTCGTTTGGCTTCCAGATAGACGAGTCCGATAGTGCCATCTCACTGCGGGAGCTGAATCTGACGTAGTTTTTAAACGTACAGTGTGATCAGGTTGCATCAGAGCGTCGGGTCGGACAGTCTGAGAACAACATCGTGAGCTGTGAACTTTTAAACCCCGCTGTTTCGTCGTATAGTGTGAGCTGTAGCTGCGTGCAACGACTGAAAATATCACACAGCGTATTCCCAGTTTAACATATATTCTTAATCTTAGTCTGGCCATAACAACCAACATCAAGCAAAGCAATGTTCCTTTTGCCGTGGTTATAACCATATATATTCACTCTAGAGTTGTCCGAATTGGGTTTGAGCTCATACAAAGTCATGGACCTATAATATTTATCTCTAAACTAAAGAAATATACTATAATCCTATCAGAACTGCCCATAATCAGAACAGTTTCTAAAGTTTTGTCGGTGTTTTTAGGAATGCCTGTAAATGGAACAGAAATAATCAAATCAGATAATACACTACTCAAAAAAATTAAAGGAACACTTTGTAATCAGAGTATAGCATCAAGTTAATTAAACTTCTGGGATATTGATTTGGTCAGGTAAGTAGCAGAGGGGTTGTTAATCAGTTTCAGCTGCTTTGGTGTTAATTAAATTAACAACAGGTGCACTAGAGGGGCAACAACGAGACGACCATCCAAACAGGAATGGTTTTACCGGTGGAGGCCACTGACATTTTTCCCCTCATCTTTTCTGACTGTTTTTCACCAGTTTTGCATTTGGCTAGGGTCACTGTCACTACTGTTAGCATGAGGCGCTACCTGGACCCTACAGAGGTTGCACAGGCGGTCCAACTTCTCCAGGATGGCACATCAATACGTGCCATTGCCAGAAGGTTTGCTGTGTCTCCCAGCACAATCTCAAGAGCATTCCAGGAGAAAGGCAGTTACTCCAGGAGAGCTGGACAGGGGCGTAGAAGGTCTACAACCCATCAGCAGGACCGCTATCTGCTCCTTTGTTCAAGGAGGAGCAGGAGGAGCACTACCAGAGCCCTACAAAATGACCTCCAGGAGGCCACTGGTGTGAATGTCTCTGACAAACAATCAGAAACAGACTTCTCGAGGGTGGCCTGAGGGCCCAACGTCCTCTAGTGGGTCCTGTGCTCACTGCCGGCACCATGGGCTTCGATTGGTATTTGCCACAGAACACCCGAAATTGGCAAGTCCGCCACTGGTGTCCTGTGTTTTTCACAGATGAGAGCAGGTTCACGCTGAGCACATGTGACAGGCGTGAAAGGGTCTGGAGAAGCCGTGGGAGAAACGTTACATGCTGCCTGTAACATCATTCAGCATGACCGGTTTGGTGGCGGGTCAGTGATGGTCTGGGGAGGCATATCCATGGAGGGATGCACAGACCTATACAGGCTAGACAACAACACCCTGACTGCCAGTAGATATGGGGATGAAATCCTTGCACCCATTGTCAGACCCTATGCTGGTGCAGTGGGTCCTGGGTTCCTCCTGGTGCTTCACGACAATGCCTGGCCTCATGTGGCGAGAGTATGCAGGCAGTTCTGGAGGATGAAGGAATTGATATCATTGATTGGCCCCGGCTATTTCGCCTGACCTAAATCAATAGAACACCTCTGGGACATTATGTTTCCATCCATCAGGCGCCACCAGGTTGCCCCTCAGACTGTCCAGGGCTCAGTGATGCCCTGGTCCAGATCTGGGAGGAGATACCCAGGGCGCCATGCGTCGTCTCATTAGGACTCGTTGTCCGTTGTCAGGCATGCCTACACGCACGTGGGGGCAATACACATTACTGAATACTATTTTAAGGTGCTGCAATGAAATTTCATTAATATGGATTAGCCTGCCGCATAATTTTTTCACTATAATTTTTGGGGTGTCTTTGAATTCAGCCCTCTGTAAGTTGATAATTTTTATTTCCATCATATGATGTGGCATCCTTTGGTTCCTAACACATCACCCAGTCCATATTAGTATAAAAAAAACAGAATGATCTTTTTTTCCCCATTGAAATCTGATGTGTTTTCAAGGTGTTCCTTTAATTTTTTTGAGCAGTGTACTTAGTGGTTAATGTTTATTTTTATTCAGAGTTTCCAGTTGTTACAGAGATTAAAGGGGCGATAGAATGATTCTATAGGGTATCTGGTCCTTAAGGTCTCTGAATAGGGTGTGTGACATTGTTTGGGCTAAAAATGGCATATTTGCTGTTTTTTGAGCCTGGTTAAAAGCCCCAGAATGAAACGACAGGTTTTTTGCTTTTTTTGGCATGCTCAAGAATATTTAGATGAGCTGTGCTCTGATTGGTTAGTTTACAACAAGCGAAACTGCTGAGCAAAGAAGCATCATAGCAACAAGCACTCACTCACTGAAACATCAGATTTTTAATATGGTAGGGTAACCAGACGTCATCGGCCATGTCCTACAGGGGTAGGGTGGGGTTGGGGGTTACTGTCACCGGGTCGGCTGCGGACAAGCCCTGGAGCTCATGGCTCGGTTCAAATGACCGGTCCAGTTCAGTCAGTGGCACAGCAGCCCCTAAAGATGTTTAGCAAATCCTGCTTTGAACTGTCCAAGATTTTGAAAGCTGTCTTCGGTAAAATGCTTTGAGCAAATGGTAAGCATCAAGCTTTGCAGGGATCTTCTGATAGACAAAAATAATCCATGCCTGTCGGGATCCTTGGGAAAACTGTGAAAATGTTCCCCTTTCTCCATGCAGCCTGGAACACTGCATTTACGATAGTGAACCAGTATGTCAATTTTGGGTTGTGACAAAAGTACAGGCCAGAACCAAATAAAGCAACATCCTAGAGTTTACGTCAACTCGGTGCTTCGTCTGAATTTGCCCGTTTTATGTTGGAAGTTTAAAATTGGGATATTAGCAGAGAAAGGAGGTGTCGATGGGGTTTGAACACAAAGAAGACAAAGGAGATTGTGGTGGACTTCAGGAGAGGGCCTGCCCAGCATACGCTCCCCTGATCATCAACGCGGTGCTGAGGGGGAGCGAGTTGAGGCAGCACCAAGTTCCTGGGTGTCCACATCTCCCAAAGACCTGTCCTGGGACACCAACACCACGTCCCTGGCCAAGAAAGCCCTACAGAGACTCTACTTCCTGCAGGAAACTGAGGAGAGCAAGAGCCCCTCCCTCCATCTTGCACTCCTTCTACAAGGGCACCATCGAGAGCATCCTGACCAGCAGCATCACCGTGTGGTACGGAGCCTGCACTGCAGCCTGCCGCAAGACACTGCAGCGCACCGTGAAAGCAGCTGGGAAGATCCTCGGTGTCCCCCTCCCCTCTCTATTGGACATTTACCTTAGCCGCCTCACCAGCAGAGCCACTCAGGATCGCAGGGGACCCCCACCCACCCCGCCCACAATGTCTTCACCTTGCTGCTGTCCGGGAGGAGGCTGCAGAGTCTCCGGGCCAGAACCAGTAGGCTCAGAGACAGCTTCTTCCACCAGGCAGTGAGGGTGCTCAATTCCCTCCCTGCCGTGCCCCCCTTACTCGCACAATCCCCCCACCCCACCCCCACCCCGAATACCCCTGTCCCCCACTACTTCCCCGCACTGTCAGGACTGCTACTCTATGCACTATTTGCACCTCATTCGCACTACTGTTTACATATTTAAATATTTTTAATATTTATTTTTATATCTTTAGGTTTTATTTCTATTTTTATTTTATGCTATGGTTCATTAAATATATTTTTTTTATATTTTTATTATGCACCGTGGGGTTGAGAGGACTGAAATTTCATCTGTGTTGTTATGTTTACCATGTAGCATATTTGACAATAAAGTTGAGTTGAACTTCTGTGTACGTCCATTTCACCTACTGAACTATCATTATTCATCTATGACAAGGTAAACTCTTGCATTCTTGATGTGCCTTATTTAATAGCTGCTGAGTTTAACTGCATGATGTGAAGCGTGTTACATTTAAACCTCAATGCCTTCCCTGGAGAGATGGGACACTATTTTGGAAATTAATAATTTGGTTATCCTTTTTCTCTCTGTAAGTACTCTTAATATTGCCCCGTAGCAGCATGAACAAGCCGACTCTTAGAAATATGTTAATGTGATTTTTAGCTTTTTAGACCAGTAGTTAAGATCCCTTTAATCATTAAGTATTGTTAAATGCTTAAAGGATATGTAAATTAGAACAAGGGACTGAAAAAAGTTTAACAAATCTGAAGTACAATTAGTAAAAACAAAATGCAATGATGGGAGATCATTAAAATAGTCAACTTATAACAATAATCAAAAGATTAGTCTGTCCACTGTTAAAATGATCAGAATTTGCAGATCTAATATGGAACATGTAGAATGTCTTATTTAAAAAAATAAAGCACATACTTGATTTTCATTATTCAATATGGGTGAAAAATCTATTTTGGATTTTTGCAGCATTTTTTGTGACTATTTGAAAGCATTACATGGCTATGCCACAAATCTGTTAATCCATAAGGTGATTGTCTGTCAAAAATACATTACCTTCTGTCTGGTAGCTGCAATGTCTCCTCACCTTAGGCAAAGTAGGTCCGTATTTTACCTTGCAATTATTATTATTATTATTTTTACACATATTTCTTTAATTTTTTTTAACCCGTGTCCTATTTCTTCTTAGAATTGTATCACTTAAGGTGGCTGCAGGTTGGAGTTGCCTGCTTGATTTTGATATTTTATTCTTTTTTAGGTAAACTTAAGTTCCTGTGTTAGTTGATGTTAGTTTATTTATTTATTTAATTATTTATTTGTTTATTCCATCTGGTCTTGGATGCTGTGTATTTTCCTGGTATTTTTTCCCTTTTGAACTTTTGCATAATCATGCAAAACATTGTAAGTTGGTATTTTACACCAGGGAGCACCTCAATCACAACTCTAATGCTGAAATTAATAAATACTTAAGGAAAAGGAAAATTCAAACTTCTGAGTTCTTTAAATATGAAAGTCATTCCATCCTGTTCAATAAATGATCAGTATTTTTTTAATTCAGAGTAATTTTCATGTGAATTTTACACTTTACTGGAGGCATCCATATTTGTCAAAAAGAACACTGTGCTGATGAAGGTTCTGCTCAGTCATCCAGAGTCCGATAGTCATTCCGTAAAATTCAAAAAAATATCCACTGAAACTTGGTTTTCAAGATTTGAAAGCGTTCTCCACCTCTCCAGGAAGCTTTCTCAATTCAAATGTCTGGATCCGCCCAGTGAGTTTGAGGTCTTACTGTGACAAGGCCTGTAGTGACTTAGCTTGGAAACCTGCAATGGTAACCGATGAATGGGTGGTTTGTGGTTCCACTTCGTTGGCATATAATCTGAACGGGCCGCATTCGCCCGGAACGGGTTCCGGGTACAGGCGATAGATTCGCTGCCAATCGCGCATTAGCTGGCGATAGGCCAAATGCGCTGAATCAAGGCAAATCGCAAAACTTATCAGAAATCTAATTCACCGTATCCATACTACTTTGCCACCTACTTTGGTTTTGTGACGGCGGCGTCCACGGTCGCGGTATGGCTGTTGATCAAGTCCCAGTGCTTTATCTAGTGTTTGTCTAGCGGCGCTATTATCCAGCGTGTCTCTTGAAAACATTCTTCTTCCAAATGTTGGCTACATATTACGTGTTTTTTACTCTGGCCAGAAGTTCGATGGCAGATCACTCCCCTCTTGATGGACCCGTCCGTGGAGGATCAGGAATTTGGAAAAGAAGAAATAGCTCTTTTTTTCCCACTTTTATCGGATTTATTTGCTGTAGCGTGTTTCATGGCCATGGGAATTTCAAACATGTTTGATTTTCTCCCAACTTGCGTCGAACTCACTGATTGGGAGTTAGTGTAGCCTTGTTAGTAGGGGTGTGCAAAATAATGCGTCATGATGATGCATCCATTGATTCTAATTTTAAGTGCGTCTACTGCATCCGATTCTTGGCGCCAAGTATGCGATTATTAATTTTAAAAAATGAATAAATAAAATTGCATGAATGGTTGGCCGAACATCAGCCAAAAACCAGTGTAAATACAACTTCCAGTCAAGTAAATGTTGCTGCAAATGTGTTGACAAGCTTGTGTCACAAGCATTTGGCTGTCTGACAGCTGTTCGGCCGGTGGGGATAATGTCGCCCGGAGTCATTCAAAAGCAAAACATGGAGGAGAAAATATTGCAATGCATACTGTAATAATTCAGAAGTATCGTTGATGCATCCCGTGATAGAGTCGCTTATCGATAGCCTGTGGATCGTGGTCGGGATCGAGGTATGATGACTTCTTTGGCAATACCACCCCTAGTGGGCAGAGGAAACTGGCCCCGTCACTCATTACCCTCTGTTTACTTACACGACGCAGGACGCAGAAGGGGGCTGAAACTCGGCCCGATCCAAAAAATTCTTGCACAACCGGAGAATCGGCCCGAAAAGGGCAAATGAATTGTACAGTGTAATCCCACCTCGTTGCTCCATTGGTTAGAGTGACAATTAGTCACATGGTGCTTTCAGCCAATCAATGCATCTGAAGTGGTTATTCAAGCCTGTTCCAGCTTTCCCAGTCAGGTGTGAAGGGGAGAGCTGGAGACAAAGGAGCTACAGGTTTGTGCTTTGAAACAAATAGTTTATCTCTTTGTTTATTGTGCACTCTAAAAACTTACAATATACAAATCATGTAGATCTTCATACCCAGTGAGTTTGGAGCCGTGGATTTTGTCATTCACTGAACCTAAAATGGAATTGGTGAGAAGTGAATGCAATGTTGTTTTGTTTGTTTAGCATGTTGGTGGTGTTAGCCAATGCTAAATGTTTTATCAATTGTCACACAGTTTAACATCTTGAATTCAAAGATGTTTAAGATTATGATAAATGCTGATATCTCTATTTTATCTAAAAGAAAGGTGGATGTAATTGCATTTATTTCTGAATGTGTAAAAATCTAGTTAACTAGCAGGCTGATAATTTACTGGTCCTGTTAATTTCAATACAGGCCAGTTGATCCTTTCTTAGGGTTAAAGGATGGAGAGCTACTGAACACAGTGGTTGGGCCCAGTAGAACCTGAACTCCATACTGGTCTGGTAGGAGGCTGATGGTCTGTAGCGTTTCCCTTTCCATCTCATCATATTGACACACAATTCATGAATCATCTCTTCTCCATTGGACACAATTTGCGCTGGGACTTTCTCATCTCAAATAACTGAACAATCAAACTATGGACTTAAATGCGTGTCAGACGTCGTGCCGACCGGTGGGGAAATGTAGGATTTTTGTGCACATTCATAAGATATACTGCAGTACAGTATATATTTATTGTATTTTTCATATTGTATTTATTGCATTGTATATTTTTTGGGTTCTTTGTATGGTTTATATTCTGTGGTGTTTATTTTAATTTTTTTCCTTCTAAAAAAATAAATAGTATTGAAATAAATTATTTCTTTGTATTGGTTTTTATTAATTACTAACAACTGTTCCTGCAGACGAATTTAGACTTCTGATATAATAGCTTCTAGTCTTTAATAACTAAGCTAGTGTTACATAAGACCTCTTGGGGAATCGGAACAGAAGCTTGTTTTTCTCTGCTCAGAGTATAAGCCCATTTTTAGGAGACAGACTGCATTAAAAAGAGTTTTATGAAAATGGTCATAGTAAGCTAAAGAAGCCCTACAAGGTTGTTTTGAGGCTAGAAGCTGGGATGCACGGTGTCAGACACATGGAGAGGAAATCAGTGCAATGACTGAGTGTGTGACTGACCATATAGACTTCTCATTGTTTCACCAGAATAAAATGCTAAAATGCTTTCCCAATAATAAACCATAGATCAACAGTGATTTTGAGGAGCTACTAAACAAGAAAAATGAGTTTCTAGCAAAGAGATTTCCAGAGGATTATTGAGAAGTACAGCAATAGCAACTTCAGGTCAAGCAAGGAGACATACAGGATGAATCTGGAAAGCAAGCTTCTGTAGAAGTTTACAGAGTTATTATTGAACTGATCACTTATTTACAGAGTATCACTTTACAAACAAGCCCAACGATAGATAGTGCTCAGCAAAGATGCATACTGTAAGCGTTTGCAGAGGGGAGGACACCACCACACAGAACGGGACAAAGCAAACAAAAAGCATATGTACCTAAAGCAAGAATTCAATGGTTTTACAGTTTTGACTACAGCTATAAAGGAACAAATGAAGCAAGAAACAGAAGTGCAGACAACCAGTAAGGGGACAGACGTCTATGCGGTGCACAGAGCTAGTTTTTTGAGACAGACTTTATAAATAAAAATAAAAATATAAGATAAAAGGTTGGAGGCGAGCAGAACACAAGCAGCTATGTATTAACACCAGTGAAAAGACTTGAAGTGGTGGACGTTTTAAATATATTGGAGTTATTTATGTTTCAATTCTTAGTTAAAAGCCTTCAGCTGATCCAAAATGCTGCAGCCAGAGTTCTGATGAAAGTTAAAAAAGAGAGATTATATCTCTCCTATCTTTAACTTCTCTTCATTGGCTTCCTGTTAAATCAGAATAGAATTTAAAATCCTCCTTCTCACATATAAAGCCACTCCGAATTTCTAAGCGTAGGAGGTAACAGTGAGAGGCAGATCTTTTAGTTGTATCAGGCTCCTCTCCTGTGGAATCAGCTACCAGTTTTAGCCAGTCCTGTGAGGCAGACACCCTGTCTACTTTTTTAAGGCTAGGCTTCAAACTTTCCCTGATAAAGGCTTCTAGTTAAAGTAAGCTCTCAGGTTATCCTGCTGTGACTCCATCCCGGAGAAATATCAGCTGTGCTGCTGCCATCAACACCTTTGTTTCTAGATGTTGGAGCTTGGCCTGTTTTCAGTGTAGTCCTGTTTCTCTGACTGTGACTGGCTGGATGTGCTCTCTTCATCCTCTGACATGGAGCTGGCTGCCTTGTTGTGTGTGTTGTTTCCTGGACGGGGCCACTGTGGGCGCTTCTGGTTTACAGTTACCTTTTGTATCTCTGCTTCTGTCTCCTTGAACCCTCTCTCCTTTCTGTTCAAAGGGAGTTTTTCCTCTCCACTGTCGCTACCAAGCATGCTTGGTGTGAGGGATTGCCTTCGAGTCAATGAGTCGATGCAATCAGCTGATTTTCCTTAAATAGAAAAATTTGAATCAGTTTGACTGGATGATCTGGTTGAATTGTCTCTATAAAGGGCCTTAAGATGAGATGGGGACTATTCAACCAGATTATACAATAGGATTGGTCAGAACCAGTTGATTGCATCCATTCATTGACTGGCAATACATGCTCCACCTGAAGGGGCTTGTGGCAAAAATTGTTACTTTTATTCAAAGTTTTCTATCTAAGGGAAACCAGTTGATTGCATCGACTTAAGGAAATCCCTCACACAAAGCATGCATGTAGCTGCAGTGGAGAGAAAAACTAAATTTTAACAGGAAGAAACCTCCAACAGAACCAGGCTCAGTGTGAACGGCCATCTGCCCACACACACTGGGGTTCAAGGAGACAGAAGCAGACATACAGAAAGAAGCATAGATACAAAAAGGGTAACTGTTAATTAGCTCCACGGGCGACCCAGTCCAGGAAACACACAGCCAGGCAGATGTCCTCTTAGCCAATTCTGCTTGTCACAGTAAAAGAAACAGCTACTCTTGAAACCATTAACCAAAATCTATAAATGGATTGTAATTGGCAGCAGCATTGCTGATATTTCTCTCCAGGGTGGAGTCACAGCTGAACAGGAACAGACCAGATGAAGCTACTATGAGAAAAAGCAGAGAGAACATAGAGTTATGAGTGGAACTTGACAAATACTGCAGGATTGGAGAATAGAGATAGAATGAAGCAGAAAAATGGTCCCTATGTCCTCAAGCAACACAAACATATAGCAGCACAAATTCAGAAATAGCTCAGGATAACTAACCCTTTGGGATGAGGTATGAGAAACGTAGAGCCACAACAGGACCAAGGTAGAGCCCATAATAAGTATACTATAAGTACCGAAATAAAAAATTTAAAATTGTTAACTGAGTAGTTTACATTAATGGTGTATTTTTAATGCAGTATTATGTGATTTACAATAATTTCAAGAAGGCTGGAAAACTCAAGGGAGGTGGGTTGGCAGTGCACTCCCACAGACTGCCACTCTGGCTCCCTGAGCAAAAGACCTTTAACCCCACACTGCTCCCTGGGCGCCGAACAATGGCAGCCCACTGCTCGCCAAAGGGGATGGGTTAAATTCAGAGAGTCCAATTCCTTGCTCTGAACTTGTGACAGTGTAATAGCAATAAAAGCTGGAGAAAATGTATTAGTTAAAGATTAAACTGTTTCAACACAGTTATGAAAAATCTGTCAGTTGGAGAAATTGTGTAAGTAAGGAAGTCCATGATATGCAAGTATGTTGGGGCTGTTATAGACAGCAATCTGGGTCATTAAGTATCACGTTATTTTTAATCAATGTAGCTTGGAGTTAAAATATATATATATATATATATATTTAGGCATAAAAGAAGTAAAAGCTATCACATCATTAAGCCTTACTTGACTGGCTGAGTTTTCTCTGGCATAATAGTGCATAGACGCACATATTGCCCATCCCCTCCATGTAACTGCATGTGTACATGTGTACACTGCAATGCCTTTTCTTCTCTTAGAAAATTACTTTAAATTATTCCATAGTTTGAATTTCTTTTTTTCCACCTCCACCAAGCAGGTTATGTTTTTAGGCGAGTTTGTGTTTCTGTCTGTCTGTCTATTTTGGTAGAGGATACCTAGGAAAGTTATGAACAGATTTTAATGAAACTTTTACATAAGGTGTCCCTCAGTCCAAGGAACAATCCTTTGAATTACATTTTGGTGATGATCCACATCAGAAGCAGATGTTTTTAATTTGGTGGAGCAAGCAGTCCCCCCCCAAACCAGAGAGTGGAAGCACTGACTATTGACAGCCTCAGCATGGGACTCAAAAAAGTCCTGAAGTATTATACTGAAGATAAAAACACAGGAAGGTGATCTGCTGATCAAAGAAGAAAGCAGAGGGAATGAAGAAGTTGAGAGAACAGACAACAACTTCCCGCTTTTTCTTGTGTTTTTAGGTTTTACGGCATCACTTGTGGCTCCTTTTTTTTGATAGTTGGATGACAGGAAAGGGGGTACTAGAGAGAGGGAGAGATGTGCGGTTAAGAACCAAAGGTCTGGTTCAAACCTGGGGTGCCCACATAAAGAACTAAGGCTTCCCTTTTGTCTTTAGTAAAATACCTCCGGACTTTCTGAGTTGGATGCGGAGATTGTCAATAGTCACTGCTGCCACCCTCTGGTTTAGTTGGGGACTGCTTGTTCCACCAAATATCCCTTTCTCACAGTGTTAGAGAACAATTTTAAAAAACTCCTGGATCCTCATTTTGATCCGGATTATCACCAAACTTTAAGGATTGAGGGACAGCTCTGGTAAAATTTGTATTAAAATTCATCCATAACTTCAAGGCATCCACAGGCAGACAGACAAATACAGAAAAACTCTCCAAAAAAACAGAACCTCCTTGGCGGAGGTAGAAATGTCAGTAATAATCATGCTTTGGTAGCAGGGTATTATGGTGGGCAAAGATAAGGAGCTTTCATAAATGGATGTTCTAATCTCAGTGTTACTCCTTTATTTTACCAGATGAGCTAAAAAGGTACAGGGAGTCTTGTTCAAACCTTTTAGTACGTAACAAACTAAGAATCGCAATTGTAACTAGTGAGAAAATTAACAATTGGAAGACTAAGGCTAAAAAAAAAACAAAAAAAAAAAACTAGCAGCATCACTAGATCCCAGTAGGCGAACAGAGGGCTAATTTACACATTTAACCAGTATGTCTCAAATATTATGTTGTTTTCTGTTTGTTTTTTTTTCCTTCCCATCTCAAAATTTCCCTCAGCTCAACCCTGCCAGTGGAATATTCCATTAAGCTGGTGAAGATTCTTAGTCATCCAGCTCATAGTCATTCCAAAAAGTAAAAAAAAAAAAAATAATAATAATCCACTGGACTTTCCATCCAGGAAGCTTTTTCAATTCAAAATGTTAGAAATACCATTGAGTTCCAGGCTTTATGCAGAAGCCCAACAAAGCCTTGTTTTTGTTCCAAAAACAATCCCCTTTAACAACCCCCTTTCAGAGACATAGACAGGTATGGATTATTGTAGGCTAACAAAAAAAAAAGCCAAACACCCCATTCCAAAGGGGTCGTCCATTTCTATTTGCATGTTTTCTAAACATAAACAACGCTATTTCTGACATTTTGATTAGACAAAGCTTGCCGAATGGGAAGCGAAATGTCTTCAAACTTGGAAACAAAATCCAGTGGATTATTTTTAACCTTTTTGGAATATTCCATTAACACCAATGAAACACATCTTATCCTACCAGCTCCTGGTGGTTTGCATTTATATGGCAGATTTCTTATACAAAATAAGAGGTTATTTTTCATAATGGTTTAATTCAGCGAAAGTTATAAAAACACTAGAGGAGAGCTAGAGGAGCTGTTCGACAGAATCATGGAAAAGAAGAACAAACCCACATGAAAGATAAGGTAAAAAATATTAACTGGGAACTCAAAAAAAAAATTATTGCTTAGCTACTTCACCAGATTCCCCCTCTTTACCTTGTAATATTTCTTATGCTTTATTACACAGGCATAATTAAGTAAGGTATAGAGAATCTCAATAAATAAAGTAATTACAATCTAAAATAATTGTTTTACAAGTTTTTACATTTAACTGTAAAACTCAGCAGTTTTTGAAATGCGATTTCAGCTACTTTTACGTTTACATACATTTTTAACACAGAAATGTGGCTCACTCTAATCAGATGTGTTTAACAACTGCTAAAAGGTTTAAAGTGTTAATATAATCAGAACTAATAAATTAATTTGCCTTATGTGAATTAACCCCAAAAGCTCGGCAGGCACAAGGCCCAACTGACACCTGCTCATGTTTATCTTTTTATAAAAATGGCCAACACACAGTCACATGGTGTTTCATCCACTCACACGCTTTAAAATGTTGCTTTAAAATTCTTAAAACATGTTTCAAAATATTTTTTCACAAATACTTTTGTTTTATAGCTGTGTAAATAAATAAAAATGAGAGATTTAAAATTCCACCTAACATGCGTGACTAATGCAACAGCAGGTATTTGTTTTTAGCCCCGCCCCCTAATGGCCGCCATCATTTGTAACTAGAGGCTCAGACCTTTCCATGGAGGGGTCAGAGGTCATTGTTCGACCATTTCAGGTGATCTAACAGGCATGCGTTACATAAGCTTTCTCTGCTGTTCTTATTTTCTATTCAGTTTGGTGATATTATTGGTAAATTTTGAATGAAACAGCGGCTAAATCTTAGGAGCAAAGGCTTTTCCTTATGCAGAAGGTCTCCAATAATGGAAATCAGCATATTTGTCTGACCAGATTCCCTTTGATGAGTGGAAAAAAATGCATTTTGCAATTTTAGCATTGTGCCAAAATCACATTTCCGCCTCGCACAATGCCCACTAAAACCTTTGTGGTTCAACTTATTCAGTCCAAATTTGCTGGAGTTATAGTCAAGATGTGGATCTATAAAGTCTGAGGGTTCATCCAGAGTTTCAAATGGGCTTTCATGGTGTTTATTTTGGAATAAAATTTGGCGAGGCTATATATTTTTCATTTTTTATGTTTAATCACCCATAAATCAGACATGGTGACATTTAAAATAGTGGTTACACCTAAAAAATATTCCTCAATGCCTTTCTGTCACACAAACAATTCTAATTTATAATTTGGGATCTGGACTTGCTTTAATTCACATGTAATTTCTGGCGGAATTTGCCCCTAAGATCCTCGGGGCTTAAGGGTTAAATAAGGTATTATTTTCCCTTATTTACACTGGTCTAAAGTAGGCCAAACAAAATAAGGAGTAAAAGCTCTGCTTTTGAATCATAAAATCATCAGTGTCTAAAAAAATCACTCCTCTGTCATTATTATAGAAAATGGTTGTTTTTTTCCATAGATGGACTGAACCTCTAGAATAAAACGCTCCTAAAATCTCCATAAAGATGGCAACTGCGCCGAAAAAAAACCCAGATAATAATGAGCCGAGTTATAACGGTTACACTGATATATAAGCAATCTCTGCTGAACATTAAAATGATATTTATAAAAACATATTTGTGAAAAAGGAATGGAAACAAACAGCACCAATGAAAGCCAGAGCGTTTATTTCAGCACCACAGCTCCATCCGTTTAAGCGGACTATCATTCACCTGTGACCGGCCGCTCTGCTGTAAATCACCGGTTAGTTTTAACCTTCAGTGCATCAGTGGAAGATTTGGTGATGAATAAATCTGCATCTGGATCAATCCAGAGCGTTTACACCGGGACAGTAGGTGTAGGCACCTGTCTGCAAATGGCGCTGGATGGAAAAATGTCAACAACTCACCGTCTTTGTTAGGATCATCCAGCAGAATGCAAAAAAATAAAAATAAAAAAATCAAACAGGAAAATAAGACATTAATTCTTCACCGCTGCTCGTCTTTCCCTGATATAAATAGGAGAAACGAAGAGTTTATTGAGGAGCGTCAGAAAAGCAGCGCCTTTAACAAAGCGTTCAGCACCAGGCGCGTCCGTCAATCTGTGCACTTTTCCCTCAGCGCTGCCTGACAGGAGATGTGCTGCCGTGGATTGAGATGGTGGCGTGCGGGCAACCGACTGCTTTCACATTGGTTGAAGTGTGAAATTACATAACAATAACATCATATATATATATAAAAAAACACAGCAAAATGAACGGAGATTATCATTACAAAAGAATCCGATAAGACAAAACTCAGGGCACATTTACCAAATGCCTCCCATCTTTTTTAAAAGGAAGGTTGAATTTTCTATTTAATAACACAAATCTGGTCGTGATGGAACCAATGCGAGCTGTGCAGGAAGCAGATCCCTCCAATCACGACTGTAAAAGCTTATATTCACGGCATGGCTTCATCATCTGTAACCAGGGGGTCCCTGTGCAACAAAACAAGCATTATTTTCCATTCAGCATCACTGAAAGTGAATGGAAACATTAATAAAGCAAAAGTGAATCTGAATGTGTCAGACAGGAACAGAGAGGCTAAAGTGGGTTTCTTTTTTTAGATAATTTAATCTCGTTCTGTGCCTTTCTGTTGTTCCTGCTGGATTTTTTTCTGTAAAGAAAATAGAATATAATTGAATAAACATTTACTCAGTAACATTTAGTTTAGCATCATTGGATGATAATGAAAATAATCAACCCACAGAATGTATGAAAGTAAAAAAAAAAAATGCAGTTACTAAAATTGGTACTCATCAGTTGATGGCCACATGATTTTATAAATGCCTGATTCAATTCAATTCAGTTTATTTCTATAGCGCCAATTCTCAACACATGTCATCTAAAGGCACTTTACAGTTCACCAGATCATCCAGTCAAACTGATTCAAAGGTTTCTATCTAAGGAAAACCAGCTGGATGGCATCCAACTCATTAACTGCAAGCAAGGCAATCCACAACAAACATGCATGTAAATTTACAGTGGAGAGGAAAAACTCCTTTTAACAGGAAGAAAACCTCCAGCAGAACCAGGCTCAGTGTGAGCGTCCATCTGCTGAGGGGCAGCACTGGGGTTCAAGGAGACAGAAGCAGAGATACAAAGGGGTAACTGTGCTGGGCGACCCCATCCAGGCATGATGGGCTTGCTCCTTCTGGCGTGGTGAGGTAACTCCTCCAGGATCCTGAGCAGGCCTCCAGAGCTCCTTGATAGTATGGTGTGTTACCTGGTGTGTAGGGTGAAGCTAAAGATGGCTATGCGTGAAGATGATTCAAAGGAGGATTTGGAGAAGGTTTCGGTCCACCCTCCAGGAACTGCCTGTATACTCTTGCCATATGACACTGGGTGCTATGATGCAACAGGATGAACCAATGACCGCTGCAGCAGCAAACTCAACTCATTTTAGCTGCTTGTCCAAAATGCTGCTGGAAGGCTCCAAAAGGGCATTTGGAAGAGAACTTAATTGAATTCCATGGATTCATATAGGGTGCCAATTAAAAACAGGTGTCTTCTAAAGAGACAGTACAGTCAGACTGGAAAAAGGTTTCTTGCATTTTGTCACTGACTCTTCAGCAATCTCCCTCAACTTGTGTTTCACAATAGTCTTAGTTTCCCCCAATGTTTGCTTGGGAAAAAGTATCAGTTGATTTCAGAGATGGGAAGTAACGAAGCACAAATACTTTGAAGTTACTGTACTCAAGTAGATTTTTCTGATATTTTTACTTTTTACTTTACTACTCTCTATTTTTTTATGCCTAATTTTTACTTCTACTCCTTACATTTTACACACAAATTTTTTTACTTTCTACCCCTTTTACATTTTTAAAAAATTGGCCTCGTTTTAGTAGTTTTGAATCATTTCCCCAATGGAGTTATCAAGTATTATTTTTCACATGTCATCAATACCAAATTCAATCTTAATTGATGGGAATCTTTACGCTGCATCAATTGACGATTTCACTACAAGAGCATTTAACTCCACAGATTCGGGCGGTATTCATTGGCGTGCAAATCATTGCAGCTTGGTGGCGTGTGTATGCTAGCATAGTAGCACATGGACTCCATTTGAGATGATTGAAAATGAACACAACGGAGATCTAGTCCTATTGGCAGACACATCCACATTTAAAATGTAGGCAACCTGCATGAAAAAAGTGGTTTCTACTTTTTACTTTTATACTTTAAGTAAATTTTACAAGCCTGTACTTGTGTTCACTTTTACCTGAGTAAAGAAGTTTTAATCAGTACTTCCACTTTTACCAGAGTTATTTTTAACACGCGACGTACTTTACCTCAAGTACGGAAAGTGAGTACTTTTGCCATCTCTGGTTGATTTTAGGATCTTCAAACCATTCTATGGAGCCCTTGATGGTATTGTATTCTTCCAGGCTTTTAGCTAGGAATATTTTTCATAGGGTGTAATACATCTTTATGCTTTGCAGGTGCAAGCATTGTAGCATTATCTTCCCACGGAAAACTTTTAAATGTAGACTCTCTGAAATGCTACAGTATTTCCTGCATGTTCAGGTTAAACGCAGCTAATTTTTTGTCTTTGTTACAGCAATATTTTTCTCCTGATTATGGGGTATGTGTGCTGGACAAGATGTGGGAAATTTCATAAGGAAGACATGAGTTAAATTTTTAGGTACAACATTAGGTTTCATAGGTTAATTCAAACAATCAGAAAGTGTATTGCTGCGTTCTCACCACACGGGCTTTGAGCATGAAAAAAGTGCTGCTTAATTTTTTATGCTTGTCAACATTAAAGTCAAGCGTGCCTGCAGAGCATCTTTGATGCTCCTGAATCACGTCAGGTAAAGTGTGTCCAGATTCGTCTGAAGCTTCTACTGCTTCTGGGTTCAATGGCAGAGAGCAGCTTTGCTATATTTGCTGTGATCTATGGGTAAAATGTTTAATATGTTTTTAAAAGAGAGAAAGTCAACCTAGAAACATGGTCTGTGCAGTCAGTTAATCCAGATTACCATCCTGCCTTCAAATACTATTTCACTGCTGGAGCAGCTCAGACCCCCACATACCGGCGCTGCGCTGTCACTGGGAATCCCCGTTCAGCAGCTGCCTCAGGCCTGGTCGCCTCTTGGGGTTTTTCCCCTACTGTTGGTGGGGGCTGGAAGTAGATATTAGCGTTTTTCAGGTATATAATTCAAACTGCAGGCATTAGGATAACAAAAGCGAACATATTTTACCGGCAGGTTTTCAACGTTTTAAAGTTAATTTGAGGCGTTAATTGTTTCAGCTCACAGATCAGCTTCTATGATGATGGGCTGAGAATCCGTGTATCATTCATTCTTTTGTATTTTCAATTGCCAATCAAAAAATAAAAAATTGACTGGTTATTTTGTTTTTTGTTTTTTATGGTTAAACCAAAAACGAAAAAAGGATTGGGTTTTTCATATATCAATTCTAAGCTCCGATCAAGAATACGAAATGGAAAAACGGACAGCAACGCAGAATTTGATTTTAATATTTAATCGGTACAGTTTACGTGACCCGGAAGTTTGGTGGAGCGTTAGCTAAAAAAACAATTGGCTT